>JAWPHD010002967.1:0-233570 GCA_037043455.1 Cyrtodaria siliqua
GACTGTGGTGGTTATAAGGTGTGTGTGGGGGACGGGGTTACTGTCTTGTCCATTCTATGGTGGTAAGGTGTGTGTGTGTGGCACTATGGTGGTTATAAGGTGTGTGTGGGGGATGGGGTTACTGTCTTGTCCATTCTATGGTGGTAAGGTGTGTGTGGGGGACTATGGTGGTTATAAGGTGTGTGTGGGGGACGGGGTTACTGTCTTGTCCATTCTATGGTGGTAAGGTATGTGTGGGGGACTATGGTGGTTATAAGGTGTGTGTGGGGGATGGGGTTACTGTCTTGTCCATTCCATGGTGGTAAGGTGTGTTTGGGGGACTATGGTGGTTATAAGGTGTGTGTGGGGGACGGGGTTTACTGTCTTGTCCATTCTATGGTGGTAAGGTGTGTGGGGGGACTGTGGTGGTTATAAGGTGTGTGTGGGGGACGGGGTTACTGTCTTGTCCATTCTAAGGTGGTAAGGTGTGTGGGGGGACTATGGTGGTTATAAGGTGTGTGTGGGGGACGGGGTTACTGTCTTGTCCATTCTATGGTGGTAAGGTGTGTGTGGGGACTATGGTGGTTATAAGGTGTATGTGGGGGGACGGGGTTACTGTCTTGTCCATTCTATGGTGGTAAGGTGTGTGTGTGTGGCACTATGGTGGTTATAAGGTGTGTGTGGGGGATGGGGTTACTGTCTTGTCCATTCTATGGTGGTAAGGTGTGTGTGGGGGACTATGGTGGTTATAAGGTGTGTGTGGGGGACGGGGTTACTGTCTTGTCCATTCTATGGTGGTAAGGTATGTGTGGGGGACTATGGTGGTTATAAGGTGTGTGTGGGGGATGGGGTTACTGTCTTGTCCATTCCATGGTGGTAAGGTGTGTTTGGGGGACTATGGTGGTTATAAGGTGTGTGTGGGGGACGGGTTACTGTCTTGTCCATTCTATGGTGGTAAGGTGTGTGTGGGGGACTATGTGGTTATAAGGTGTGTGTGGGGGATGGGGTTACTGTCTAGTCCATTCTGTGGTGGTAAGGTGTGTGTGTGGGGGACTATGGTGGTTATGAGGTGTGTATGGGGGATGGGGTTACTGTCTTGTCCATTCTATGGTGGTGTGTGAGGGGGGGGACTATGGTGGTTATAAGGTGTGTGTGGGGGACGGAGTTACTGTCTTGTCCATTCTATGGTGGTAAGGGTGTGTGGGGGACTATGGTGGTTATAAGGTACAGTACAATGATGTGTAAAGTCTCCATACTTACAATATATTTAGAGAAGAGACCTACAGGCCTATGAGGTTTACATTTTATTCCTATATTTCCCTCATTGCCCTGTGGTACAATATTGCCATCATCATCTACAACCTGAAAAGAACACACAAAATAGTTGATTTCTATATTTAAGCAATATTTAGAACAATCTTCAAATTTGTCCACTTTTTTATTTTACTGATGTCTTTCTAAAACGGAATGGCAGTATTATGATTTTTTGTCATGTAAAATTACAAAAACAAGTTCAATCATTCCTCAGTCACCCAACAGGATACGTATGATACCTATTATATGTACTATACCATGTAGACATACTATTGTTTGGGGTGCTTGTTTCAGCCAAAGTTTTTTTTGACTAGATAGACAAAATTCATCTCATACCTAAATAAGTTGTATATCAGTGAAACAGACATTTTAAGTGTTTCCAAAAGTGGTTGAGAAATAAAAAAAATCATGCAGGAAAGCTGTTTTGATGGGGCATTTTCAATGTAAAATTCTGCTGCATGAAAAATTCAAAATATATATAGTTTTTTTAGAATTTTTATCGAACAATGGCTTTAAATTGTTGGATATTCGTAAATTAAGACACCTTGGCAATTTTATAGCAAAATATGATGGCTTATTAAGTTATTTAAAATTTCTTAGATTTCTGCTGTCCTATCAACAAGCTTAGGAATTTACATCCCATCAAAGCCCCATCAAAAAATGATTTTGAATGTAAAATATTTATTTCTCAACCTATTTTCAAAACTAAGATACTTTTATTTACTGTTAAAAATACCAGTTCTAATGATATATAATTGATGTATGTATTATTTAAATTGCTTAAGCTACTACAGAAAAACCTTTGGCTCAAACAACCACCTGGAACAATAGTGTCACAATTTTCAAACAATGCACAATTTTCAGACTGACTGTTTGTTCAGGTAATCATCACATTATTAAGGTTGTTTGGAGGAATCTGACATCGTTTATTAAAATACTCAATGCTGATTGGTTATTGGGGAGTTTTCAAAAATGCTATCAAGACCTCTGACATCACATCCTTCAACCGTTAGGACGTCATTTTAAACGATTTGCAACTTTGGAAAACATCCAAAACAACGATTATGTTAGTTTAAAGCAACATAACGTTCAAATTGAAATTGTTAAAAACACGATAAAGCTGTAGGCCTATATTTTCTTTTTTGATGCTGAGTGATGGACATACAATGTAAGTTATGAGAATTTGTTTGTATAATGTTTAATCTCTCGAAAATATGTGTATAAAATACATATTGTGCGAGATCAAAACCTGGTGTTTGGGACTTGAAACACTTGAAGCACGCAGTGTAGATTTACCCATGGAACCTGGTCTCTGCAAGGTGCAGATTTACCCATGGACCCTGGTCTCTGCAGGGTGCAGAATTACCCATGGACCCTGGGACCTGCAGGGTGCAGGTTTACCAATGGACCTGGTCTCTGTAGGATGCAGATTTACCAATGGACCCTGGTCTCTGCAGGGTGCAGGTTTACCCATGGACCCTGGGACCTGCAGGGTGCAGGTTTACCCATGGACCCGGGTTTTTGTAGGCTGCAGGTTTACCCATGGGCCCTGGTCTCTTTAGGATGCAGGTTTACCAATGGACCCTGGTTTCTGTAGGGTGCAGGTTTACCCATGGACCCAGTTTTGTGTAGGTGCAGGTTTACCCATGTGCCCTGGTCTCTGCAGGGTGCAGATTTACCCATGGACCCTGGTCTCTGTAAGATACAGGTTTACCCATGGACCCAGGTCACTGCAGGGTGCAGGTTAACCCATTGACCCCGGTCTCTGTAGGGTGCAGGTTAACCCATGGACCCTGGTATCTGCAATGTGCGGGTTTACTCATGGACCTTGGTCTCTGCTGGGTGTAGGTTTACCCATATACCTTAGTCTCTGCAGGGTGCAGGTTTACCCATGGACCTTGGTCTCTGCAAGGTGCAGGTTTATCCATGGACCCTGGTCTCTACAGGGTGCATGTTAACATGTGCACTCATACCCTGGTATTTTTTACACAAATTCAGTGTCGATCTAGGTGTACCTTTAGATCGATTCCTGGTGCAGGTTTCCCCATGGACCCTGGCCTCTGTTCTATACAAGGGTATGTTCCACAAAGGAAAGTCTGAAAATAATGAAAAGTACTATGATTAACTAATAGAGATATGTTGAAAGCCGATATATTCTAGGATACCCTATGGCTGTTTTCTAAGGGAATAACGTGAACATTACACAATATGTATAGCATAATTATATTTGGCACATTTTTTGTAATTTGTTTGTATACAAAAAGCATTGTATACAAAAAGCATATAAAACATGAACCCACTCAGTTTAAGTCCCCATCGGACATACAAGGCTTAGTGAAGTGTCTTGCCTAAAGACACACTGAAGAAATAGTGGTGATAGATGAGTTATCATGTTCACAACAATTAGCTAATGGACGACAGACAAAGGATCATCGCATTAGCTCAACAGCATAAATGGGATGACATACCAAAACTCACAGAGTTTCGTCTCTTCAGAAGCTGAAAAATCTGTGCGATTTGGACATCTCACTGAACAAATTGTGAAATGAAAAGAAAATTAAAGGCTCTTATTTTAATATTTCATAGTTTATTTTATGATAAAAAGCAAATATTTAATAAAACCTCACTTATTAAAATCACAGATTTTGAATAAACCTCCTGTAAAAAAAATCTTAAATCTCCCAGATTATGGCTTCAAAAGAATCACATGTATGCACCAGACATTTAAATTTGCCAGTAGAGCTCTAAAAATTGGACAAAAAAACAAGATTGTCATACTGTTTCTGTTTGTCCGTAGCCCTCGTATAGTTTCACCCCCGTACCTTTTTCCCATTCCTCCAACAGTTCAGGGTTCTATAAAATATAATTACATAAAGTTATAGAAGGACATTAAGATGTTGCTTGGGACAGATTGTTTAAACTCAATGTTTTGAAAAAGGTTTTGCCTTTACAATTATAAACGGTTTCTTTACCTGTACCTTAAAAATATGTGGAGAAATATATTTAAACTTTTGTATTCAAAAAGACATTTTTTATTTACAGCGCTGCAATTTTAACTTTAAATTCAAGCAAGCAAGAAAAACAATATCTGAAAAAGAGTTGGTAACATCAAATTAAGAAAAGTACTTTTGAACAATTAAATTTGCTTTAATCATGTTAATTAGATTATTAACTTATTTAACTACAAAACTACTCTGCATTTTTTAAGCTCCAGGAAGAACTTCTTTAATATTGAATTAAATGTTCGTTATTACTGTTTTTATAGAAATAACCTTGAATATGTAATTGTATTAAAGGTGAACATTATTTAAAAAGCAAACAGAAAGTTACTGCATAAATATTTTAGTAGTGCAAATTAAATCCAATGCAAAACTGTGTACTTTAAACAATTCCAAAATATCTGTTTTCAATTATTTCTTTTAAGATGTCACTATGTCAGTTACAATTTAAAGGAAATGTAGTGACAGAACCAATTAATGTTGATTATACAGACTTCTAAAAAACTTAGCAAAGGGTGAAAGAATGATCAAAATCAGATGATAAACAAAGAAGATATAATCATTTGAAGGTTTTGTTCAAACGGATATGGAAGCCGCCATTTTGAGAGCTATGACATCATAGTTCTAAATGGCCATATATGGAATATTTCAAACTTTACTGATTTATAGGAAGCAAAAGACAGCAACTATATCAAAAATATGTATACATAATGGCAATAATGCTTTATATGACCAGTAAATGATTTTGAATTCATTTGCATTGATTTTCTTTGCTTTAAATGATATTTATCAATATTCCATATCCATATATGGTAATTTGGAACTGTGATGTCACAGTTCTAAAATGGTGGCTACCATATCCATTTAAGAATAGCATAAAGCAAATTGTTTTTGTATATTACTAACTGTTGATTATATTTCACCAATAATGTATTAAAACCTATGGTAGAATAATGATGAAAAATTGAAAAATCAAAATTGTATTTAAATATATGCAAGCAGGTTTCAAGTCAAATTGAAACTGGAGTAACAAATTGAGAGGCTAATTTTACTGCTTGATAAAAACAAGATTGCCATGTGTTAAGCCTGGCAATGTCTCATGCAGAATGAATTGATTGATTGAATTGGATTTTATAGTCGCACCAACAGCTAAGGTCATATGGCGACTTTCCAGCTTCCATTGGTGGAGGAAGACCCCAGGTGCCCCTCCGGGCAATTTTTGTGCACGGGCGGGCACCTGGGTTGAACCACCGACGTTCCGCAAGCCAGCTGGATAGCTTCCTCACATAAAGATTCATAGGCCCCTGAGGGATCGAACCTACAGCGATGAGGGGCAAGTGATTTCAAGTCAGAGACGTTAACCACTCGGCCACGGACGCCCCCTCATGCAGAATGGAAAAGAGGACTTTATTCATAATAACAAATAGAGCAACCCTGCCTTGACATATTAACATAGAAACCAAAGCCACTAACCTTTTGAAATACAGCAGTAAGTGCCTACAGCAAATGTAACACTGATCCTTATTGGTTAATTTCTACCTAGCCCTTCAAGTAACAATATATGATTTAGCCAATGAGCATGGACTATACAGAGGACAGTTGCATTTCTATTATTGACACCATGATACTTTAAATCTCATCTACCTTATTTTGCAGACAATTAAGAAGTCACTGATAAGACCAACATCTTCCATCACAGACAATTAAGAAGTCACTGATAAGACCAACATCTTCCATCATTACAATTAAGAAGTCACTGATAAGACCAACATCTTCCATCATTTATGCTTAGCCTGAAATAGGGGTGTGTCTTATATATAGAGATGGTCGGGACTTATTTTACATCAGTTTTTTTCCACATGAGTAAAGTGGGTTTGGGTTTGTTTTCCTTAAAGTATGTGATATGTTTTAGGCCACAGATGCCAGACTGTCGAGCTGAATTGAGTGAACGGTCTAATAATATCCAAGTAGTAAATAACACATTAGTTGTATAAATAATAAACACATGACCATGTCTTTGTTTATTAAATCCTGTTTCCTAAATCCACTGATTTAATTGTATTACTATTCGCGAGACAATATACGGATATGCCCATTTTCACTTTTAGGTAGAGTTGGAAATTGTTAAAAAACAGTGGGTCAGTCTTGTAATTATAAAAATGTTTGATGTTGGCGGCATTTTTTGCAAGTTGGTTCAGACCCTATGTGACAATTAGCAGGTGTTGAATTTTCAGAATTTAAGAGAGTAATGAAGAGTGCGCAATTGAATGGTTCAATGAGTTAGGACCAACACATATTATAATAAATGATTTTGTATTCTATTAGTGTCGATAATAGACAAAAACACATTTTTGTCCTGTTTATTATCGACACTCCTCTTCGTTTATATTTTTTTGCTATGTGCAATTCTTATAGTCAAATTCTGAAAGCACGACTCAAATTACCCACAAAAAAAAACTGTCGTTATGGTCAAAATGAAGAGTGCGCAACATTCCTGCAGATATATACATGCTTACAGGTGGCGATAAGTACGTCATTACACAGTACAATCCCCAGCACTGAATACTTTCCAATGGCTGATTTTTTTCTATTTTCTCCATTTACAACCTCAAAATGTTGGCAGAGTTGCAGTTGCCTAAATGCGAGTATGTGTTACATATTTGTACGTCATAAGCAATCCTGTCATTATCAAACAGGTATAATAGACCAGTGTCGATAATGGACAGGGTTGCTCTTGAACGAAATTGTATGGAAAGTATGTATTGATACCTATAGCTGTTTTATCTATATTACCGGTATCGACTATTGTAAATGGCAGTATAGTTTAATGCAATGAAACAGAAAAAATATTATGTTACATTACATTTAATGTGGGTTTCATAGCTATGTACTTACAGTATAACCCTGTTTAAAGGCTCCCCTCAAATGAACACCCACTTCCCCAATTTTCTTAAAAACAAGAGGCCCAAGAGGGCCTGTGGACGCTCTACTGGCTAACATGGCTCTTATAACATCAATGAAGCGAGAGACTGCCATTTACGTTTTGTGAAAGTTTCGGGTAAAAAACAGCTTTTGAACTAAATCAAGGGCCATAACTAAAGAATCTGTTAAAGTTCCGTAAAAAGCAGATGAAAAATGAAGGCCCTACCGTATTAATAACTAAATCAAGAGGCATAACTCCTCTGTTACTGATACGACTGGTCCAACATAGAGCTAAAAAAAAAATCAAAAAAATAAATAAATAAAATATTAAAAAAAAAAAAAAAAAAATAATAATAATAAAATTAAAAAAGAAATTAAAAAATTAAACAAATCAATCAATTAAAAATTAAGAAAAAAAATTAAAAATATAAAAAAATAAAAAAATAAAAAAAATAAATAAAAAAAATAAAAAAAAAAATAAAAAAAAAATAAAAAAATATGAAAAAGAAAGTCATAAAATGTGGTAAAGTTTGGCAAAGATCAGATGCAAAATGAGGGCCTATCGTCTGACGAGGCAAATTATAGCATTTTTAACAAAATCAAGGGCCATAACTCCCCTGTTAGTTGTCCGATATGGCTGGTTTTCGAACTTGTTTGAGCTTTCATTAATATTAACAATCTGATACAGTTTAGTAAAGATCGGATGAACAATGAAGCCCCTATCGTCTTAACGAGGCAAAATATAGCATTTTTAACAAAAACAAGGGCCATAACTCCGCTGTTACTGTTCCGATATGGCTGGTTTTCGAACTTGTTCGAGCTTTCAACAACATTAACAATCTGATATAGTTTGGTAAAGATCGGATGAACAATGAAGCCCCTATCGAGTTAACGAGGCAAAATATAGCGGTTTAAACTAAATCAAGGGCCATAACTCCGTTGTTACTATTCAGATATGGCTGGTTTTCGAACTTGGCCGGGCAATCATTGATATTAACAATCTGACAAAGTTTGGTAAAGATCGGATGAACAATGAAGCCCCTATCGTCTTAACGAGGCAAAATATAACATTTTTAACTAAATCAAGGGTCATAACTCCGCTGTTACTAGTCCGATATGGCTGGTTTTCAAACTTGTCCGAGCTTTCATTAATATTAACAATGTGGTAAAGTTTGGTAAAGATAGGATGAAAAATGAAGGCCCTATCGTCTTAACGAGGCAAAATATAGCATTTTTAACTAAATCAAGGGCCATAACTACGCTGTTACTTGGCTGATCTGGCTGGTTTTCGAACTCATCCGAGCTTTTATTGATATTAACAACCTGTTAAAGTTTGGTAAAGATTGGATGAAAAATGAAGGCCCTATCCTCTTAATGAGACAAAAGTTAACGACGGACGACGGACAACTCCGCATCCCATAAGCTCTGCTGGCCTTCGGCCAGTAGAGCTAAAAACTAGAACTATCACTGAAGGTGATGAATACCCCCGCTTCAATTTTAAGTCAGATAAAGGGCCAATATTCTGTAATAAATTAGGCAATCAACAATGGGTGATGTAGAGGGACATAAGGTCATCAGTTCTTATGTTTATATGAAGTTTGGGTAACAACTCATTCAAAAGTGTTTGAGGAATTTCAAGTAATGAAACTGTGTTACGGGACGGGACAGGACGGGACGGGACGGGACGGGACGGACATGATTCCTGTATAGCTCCCACTTCACTTTGAAAGCAGGGGTATAATGAACTCACCCGTGCTATATTAGGAGTTACCGTTATATTTACAAACACCAAATTTAAGCATTTTAAAGACAGCATTATTACCATTTGTTTACAGCTAATAACAAATTTGATTTTCTTGTTAAAATGGCCTCAAATAAATAAATAAATAAATAAAAATAAGTGTAAACATTTATCACTGTGGTACTAGCAGTATAGGTATAAGCTATAGTTCGGGGCGCTTGTTTCAGCCAAATGTTTTTTGGACTTTTCAGACAAAACTCATCTACTTTCTAAATAAGTTGTATATCAGTGAATGGGTCAATTTCAATGCAAAATCCTGCTGCATGAAAAATTCTAAAGATATTTGTTTTAGAATTTTTATCCAAAAATTGTTTTAAATAGTTGGATATTAGTAAATTAAGACACCCTGAACGTTTTATAGCAAAATTTGAAGGATTACTGAAGTTATTTGAATTTTTTTAATTTTCTGCTGTCCCACCAGCAAGGAATTTACACAGGAAAAGCCCCATCAAAAAATCATTTTGGCTGTAAAATATTTATTTCTCAACCGATTTTCAAAAGTAAAGTAGTTTTATTTACCACTAAAAATGCCAGTTCTAATGATATATAACTGACGTACGTATTATTTCAATTGCTTAAGCTACTGCAGAAAAACCTTTGACTGAAATAAGCGCCCCAAACAATAGGTGTAATTTTTTAGATTTCTGACCCACCACAGATATACCATCGCAAAAGTCAAAATTCCAATACTGGTTAACCTGTTTCTAAAGCATTTCATTGTTTTTGACAGTTTTCACCCAAACGCATTGAAATAAAACATAATGACATCATGTTTTTGAAAGTTTAGCATCACTCGACTGTATTTGCGATGGGTTATGCACTATTTAATAGTCACAAATGTTTAAACGTCAACCAACCAGTCTGCACAATTTTTGGTAAGTGTGTGAGAAAATATAAGCTAAACATTCATTTTTATATTTCTGACTCACCACAGGTTCGCCACCAGCTACACAGTGACGAAGGGCGCTACTATGCTTGAGCTTTGAGAAATTGGTCTCCACTTGTAGTAACCTTACTGCGGTGGGTGGGGCACAGAAGACAGTTATAGCATGAGAGAGAAGGATCTGTGAAATATACACTGTACTTATTTATTATCCAGAATGCAAACATTTCAAAAATTAAAAAAAAGCTGTGTCATGCTTGTTCACAGGGTGGTCTGAAGAAAAAAGAGATTGTGAGAGACAACTTGTACTATAAAACAGAGATCTAAGAAGTAGGGATTCTCAACTTACTCATTTAATAAGAAATACTGGAAATTTGACAGATGTATGCTACTTCCTGTTGTTGTTGAAGAATTGCTGAAAATTGTAACTGTAAAGAGTTTGTCATTTTTGAAACCCAGAATCCACAACATACCCGGCATTGGTGTCAAATTAAAGAGAATAATATCCTGAGTGTGTGCAATGATATTGCAATATTCTTTCTTCATAATGTTACATTCTTTCTGGAATAAAAATTGCAGTTTTACCTTTTGTCATTCAAAATTATCCGTGTTCTGTGCTTGATCTCTACTTCTTACATCTCTGTGTAAAACGTACATAAATGCAAACATTTGCCTGTCAACTCTCCCCACATTTCTGTTTGAGAATGTATGTGTTTCACTAATTTACATTACATTTCACACTTTAAAGGGACAAAAGGCAATCATGATTTTTCTATTTAACTGGTTGCATCCGATAAGATTTTCTACATAACTTATTTGGACAGTTTCAACCAAATTACTTTTGTACATTACTAACTTTGATCACTTTGCACCTCTTGTTAGGTTTTATGAAAATCTTGCCATTTTTTAAATAAAAATCTTTTAACCCTTAACACGCTAAGCACGACTATAATAGCCTTTGCGTCAATTGTAAACCCAGATCAGCCTACAAGTTACTCGCAGGCAGGGTTTACAATGTCTGGTTGCTGAGTCATTTTCCCCCAAAACACCCCTTTGTCACATAAATGGAATGGTCTCAATTCAAAGAAAGAACAGTCCATTATATATATGTAGCGGGTTAAGGGTTAAATCTTATGTTTTTGGGGAGTGAATGTTAATAGTTATGAAGGTAAAATCTAACAGAACAGAGGAACTATAGTGAAAAATACCAACAGAAAAAGAAACAGTGAAGGTCCTTTACCCAAAAGTCACCCGTTGTCATTTAGTCCCTGCTGCAAAAATAAACATTTTCACTAAGTGACTTCCTGTGCCAAGGTTCCCATCAGCTTGTCTTCAGACAAAAGCTTTTTGGACTTTGTGTGTGTTTAAATCTAAGGTTTACAGTCCCTCCTCCCACCCGTTAAAATATACCAGATCGAAACATTTGAATGTGAACTTATATATATTGTCAGAATTGAAATTGCTTTTACGGCAATGTAACACTATCCCTGTTTCCTATTGATTTGTGCCACCCTATTGAATTCGTGCTCTTACATTAGACATAATAACACCACTTGTGCACTTTTACACGTGTCCAAAATGTTATCAATTATTGCCATAGTTTTTTTCCTGTCTACAAAACTCGAGAAACCACTGGAAATGAGGGTAAAACAGGTAAAACACTTGTTTTCAGGATACTGCAATTAAATGTTTTTATACAACAAAATCTTACCAGCATGTCCTTTATAACTTTTGCTACTATTTTATAAGAAAACGTAACAGGTCAAGTCTATTTCTCACTCGCTTCCATTTTAATAAAATATTACAGCCAAATAACATGAATAACAGATCAGATTTACTCATTTCCCACTGGGGACCTCTTTTTGGATAAGCAAAGCACAAATTCAATAGGAAGCTTCTGGACGATTTAGATCAGTTGACATGGCCTACTTTGAGCCAGGTTTTCACTTTCCCTTTGGCATTTGAAGGTTATTTGATGACAGTTTGTAGTTATTGAAATGTTTATCTAATTATATATTCAAGTAATCTTTTAATACCTATAATGCGATTGTGCAGATCGATCTGTTAAGTGGCACTAATTTACAGCAGAAGAGCATATATCTAGGTCAAATGGCGTCAAGAGGGATGAACTTTCAGGAACCTGCAAGCCTCACTTACATCCAGATTAAAATATGAGCATGCATTCAGAAACTTCACAACTGTCAAAACCCTATTAGTTGGTCATCAGGGTTAAGCAGTCTCAACTCCTGGTCCTACTGACCGACCCGGAGTCGTATGGGGCTTCACTGTTGGGAAAGTTTCTTGGTACTGGTTATATAAGACTTATACAGCTGTCTACAGGTGAGTATGGTCACTGTCCTGCCTGGGTCTGGATAAGTCGGAACTTAGTAAAGCTTTTCACTGAATTTAAGGCATCTGTGTTTTGCTAACAATGAAGTAATGTTTGTCTTTTATGTCTTCACTTTAATGACTTGTAATCTACAAAACAGATGGGCAATAACAAAAATGTATGTTTTGCATATTTATTATTTTGCAGCACAAAACAAATATGTAAGAAGGTTATTCCAAAAATGATACTTTTTAATACACAACAGTAGGTCAGGGAATGTTTTAAAACAAATATATATTGTATTACCTATGAACATCCAAGCAATGACAGATCATATATTCATAATTCCTTTGCCTAATGTGCAGAATCAAGCATTATCAAACATTTATTATATAGCATATATGTCAATATTGTCCTTCATAACTTCAGGACAACAAGAAACAAAGAAGGCATTTCGGAACTTTTACAGTGAGTTTAAGTAGAAATAGCACTGTTCCGCCTAAATAAGGACAATTCTCATTATATTATTATATATTAAATATGGTCTCATTGGTAATGAGGAACAGTTGACATGTATGCTACAGGGATGTTACATTTTCAAACTAAAGCAATATTGCCCCAGGTGTATACCACAGGTTCTCCTGCACTGAAACAGTATTTGAGGTAGGACGATCTTAACAGCTTCATGTCCGCCGCCACCATATATCTGACAGCCGTCGGGGCCGCACAGAAATGGCTTACAGGGTACTTCACTAATGTCTGTATGGTATAAATGTGGTAATAAATAATATACAAGAAAGAGTTCACCAACAAACACATCAATGATGTCAACATCCTAATCTGCAACAGAAATAACAAAACAAGCAAAATATTATTCATTAAAATAGCTATACCACCAGCATCAACCAAATTTTACAAAATAATATACACCGTTCCTAAACCTACTGACGATGAAATATTACATAATTACATATTTTGAGAATCCAAACTCAATAGATGCAACATAAGCGGCTTTTACCAGCAAAACCAAACCCCAAAACTGGAGCGTCGAATAAGAGTTACCAACTCATAATTCATATTATGCATATTCAATCGAAGGTAGTATAAAAACACGTGATGAACCAATACTTTTAATCGGCACATATTATACATTATTATATGACCTGGACACCAGGATAGAGTTTTGATAAATGGTTTTATAGTGTAATTTTGCAGTTACTTGGCGGGTCACCAGTAGTTTCTTTAATTACAGGATTCACCACATCCCGAGATCAGAGTTACATGTTAGTATGAACTTTGACAAGTGACACATTGTGTTATAAAGGATACGTTGACAACATCCACTGTCACCCTCAAAGGGATGCATTATTTATATACTAACCAGCTGCTTATTCTGAACAGGAACACAACTGGCAATGTACTTTTTAAATAAATGTTCAGACAACATATTTCACATTTAAATAAACATATGACTTTGAAATGAAAATTAAAATACTTATTACTCATTTATGTGAATTCTTGACAGGGGACATAGGCCATTGGATATGCTTTCTGAGCAGGGATGTGAACACATGTCCCATGTGAGGAATACAAATATGGAGTGCATCAAACTGCCAAGATGTTTTCTATTTAAATTCACCATAGCATGCCTCTATTTCAGTCTGGAAGTGATATCGTTCAAGGGAAACATGAAGCCACCAATAAACTTGATCAATTTTAATTTTAATTTTACCAGAATATTGGTTTTATTGTTTAATTGCAGGCAACACCACTTCACATTCGGCAACGCAGAAACTTGAAAATACCGAGAATCAGTAAAAAGGGAAAGTTGAATGTTTCCATATTGAATCTATAGTGCAGTCTTCGTCTTTTGTTTTAAAATTGTATGTTTGTACCTCAAGACTAGGACATTTGACTATTTCCTCATGCTTTATACAGGCACCCAAGAAGAAATTGTCAAAGATCCTAGCGTGAGATGTAGACATGGGCTTATGTATGCAGCGTGTTGACCAATCGAATCTTGACAATTTTCTTTACAGTACGACACTGTTCCACATTGGTACGTAGAACATTTCAGTAACACTGTAATATACTGTTTTATACTACTGTACCTGTCCAAAACCAACAGTTCTTCTCCACATTCAACAGCATAGAGACTAACTTACCTGTAGGGTTTGGGTGGGATCAAACTTGGGTGAGTCCTGTACAAACACACATGCCCCCGCTATCCACGGAGCAAACAGACTGCTCCATGCACACTTGGCCCAACCTGTGTCAGACAAGTTCCAGAGTACGTCTGCTGGTGTCAGATTCAGAAAATACCTGCATTGGTCATATGAAAGATGCTTCAAATCATGGTATAGGGATTTGAAATGCTATTACACTACCAGTAAGATAACAAGAGGTAGATGACCTTGAAGATCAACTGATAGGTTTTTGATAGCTATATCAACATTCCTGTGAAGTTTCATGAAAATCTGTCAAGTAGTGTCAGAGTAGTTGCTACAAGTTTTTACTATATAACTCTTTGTAAACAAAGATGGCCATGGCAGCCAGTTTAATGTCAAATCAAAATAATTTTCAACAGGGACCAACACCATGTCATGCTGATCATTTTAGAAAAAGTCCCATATCAAATATCACTTACAGTTTTCAAGAAGTAGTCGCTACAATTTTTTTTAAAAATCTATTTTTAGCTGTGGTGGCCATATTGAATTTCCAGTCGACCTGAAATTTTGCTAGGATCAACTAGATAACAATAACATTCCTGTGAAGTTTTATGAAAATCCGTCAAGTAGTTTCATACGAGTAGTCGCTGCATGCTTTTGCTATGTACAGCCATGTTTAACGTTGAATCAAAATGATTTTCGACAATGACCAACTTCATGTCATGCTGATCGTTTTAGAAAAAGTCCCATATCAATATCACTTACAGTTTTCAGGAAGTAGTTGCTACAAATTTGTTTTTTTAAAATCTATTCTTAGCCCTGGTGGCCATCCTGAACTTCCTGCCTGCCTGAAATTTTGCTAGGATCAACTAGACATCAAGAGCAACATTCCTGTGAAGTTTCATGAAAATCTGTTGAGTAGTTTTAGAGGAGTAGTCGCTACACGTTTTTATTATATAACTCTATGTAAACAAAGATGGCCGCTGGCGGCGATGTTTAATGTCGAATCAAAATAGTTTTCGACAAGGATCAACATCATGTCATGCTTATCATTTTAGAAAAGGTCCCATATCAATATCACTTATAGTTTTCAAAAAACAGTCGCTACAAATTTTTAAAATCTATTTTTTCCGTGGTGGCCATTTTGAATTTCTGGCCGACCTGAATTTTTGCTAGGATCTACTAGTAAACAAAGATGGCCACTGGTGGCCATGTTTGACATCCAAACAAAATGAACTTTGGTTAGGACCAACTACATGTCGTGCCAGTCATTTTGGTAAAGGTTCCAAATCAATATCACTTATGGTTTTTGAAAAGTAGTCGCCACAAAATCATATTTTTAAAATCTATTTTTAGCCGTGGTGGCCATCTTGAATTTTTGGCCAACCTTAATTTTTGCTAGGATCAACTAGAAATCAAGAGCAACATTCCGGTCAAGTTTCATGAAATTCAATCACGTAGTTTCAGAGGAGTAATCACCACAAGATTTTCCTATATAACTCTATATAAACAAAGATGGCAGCTGGTGGCCATGTTTGACATCCAATCAATGAACTTTGGTTAGGACCAACTACATGTCGTGCCAGTCATTTTGGTTAAGGTTCCAAATCAATATCACTTATGGTTTTTCAAAAGTAGTCGCCACAAAATCGCATTTTTAAAATCTATTTTTTGCCGTCTGAACTTTTGCTAGGACAGGATCAACTAGACATCAAGAGCAACATTCCTGTGAAGTTTCATGAAAATCCGTCTAGTGGTTTCAGAGGAGTAGTCGCCACAAAAAAAGTTTACAGACGGACAGACAGATGGCCGGACGCCGCACCATGTCATGAGTTCTGCTAATCTTTGATCAGTAGAGCTAAAAATGAAATAACAAAAGTTTTTTTCTACAAAAAACAGCAAATTACATAAATGAAGTAGTTGAAGTTCTTGTATTAAAGTGATATAAACAGTGTACAATATAGAATAAATAGAATGACATGTGAATCACAAACATCAATGTATTCACAGTAAATGAGGACTATAAAGAAAGAGAAGATTTGTTATTAAGGCAAATATAAGCTACATGCATATAGCAAGTTTCGTTGAAATATCTCATTCCTAAGTTAATTGAGCGGAAATTGTTTTTCTATTTTAGTGACCTTGACCTTGAACCCAGTGACCTCAAATGCAATCCCAAGCTTCCTTTCTGTATAAAATGCACACAGAGCAAGTTTCATTCCAATATCTCATTCCCAACTAAAGTTATTTAGCAGAAAATGTTTCTCTATTTTTAGTAACAATGACCTTGACCCCAGTGACCCCAAGTGCAATCCCAAACTTCCCTCTGATATAAGCTAACCTACATAGGAAGTTTCATTCTAATATCTCATTCCTTACTTAAGTTATTGAGAGGAAACCGTTTTTATTCTATTTTTAGTAACAGTGACCTTGACCTTGAAACCAGTGACCCCCAATGCAACCCCAAGCTTCTTTTCAATATAAGCAAGTTTCATCGCAATATCTCATTTCTAATAAAAGTTATTTAGCTTTTCTATTTTTAGTAATGGTGACCTTGACCCCAGTGTCCACAAGTTCAATCCCAAATTCAACCCCAAGCTTCCTTTCCATATAAACTACCTACCCCGCAAGTTTCTTGGCAATATCTCATTCCTAACAAAAGTGATTGAGCAGAAACTGTTTTTCTAGTTTTAGTAACAGTGACCTTGACCTTTGACCCAGTGACATTAAATGAAATCACAAGCTTCCTTTCCATATAAGCTACCTGCCCTGCAAATTTCATCGCAATACCTCACTCTTAACAAAAGTTATTGAGCGGAAAACATTTTTCTATTTTTAGTAACAGTGACCTTGACCCCAGTGACCCCAAATGCAATCCAAAGTTTCCTTTCAATATAAGCTACATACCCTACTGGTTTCATCATAATACCTCATTCCTAACAAAAGTTATTGAGCAGAACCATTTTTCTATTTTTAGTAACAGTGACCTTGACCCCAGGGACCCCAAATGCAATCCCAAGCTTCCTTTCTATATAAGCTACCTATCCTGCAAGTTTCATCGCAATACCTCATTCCTAACAAATGTTATTGAGCGGAAACTAAGAGATTGACTCCGCAAGGCCGCCCGCCAAATGACATACCGCCATATAATACCAGAGTTTTCCAAGGAGAACCTGGTTAATAAAAATGAACCCAAAAACAAGAAGATTTAATGTAGCTCGGCTCTTTTTCAATTCTTTTTTAAAAATTTACATGAAAAATTGACTTAATAATACACAGTAGGTCCTTGCGTTCCTTGCTATTCTTAGACCTTAGTAACAATGCAATGTGTAAGTTTGAATAACAGCAATTAGAACAGTCTGTTAAATCACTTTAGAAATATTCTATATTTAGAATTGTATGATTCTTGGTTTCAAGAAACTCGTTACTCATTGAGAGATACAAAAAGTCTTAATCTGTTTCTCATGGCAATTTAAATAGTCAGTTCACAGAATAAACTGATTGCATCATAATGGCATGATGTGATGTCATAATACCAGGATGTGATGTCATAATACCAGAAAGTGATGTCATGATAGAAACAACCAAATGAAACAAGAGCTGTTGGAGAACAGCGCAGCTCGACTATTCAATTTTTCAGAGAATAATAAATTCTATAGCTAGTATTTACCATCAAAAAACAAGGCTACAACAATGTGCGGTGAGGTTGGGGACACAACATAACTATGTGTAAGAATTGACCAAGACTACACACAAATATGTAAAAAAAAATAATCGTGTTTTGAGTGGGGTGCGGGGTGGGGGTTGGGGAGAGGCAGGGGTGGGTGGTGGGGGCAGTGGGGGTGGTGAGGGCAACATATATGTGTAAGAAGCTATGTAAGAATTCATCAAAACAACACAAAAGTATGTAAAAACAAGAAATATCACTGTAAGTGATAAATGCCCCCAAAGTGTCCTTTGACCTCTAAGTATGACCTTGACCTTGGATCCATGGACCTGGATTTTGTGCACGACACGTCGTTTGGTTGTTGTGAGCACTTGTGCCAAGTTATTTGAAAATCAGTCCAGGCATGCAAAAGTTATTGACCGGACACGATTTGACATTTGACCTCTAAGTGTGACCTTGACCTTGGGACCACAGACCTGGATTCTGTGCGCGACACATCGTCTTTTTGTGGTGAGCACTTGTTCCAAGTTATTTGAAAATTCGTCCATGAATGCCAGAGTAATTGACCGTACACAATTTGACTTATGCCAGAGTTATTGACCGTACACAATTTGACTTTTGACCTCCAAGTGTTACCTTGACCTTGAAGACCTGGGTTTTGCGCGCGACACATCCCTGCAGTGGTTGTGACGTTACGGTCCGGACACGAAATTGCGTACCTGTTTTTGACCTATAAACTTCAAGTGTAACCTTGACCTTTGAGGTTTTTGACCTATAAACTTCAAGTGTAACCTTGACCTTTGAGGTACGGATCTGGGTTTTGCACGCGACACATTGTCTTGTTATGGTAATCACTTGTGCCAAGTTATTTAAAAATCCCTGCAGGGGTTGTGATGTTACGGTCCGGACACGTAATTGCGTACCTGTTTTTGACCTATGAACTTCAAGTGTGACCTTGACCTTTGAGGTACGGACCTGGGTTTTGCGCGCGACACATCGTCTTGTTATGGTGATCACTTGTGCCAATTTAATCAAAAATCCATGCAGGGGTTTTGAAGGTACAGTCCAGACACGAAAAGCGGAATGACGGACAGACAAGACAGACAGACAGACAGAATCAGGACGGACATAATTAAAAATCGAGTTTTGAGTGGGGATGGGGTAGAGGTGGGGGGTGGGGAGGGCAACATATATGTGTAAGAAGCTATGTAAGAATTGACCAAAACAACACAGAAATATGGTAAAACATATAGGATAAGAAATGTAAGAGATATAGACTTGTAAACACAGCTTACACGCAAACCTTGATGTGGGACGTCGACGCCGCCCCCGGGGTGATTACATAAGCTCTCTTATTTTTCAAATAGTCGAGCTAAAAATGAATGAAGTATTCTGAATGGTTCAGTAATCAAAATTGGACCAATGAAACCAGTTAATTTAAAACTCAATTCTGAACTCAATGAGGTTTTACTGGACATTGAGTAATGATGATCTTGAAATCCAGAATCACAAAATTCTAATAATAAAATAATTCTAAAATGATTTAATAGACTGTTTTTATGTCAGACCTGCCAAATCTCCGGATAAAATCCGGATTCTTCGGATATTCAGTCGCTCTCCGGATCTCCGGCTTTAAGTGTACAATCTCCGGATTTTCCAGCAAAATAAAATGTTCAGGATTTAACAGCTATGCTTTCACAGTTTATCAGCTATTTCTCCGAATTGGTGTCTGCATGTTTAGAAAAGTAAGTGCACTTTCATGAAAAAAACCCCAGTTAAGGTAGGAACTAAACCAAGTCTTTCTAACCAAATTACAATGCTAATTTATTATTTTCTATAAATATCAAATAATGCATCAACTTGTATCAACTGCATAAATAATTTAAATTTGCGCTTTAAAAAAAGTGCGAAAATCAAGTCACGCCCTCTAAATTTCCATTTAAAATGTTCTTTGCGCGTTTCAATTCTTAAATTTGAAAAATCTCAAGATTTCGTGTTAAAAAGTTTTGGCAGGCCTGTTAAGTTGTTTGTGAGATGTTCATCAAAACTGTTGTTAACAAGCTGATCAAAACATTTTAGTTATTTAGAGGTACTCCTATACAAGTCCATAGCTACCCTGTACCTACTTGGCAGTAATGAGGTGTCTCAGTTCATAACTACCCTGTACCTACTTGGCAGTAATGAGATGCCCCATTCCATAACTACCCTGCACCTACTTGGCAGTAATGAGATGTCCCAGTCCATAACTACCCTGTACCTACTTGGCAGAGATGAAGTGTCCCAGTCCATAACTACCCTGTACCTACTTGGCAAAAATGAGATGTCCCAGTCCATAACTACCCTGTACCTACTTGGCAGGGATGAAGTGTCCCAGTCCATAACAACCCTGTACCTACTTGGCAGTAATGAGGTGTCCCAGTCCACAACTACCCTGTACCTACTTGGCAGTAATGAGATGTCCCAGTCCATAACTACCCTGCACCTTCTTGGCAGTTATGAGATGTCCCAGTTCATAACTACCCCTTTCATACTTGGCAGTAATGAGATGCCCCAGTCCATAACTACCCTGCACCTTCTTGGCAGAGATGACGTGTCCTAGTCCATAACTTCCCTGTACCTACTTGGCAGTAATGAGATGCCCAATTCCATAACTACACTGCACCTTCTTGGCAGTAATGAGACGTCCCAGTCCATAACTACCCTGCACACACTTGGCAGTAATGAGATGCCCCAGTCTATAACTACCCTGCATCTACTTGGCAGTAATGAGATGTCCAAGTCCATAACTACCCTGTACATACTTGGCAATAATGAGATGTCCAAGTCCATAACTACCCTGTACCTACTTGGCAGTAATGAGATGTCCAAGTCCATAACTACCCTGTACCTACTTGGCAGTAATGAAGTGTCCCAGTCCATAACTACCCTGTACATACTTGGCAGTAATGAGATGTCCCAGTCCGTAACTATCCCGCACATGCTTGGCAGTAATGAGATGCCCCATTCTATAACTACCCTGCATCTTCTTTGCAGTAATGAAGTGTCCCAGTCCATAACTACCCTGTACATGCTTGGCAGTAATGAGGTGTCCCAGTCCATAACTATCCCGCACATGCTTGGCAGTAATGAGGTGCCCCATTCCATAACTACCCTGCATCTTCTTTGCAGTAATGAAGTGTCCCAGTCTATAACTACCCTGTACATACTTGGCAGTAATGAGAGGTCCCAGTCCGTAACTATCCCGCACATGCTTGGCAGTAATGAGATGCCCCATTCTATAACTACACTGCATCTTCTTTGCAGTAATGAAGTGTCCCAGTCCATAACTACCCTGTACATACTTGGCAGTAATGAGATGTCCCAGTCCGTAACTATTCCGCACATGCTTGGCAGTAATGAGGTGCCCCATTCCATAACTACCAGTACCCTGCATCTTCTTTGCAGTAATGAAGTGTCCCAGTCCATAACTACCCTGTACATACTTGGCAGTAATGAGATGTCCCAGTCCATAACTATCCCGCACATGCTTGGCAGTAATGAGATGCCCCATTCTATAACTACCCTGCATCTTCTTTGCAGTAATGAAGTGTCCCAGTCCATAACTACCCTGTACATGCTTGGCAGTAATGAGGTGTCCCAGTCCATAACTACCCTGTACTTACTTGGCAGTAATGAAGTGTCACAGTCTATAACTACCTTGCACATGCTTGGCAGTAATGGGGTGTCCCAGTTCATAACTACCCTGTACATACTTGGCAGTAATGGGATGTCCCAGTTCATAACTACCTTGCACATGCTTGGCAGTAATGAAGTGTCCCAGTCCATAACTACCCTGTACCTACTTGGCAGTTATGAGTTGTCCAAGTCCATAACTACCCTGTACCTACTTGGCAGTAATGAGATGTCCAAGTCCATAACTACCCTGTAC
This sequence comes from Cyrtodaria siliqua, assembly GCA_037043455.1. Lineage (NCBI taxonomy): Eukaryota > Metazoa > Mollusca > Bivalvia > Adapedonta > Hiatellidae > Cyrtodaria > Cyrtodaria siliqua. The sequence goes on from JAWPHD010002967.1 coordinate 21,991, forward strand.
CTACTTGGCAGTAATGAAGTGTCCCAGTCCATAACTACCCTGCACATGCTTGGCAGTAATGAGATGCCCCATTCTATAACTACCCTGCATCTTATTTGCAGTAATGAAGTGTCCCAGTCCATAACTACCCTGTACATGCTTGGCAGTAATGAGGTGTCCCAGTCCATAACTATCCCGCACATGCTTGGCAGTAATGAGGTGCCCCATTCCATAACTACCAGTACCCTGCATCTTCTTTGCAGTAATGAAGTGTCCCAGTCCATAACTACCCTGTACATACTTGGCAGTAATGAGATGTCCCAGTCCGTAACTATCCCGCACATGCTTGGCAGTAATGAGATGCCCCATTCTATAACTACCCTGCATCTTCTTTGCAGTAATGAAGTGTCCCAGTCCATAACTACCCTGTACATGCTTGGCAGTAATGAGGTGTCCCAGTCCATAACTATCCCGCACATGCTTGGCAGTAATGAGGTGCCCCATTCCATAACTACCCTGCATCTTCTTTGCAGTAATGAAGTGTCCCAGTCCATAACTACCCTGTACATACTTGGCAGTAATGAGATGTCCCAGTCCGTAACTATCCCGCACATGCTTGGCAGTAATGAGATGCCCCATTCTATAACTACCCTGCATCTTCTTTGCAGTAATGAAGTGTCCCAGTCCATAACTACCCTGTACATGCTTGGCAGTAATGAGGTGTCCCAGTCCATAACTACCCTGTACTTACTTGGCAGTAATGAAGTGTCACAGTCTATAACTACCTTGCACATGCTTGGCAGTAATGGGGTGTCCCAGTTCATAACTACCCTGTACATACTTGGCAGTAATGGGATGTCCCAGTCCATAACTACCTTGCACATGCTTGGCAGTAATGAGGTGTCCCAGTCCATAACTACCCTGTACCTACTTGATGTCCCGGTCCATAACTACCCTGCACATACTTGGCAGTTATAAGATGTCCCAGTCCATAACTACCCTGTACCTACTTGGCAGTAAATAGGTGTCCCAGTCCATAACTACCCTGCACATACTTGGCAGTAATAAGATGTCCCAGTCCGTAACTACCCTGTACCTACTTGGCAGTAATGAGGTGTCCCAGTCCATAACTACCCTGTACCTACTTTGCAGTAATGAGATGTCCCAGTCCATAACTACCGTGCACATGCTTGGCAGTAATGAGGTGTCCCAGTCCATAACCACCCTGCACATACTTGGCAGTAATAAGATGTCCCAGTCCGTATCTACCCTGTACCTACTTGGCAGTAATGAGGTGTCCCAGTCCATAACTACCATGCAGATACTTGGCAGTAATAAGATGTACAAGTCCGTAACTACCCTGTACCTACTTGGCAGTAATCAGGTGTCCCAATCCATAACTAGTGTGTGTGTGCTCAGTCATCTTTGGAGAACCTGTAGTTCCACTGGTGAAAAATAATGTCATGGGATCTGACGATCGAGAGTTGATACACTGAAATAAATGTGTTAATAAAAATAGAAGAGTGTTGCATAGAACATCTGTGTCGCCTGCCATGTGCTTATTTTAGAAAGGACTATCTAACTATAAAGTTTGAAGACAAAGGGCGCATATCTGTCATGAATTGTGAAGCAGATTTTTATTTTATGAAAAGGGGCAAAACTCTGCATTGGATAACTAGTAAGGAGGGACTGAATAACATTTCTTGACCACAGGTAAATAATTTGCCAGGTTATGAGCTTGGTTACGTTGCAGGTTAAAGTTTTATGAACGGAGGCATAACTCTGCCGAAATGAAAGTCAGGGTAATTGGACATATGTAACGACACTCCTGGGAGCAAGATGAAAACGTGTGTGAAGTTTCATGAACATAGGTCAGTCAAATATTTTTCCACTTGTTGCCAAGGTTAAGTTAGGGGTTAAAGTGTGACGGACATACTACGACAACAGACAACAATGGACAAAGTGATCCCTAAGTGTCTTACATGCTATGCAGGCGACACAATTAAAAAATAAATATTATAATGCAAATAAATAAATAATAACAATAAATTCAATAATAAGTAAAACAAGAGGTCAATGACCTTGAAGCTCTACTGATAGATTTTGATAGCTAGATCAGCATTCCTGTGAAGTTTCATAAAAATCTGTCAAGTAGTTTCAGAGGAGTAGTCGTTACAAGTTGAAGTTACCGGACGGCCAGGCGGACAGACGGACGACGCACCACCATCAGATTGCTGATCTCTGATCAGTCGAGCTAAAAACAAATAGTAAATATTCGAATTAAACTTGACAGTCTGCTGTCTGTATACAAATGTCAGACATTTAGTTGACTAAATTGTGTCTGAACTGTCTTACGTCACACACTTATGTATCAATGTGCACTACTTGAAAGAGTGAAAGAATGAAAGAAAGAAAATGACAAAAAAAAAACACTTTTATTTTTTGTAGACCATCACCAAATATGTAATATATAGTAATAAACAGTGTTTTTCAAATGCGGGAAATATTTCCTGTATTTATCAGCACTCATTCTTATAGCAACTTCTCTCCCTCTGGAAATATTTCCTGTATTTCAAAAGCACTAGTAAAAACACTCCATGTACACAAAGTTATTATTAGGTTCCCCAGTCAAAGCTGCGCTTTACTTAATATAGATAGATAACAGAGCAAAATTTTCTATTTAGAGCAAAACATTTTGTTTAAACTAGAATTATGCGAAATTAAATGTGTTGCATGAAGTTACTATTTTTACTAACCTTGACCCAAGTGACCTTACATGCAATCCCAAGCTTCCTTTCCATATAAGCTACATACACAGCAAGTTTTGTTGCAATATCTCATTCCAAACTGAAGTCCTTGGCCAGAAGCCATTCTTCAATTTTTAGCAACAGTGACCTTGACCTCAAGTGCAATACCAAGTATCCTTTCTAAATAAGCTACTAAAACAGCAAGTTTTGTTCAAATATCTCATTCACAATTGAAAGTTATTGGCAGGATTTTTTTCCTCTATTTCCAATAACAGCGACCTTGACCTTGACCCCAATGACCTGAATTGTAATCCCAAGCTAATCCTTTCTATATAAGCTATCTACACAGCAAGTTTTGTTGTAATATTTCATTCCTGACTGAAGTTATTGTAAGGAAATCATTATTTTATTTTTAGCAATAACGACCTTGACCTTGATCCCAGTCACTTCAAATGAAATACCAATCTTCTTTTCCATATAAGCTATCCACACATTAGGTTTTGTTCCAATACCTCATTTATAACTAAGTTATTGTACAGAAACGGTTATTATACCCACGTTTTGGAAAAAACAGGGTATATTAAAATCGCCTCCGTTTGTCCGTTCGTTTGTCACCGCATCTCCTCCTAATCCGCTGAACGGAATTAAACCAAACTTAAGGTATGACTTCACCATATGATGAGGGCGTGCAAGAGCAACATTATTTTTGGCTCCGAGACCATGGGGCCCTCAGTGGGAGGGGGGGGTCAAAAGGTCAATTACACTAAAAATTCAATTACACTGTCATTTTTCCATATTTGTGCACATAACTTGGTTTATGTAATCGTCTATGAAAGATAAACAACATATGAAACGATTATTTCAGGGTGGATGGGGTGGGGTGTTAGGCGGGACCTGGGGTATTTTTTTTTTTTTAATTATGAAAGATAAACAACATATCAAACGATTTTATTATTTCTAACTTGGACATCTGCTTTTTTTTTTAATTATGTCTCAAATGAAACATTATGATGATGGGATTTAACACTTTATACATTTGTTTCCTCCTACTTCATCGGTGGGGGCCCGGGAAAAGGGGCATCAAATACACTAATAATTCAATTACAGTGTTATTTTTCCATACTTTAGCACATTAGTTGGTATAATAGTCTGTCATCTATGAAAGAGATACACAGCATGTCAAATGATTTATTATATAAAACTAAAGTCGTCTTCCCTGGGGGTTGGAGGAGGTGGGTGGTGGGGAGAGGGTATCAGTGGGTCAAAAAAATAATTAAATTACGTCTCAAACGAACACTTTGATGAAGGGATTACAGTGTATAATAATATGTTGTTCTCCTGTATGTGTGTGTGTGGGTGGTGGGTGGTGGTGGCCTGCGTGAAAAAAAACGTGGGTATTTGCGATGGCGCACCGTCGAATTCGTTCTAGTTCTGGTTCTATTTCTGTTTGTAGTAACAGCAACCTTGACTTTGACCCCAGTGACCTCAAATGCGATACAAAGCTACCTTTCCATATAAGCTACCTACACAGTAAGTTTTGATCCAATATCTCATTCCTTACTAAATTTTATTGTCCGGAAACCTTTTCTTTTTTTTCAGTAACAGCATCCTTGACCTTTATCCCAGTGACCTCAAATGCTATAGGAAACTTCCTTTCAATATAAGCGACCTACACAGAAAGTTTCGTTTCAATATCTCATTCCTAACTGAATTGTTGTCCGGTAACATAACAGATTGACTACCGATGGATGACAAACGATCCCGCAAGACAACGGACAAAGTAAAACCTAATTGTCCACCATGATTCACAGGTGACACAAAAATACTGCTATTTAGCATGCATTGCTAGTTGCTGTTTGTGGTTATACAATCACAATCATTAATATATTTATCATGCATTGCAAGGTGCCGTTTGTGGTTACACAATTACAATCATTAATCTATTTATTATGCATTGCTAGGTGCCATTTGTGGTTATACAATCATTAATCTATTTATCATGCATTGCTAGGTGCCGTTTGTGGTTATACAATCACAATCTATTTATCATGCATTGCTAGGTGCCGTTTGTGGTTATACAATCACAATCATTAATCTATTTATCATGCATTGCTAGGCGCCGTTTGTGGTTATACAATCACAATCATTAATCTAATTATCATGCATTGCTAGGTGCCGTTTGTGGTTATACAATCACAATCATTAATCTAATTATCATGCATTGCTAGGTGCCGTTTGTGGTTATACAATCACAATCATTAATCTATTTATCATGCATTGCTAGGCGCCGTTTGTGGTTATACAATCACAATCATTAATCTATTTATCATGCATTGCTAGGCGCCGTTTGTGGTTATACAATCACAATCATTAATCTATTTTTTCATGCATTGCTAGGCGCCGTTTGTGGTTATACAATCACAATCATTAATCTATTTTTTCATGCATTGCTAGGCGCCGTTTGTGGTTATACAATCACAATCATTAATCTAATTATCATGCATTGCTAGGTGCCGTTTGTGGTTATACAATCACAATCATTAATCTATTTATCATGCATTGCTAGGCGCCGTTTGTGGTTATACAATCACAATCATTAATCTATTTATCCTGTATTGCTAGGCGCCGCTTGTGGTTATACAATCACAGTCATTAATCTATTTATCCTGTATTGCTAGGCGCCGCTTGTGGTTATACAATCACAGTCATTAATCTATTTATCATGCATTGCTAGGCGCCGTTTGTGGTTATACAATCACAGTCATTAATCTATTTTATCATGCATTGCTAGGCGCCGTTTGTGGTTATACAATCACAATCATTAATCTATTTATCATGCATTGCTAGGCGCCGTTTGTGGTTATACAATCACAATCATTAAGCTATTTATCATGCATTGCTAGGCGCCGTTTGTGGTAGTACAATCACAATCATTAACCTATTTATCATGCATTGCTAGGCTCCGTTTGTGGTTATACAATCACAATCATTAATCTATTTATCATGCATTGCTAGGCGCCGTTTGTGGTTACACAATCACAATCATTAATCTATTTATTATGCATTGCTAGGTGCCATTTGTGGTTATACAATCATTAATCTATTTATCATGCATTGCTAGGTGCCGTTTGTGGTTATACAATCACAATCTATTTATCATGCATTGCTAGGTGCCGTTTGTGGTTATACAATCACAATCATTAATCTATTTATCATGCATTGCTAGGTGCCGTTTGTGGTTATACAATCACAATCTATTTATCATGCATTGCTAAGCGCCGTTTGTGGTTATACAATCACAATCATTAATCTATTTATCATGCATTGCTAGGTCCTGTTTGTGGTTATACAATCACAATCTATTTATCATGCATTGCTAGGCGCCGTTTGTGGTTATACAATCACAATCATTAATATATTTATCGTGCCGTTTGTGGTTATACAATCACAATCATTAATCTATTTATCATGCATTGCTAGGCGCCGTTTGTGGTTATACAACCACAATCATTAATAAAACATGCGAAACCTGGTTTAAAACAGCTAAATATTTAATCAGGTTCATCTGCCTTTCTGGAAACATCGTCTCAAATTACGTTAATATAAATAATTAATGCTAAACTGGAGTTTCATGACAAATCTACAGGGATTGACGTTAACATAATCTCCAAGACAAACATTGTACCCAAAGTGCATGGATATTGTTTTTATTGATCATAGTTACCTCAAATGAGTCTGTACATTTTGTCATCAGGTCTTCAAAGTTTAACCAGCCTGGCCTGAAAGGTAATTTACATTTATTTGAATGTTTGACTGTCAACATGAAAATGTGTAACATCCATTAGGTGTACCTGTTGTGGTTACCTGTATCTAACAACCTCTAATGCATGGCCAACTAAAATGATCAATTAAACCATTATTTCCAAATGGCATTATAATATATGTATTAAATATTGGTACAAAAGGTTTTAGATGAATGAGATGCATTTAATAATTTCAAAATATGTGCAAGACTAGTGTAATATAGATTTGTTCAACTAGCACACACAGTTGTGCCTTATAAAAACATTACTACAACCATAGGCAATAATTATGTAGAGTGCTGTGACAGACACACTGATGCCTGGCAACTTCAATCAAAGTGTCAGTGTTGATATCTGGTAACTACAAAACACTACTTGAATGAAAGATAGCCAGTTCCATATCTGGTAAATACAAAACATGACTTCAATCAAAGACGACAGACTATATATTTGACAAAAAATCAAAACTTTACTTGAATGAAACAAAGATAGCATATGCGTGGAATTTAACTTTTAATCGCTCATCAACACAGTATAGGTTATTTAGAGCCTCCCCAGAGAGTGGTGAAGGATACACACGAATCCCAGATCCTGCCCTACTCTTACTTACGAACAGATTTCTATGGTTCTTAAACATAAGACTCCGATACACAGGACCACCCAGCTTAAGTCCCCATCCAACAGACGAGGCTAAGAAATATTGTCTTGCTCAAAAATACACCGACGAAACTCGGTGATATCGCTGAGGCTTGAGAACAAGTATATTGATACTGCTATACAGAAAGGTAAGTCCCAGGAGTTGCAGGTTGTATTGGAAACCTTTTCTTAACTAAGATAATCCAGGATGCCAAGGCAACCAAAGGAGATCTGAAGGCGCTGTTGTTAGACCTTGTCAAAGCATATGGCAGCAATTTCAGAACAAATTAGTGAACCTGATTCTGGAAAAGTATCATGCACCAATGAGATTGAAAGACATGCTACAACACTACTTCAAGGTACCATATCTGCGATATTCTTTTCAGCCACCATGAATCTTCTGATAAAGTCAGCTGAGATTTAGATGGGTCTGGGACCAATAATGTCTTCTGGTGTTCAGAACTTACAACAAAGGTCTGTATGAAAGACATGACCATCCCATCCAAATGGGTTCCAGAAGGTTACTGGATGCTGGAGGATATTGGAGAGCTGATCAACTGGGCCAGGAGGAAATTCAAGACAGAAAAAGGAGATTCTTAATTTTTTTTAATATTTTGTGTCTTCTATCTTGGTGCAGATGCTTGTCTGTCATCTTATCTAATAATACCAAACACATGTAAGAAGTTTAAATCCATTATGTGAAGTAGTTTTGGAGATACAAGCTTACATACAAAACTTTACCCAATTTATAAAAGGGACCCTAATTTTGTTAAAATGAAGACACGAGTATGTATGATGTCAAATGATGCAGAAGACATGGGTTAAGTTTCAATATATTATATGAAGTAGTTTCCGAGTTACAAGCATAATATCTAGAGATTATTTAACTGTTTGCGTTGATTACAGGGAAATCCTTTACGAGATGGTAGATGTTTGGTTCTTTTCACCACGAAAAGTATGTGAGTGAGTGAAAAAATGAAACACGTCTTACCATTGAGTGAAGGATTTCCCTATAATCGAACCCAGTAATTAAATAATATATTTCTTACATTTTAAATCAGTTTGTGTATGATTTTAACTTAAATAATTCGCTTTATTGAACGTTATCGAAATATGACGTCAATGTCAGCAACACTTTTTTGACGTCATGACTCAATGTCACAATTAGTTTATTTTGTGTTCGGAGTTAGTTATTAATATTTAGCGATTATGAATATACTTTCACTGAGAAATCCCAATCTTTCACCCAGAGAAATGTAATAAAAGACTTTAATCTTCTTTTTTTCTAAGTACAACATGCAGACAATGATCAAGTGATGAAAATACATCATCAATTTGTTTTCAAAAACAGACAAGCTAAAAAGGTGGATTGTCCAGGATAGAAACGGATCCAAGATAGAAGAAGTAAAGCAACAGGGATACCAACAAAAGAGAGATGAGCATTGGAAAGTTCTTAAATGAGTCTGATCAACTCCATTGCAAACCCTTGGGATACCCTCGAAACACTGATCAAAGAGGGATTCCACTTCATGATAGAACTTGCCGTGCAGAACCCTGTTTTCAAGATATGATGTCCAAAATGAAAAGTGGTGTTGATTCTGAAATCTGACGTAGGTGGTTTAGTTTTTTAATAATTTTGGAATCATTTGTGCAATTACAATGAAGGTTTTTTATTTAAAAATATAACAGTTTGAGTTCGAGAAGGTCAAAAGTCTTAAAGACATAATTGTAGACATTTAGCTGGTGACTTCTACCTAATCCTTAAAATGGATGGCAACATTCAATGTTTGTCTTTAATCTTGTCCTGTTGTGCCCTGAAAGGGATCATGTGACATGGCAATCTTAAAGTTTTTATCAGGCATTCAAATGTATTAATCCAGTATCATTTTAACTTGAAACTTCCATCGTCCTTCCATCCGTCCCACTTTTGTCTGGAGCATAACTTCAAAACTACAATGAAACTTCTCACAATGATAGAGGGCAATGAGAGGTAATGCAGAGTGAAAGAACTGTAACTCTGTCTTCATTCAAATTAGAGTTATTGCCCTTTGTAACTTCAAACAATGATATAGGGCAGTGAGAGGTAGTGCAGAGTGCAAGAACCATAACTCTGTCTTCATTCAAATTAGAGTTATTGCCCTTTGTAATTTTCACTTGTAATTCTTGTCCGGAGCACGCACAAGTCAAAAACTACTAATTTAACTGCAAATTGAATACTGCTGGGTGATACAAGGCCATAAATATGATAAGTTCAGGATACATTCCGGGGAGCATCCATCGGTTCTACCGATTTTCTTGTCTTCATTTTAGTCTACCATAGGTTTAAATAAATTATTGGTGCAACATAATCAACAGAAATATGCCAACACAATTTGCTTCGTACTATTCTTATAATTATTATTAATGATATAAACAGACTGACGCAACTTTAAAAAAGATTCAAGATGGCCATGTGTCCAATTAATGGTTTATTCTCTGTTGCTCTGGCTGAGGCCAAGTTACTTATTACTTGCTGTTTTGTTGCTTTCTGGGCTTTTTGTTTTATTCTAGATACATGATCATCTTTGCGCTATAATTATATTTTCTATCAATGCTGCCTAGTTTGTTAGCAGGGACTTCTTTATTTACAATGTCCAGTCGTACTGGGTTGACAAAAGGGTAAGATTGGGCTTTGGTGCACCCTAGAACCTGGTTTAAACCCCTAGCAGCATTTTTGCCACTGACTGATCCTCGATGGTAGCCCTATTGTCAACCCTTTAATGTTTGCAATGTTGCATACTTTGTTTTGTATGTGTGTTGTTGGTTGACTGTGTCCCTTTAATTTTCTCCTTGGTTAGAATATATTGACTATTTTCTGTAATCATAAATAATATGGCAGCTACAGTATCAATTGTTTAAATAATGTAAATGTGTGCTGAAGGCAAACATTGATGCATGTCAAACTTGATATACTGAATACTCAAATTCATGGCAGGATCAGTCCCATTTTTAGAAGTACTAGATTATGGAAAGCTTCGGCTGCCTTCTGTTGGCCTTTTGCATTTTGTGCAGTACGCTTCCTAAGTTGTCCTGTGCATTTTGTAAGTTGTTATGTGCATTTAGTAAGTTGTTATGTGCATTTAGTAAGTTGTTATGTGCATTTCGTAGGTTGTTATGTGCATATTCTAAGTTGTTATGTGCATTTCGTAAGTTGTTATGTGCATTTTCCAAGTTGTTATGTACATTTAGTAAGTTGTTATGTGCATTTCGTAGGTTGTAACGTGCATATTCTAAGTTGTCTTGTGCATTTTCTAAGTTGTTATGTGCATTTCGTAAGTTGTTATGTACATTTAGTAAGTTGTTATGTGCATTTCGTAGGTTGCTATGTGCATATTCTAAGTTGTCTTGTGCATTTTCTAAGTTGTTATGTGCATTTTGTAAGTTGTTATGTGCATTTCATAGGTTGTTATGTGCATATTCTAAGTTGTCTTGTGCATTTTCTAAGTTGTTATATGCATTTTCTAAGTTGTCATGTGCATTTCATAAGTTGTTATGTACATTTCGTAAGTTGTCTTGTGCAAACTACAAGTCGTCGTTAAGTAGACTTTTTATCGGAATAAGTTTTGAAGGAAACACCGGTAGAAATGGCGGCTCCAGGAGCGAACGCTATGCTCTGCCTAGATAAAAGAAACTGGACTAGGTACATTATACAATAAATTCTTAGAACATAAAACTGATTTCAAAATGTGTAAGGGATTGTCTGACGTGGAGTTGATAAATCTTGGTCTGAAAAAAAAATAAAAATAAATAAATTAAGAAATAACGTGTTATTTGTTTGTCTTTGTGTGTAGTCCTAAGGTTTATAGCCCTCCATCTTTTAACCAGTAGGACATCCTAAAGGTATAGGTTCAATAGAGTCTGGACTTCACGTGTTATTTGTTGAAAACAAATATAATTTAAATACTCTGGGACTTTTTTTCAGGAAAACTTAAAATATGTTTGTTTTCAACAAATAGCACGTTAATATGACTTTTATTTAAATATATTTTTCAATTTATTATCATTATTATTTGTTAGTTCCCAACACTGATGGGTAGGGGCTACGTGAGGTCGTCTTCTCCCTCCTCCCTCCCCAATTTCTCCCTTCTCTGCCCCCTTTTCTCTCTTCTCTCTCAGAGTACTGATAAACAAGGGACGAAATTCATAAACGTATCTATCGTGGAGACAGAACATGTACGGCAGACAAGATAATGGTCAATTAAGGATTTTGATAGGATATAGACTGTTTTACCCAAAACGACTCTCAAACTATGATAATTCTTCATCATTTTTTTTTTTACAAACTTGCTATTTTAAAAACCTCACGCCCCTTTCTCTCCCGACTCCCGTCCTCTTGTCTTCCGACCCCCACCCTTGTCTCCCGGCCCCGCCCATTATCTTCCGTACCCACAGCCACCTGTACCACACCTCCTGATACGTCCACCTGTGACCCGATCTATTGTTTTCAGACCAAGATTTATTAACTCCACGTCAGACAATCCCTTACACGTTTTGAAATAAATTTTCTGTTCTAAGAATTTATTGTATAATGTACCAAGCCCAATTTTGTTAAAGTAGGCAGAGCATAGCGTTCGCTCCTGCAGCCCCCATTTCTACTGGTGTTTCCTTCAAAACCTATTCCGATAAAAAGTCTACTTAACGACGACTTGTAGTTTGCACAAGACAACTTACGAAATGCACATAACAACTTACTAAATGTACATAACAACTTATGAAATGCACATAACAACTTAGAAAATGCACATAACAACTTAGAAAATGCACAAGACAACTTAGAATATGCACATAACAACTTATGAAAAGCACATAACAACTTAGAAAATGCACATAACAACTTAGAATATGCACATGAAAACTTAAACAATGCACAGAACAACCTAAACAATGCACATCACAACTTACGAAATGCACATAACAACTTAGGAAATGCACAAGACAACTTAGAAAATGCACATAACAACTTAGAAAATGCACATAACAACTTACGAAATGCACAGGACAACTTAGAAAATGCACATCACAACTTACAAAATGCACATAACAACTTAGAAAATGCACAAGACAACTTAGAATATGCACATAACAACTTATGAAAAGCACATAACAACTTAGAAAATGCACATAACAACTTAGAAAATGCACAAGACAACTTAGAATATGCACATAACAACTTAAACAATGCACAGAACAACTTAAACAATGCACATCACAACTTAAACAATGCACCTCACAACTTACGAAATGCAATACATAACTTAGACAACTTAGAAAATGCACATAACAACTTACAAAATGCACATAACAACTTGCGAAATGCACAGGACAACTTAAAAAATGCACATACCAACTAAGAAAATGCACATAACAACTTAGAAAATGCACAAGAAACTTAGAATATGCACATAACAACTTACGAAAAACATATAACAACTTAGAAAATGCACAGAACAACTTAGAAAATGCACATAACAACTTAGAATATGCACATGCCAACTTAAACAATACACAGAACTTCTTAAACAATGCACATCACAACTTACAAATTGCACATAACAACTTAGGAAATGCACAAGACAACTTGCAAAATGCACATAACAACTTACAAAATGCACATAACAACTTACAAAATGCACAGGACAACTTAGAAAATGCACATCACAACTTACGAAATGCACATAACAACTTAGGACATGCACAGGACAACTTAGAAAATGCACATAACAACTTACAAAATGCACATAACAACTTACGAAATGCACAGGACAACATAACAACTTACGAAATGCACAGGACAACTTAGAAAATGCACATAACAACTTACATAATGCACATAACAACTTATGAAATGCATAGAACAACTTAGAAAATGCACATAACAACTTAGAAAATGCACAAGACGACTTGCAAAATGCACCTAACAACTTAGAAAATGCACAGGACAACATATAAAATGCACATAACAACTTACTAAATGCACAAAACAACTTACTAAATGCATATAACAACTTAGAAAATGCACAGGACAACTTGCAAAATGCACATAACAACTTACGAAATGCACATAACAACTTACGAAATGCACAGGACATCTTAGAAAATGCACATCACAACTTACAAAATGCACATAACAACTTAGGACATGCACAGGACAACTTAGAAAATGCACATAACAACTTACAAAATGTACATAACAACTTACGAAATGCACAGGACAACTTAGAAAATGCACATAACAACTTAGAAAATGCACATAACAACTTACGAAATGCACAAAACAACTTAGAAAATGCACATAACAACTTAGAAAATGCACAAGACGACTTGCAAAATGCACATAACAACTTAGAAAATGCACAAGACAACTTAGAATATGCACATAACAACTTAAACAATGCACAGAACAACTTAAACAATGCACATCACAACTTAAACAATGCACCTCACAACTTACGAAATGCAATACATAACTTAGACAACTTAGAAAATGCACATAACAACTTACAAAATGCACATAACAACTTGCGAAATGCACAGGACAACTTAAAAAATGCACATACCAACTTAGAAAATGCACATAACAACTTAGAAAATGCACAAGAAACTTAGAATATGCACATAACAACTTACGAAAAACATATAACAACTTAGAAAATGCACAGAACAACTTAGAAAATGCACATAACAACTTAGAATATGCACATGCCAACTTAAACAATACACAGAACTTCTTAAACAATGCACATCACAACTTACAAATTGCACATAACAACTTAGGAAATGCACAAGACAACTTGCAAAATGCACATAACAACTTACAAAATGCACATAACAACTTACAAAATGCACAGGACAACTTAGAAAATGCACATCACAACTTACGAAATGCACATAACAACTTAGGACATGCACAGGACAACTTAGAAAATGCACATAACAACTTACAAAATGCACATAACAACTTACGAAATGCACAGGACAACATAACAACTTACGAAATGCACAGGACAACTTAGAAAATGCACATAACAACTTACATAATGCACATAACAACTTATGAAATGCATAGAACAACTTAGAAAATGCACATAACAACTTAGAAAATGCACAAGACGACTTGCAAAATGCACCTAACAACTTAGAAAATGCACAGGACAACATATAAAATGCACATAACAACTTACTAAATGCACAAAACAACTTACTAAATGCATATAACAACTTAGAAAATGCACAGGACAACTTGCAAAATGCACATAACAACTTACGAAATGCACATAACAACTTACGAAATGCACAGGACATCTTAGAAAATGCACATCACAACTTACAAAATGCACATAACAACTTAGGACATGCACAGGACAACTTAGAAAATGCACATAACAACTTACAAAATGTACATAACAACTTACGAAATGCACAGGACAACTTAGAAAATGCACATAACAACTTAGAAAATGCACATAACAACTTACGAAATGCACAAAACAACTTAGAAAATGCACATAACAACTTAGAAAATGCACAAGACGACTTGCAAAATGCACATAACAACTTAGAAAATGCACAGGACAACATATAAAATGCACATAACAACTTACTAAATGCACATAACAACTTACTAAATGCACATAACAACATAGAAAATGCACAGGACAACTTAGAAAATGCACATAACAACTTACGAAATGCACATAACAACTTACGAAATTCACATCACAACTTAGAAAATGCACATAACAACTTAGAAAATGCACAAAACGACTTACAAAGCGTACTGCACAAAATGCAAAAGGCCAACAGAAGGCAGCCAAGGCTTTCCATAAACTGAATACTCAAATTCATGGCAGGATCAGTCCCATATTTAGAAGTACTAGATACCGAATGTGACTCATGAACATATTCCAATTCCAGTATGACAATCGGCATAGGGTAATAAATGGAACATCATATTTATGACACAATGGTAATGAAGTTGTTATTCATGTATTTCATGATTAACTTTTAACTCGACTATAATAGCCTTTGCAAGTAACTCGCAACTCGCAGGCTGATCAGGGTTTACAATGTCCAGCTGCTGATCAGTCATTTTCCTCAAAACACCCCTTTATCACATAAATGGAATTGGTCTTAATTCAAAGAAAAAGCAGTCCATTTTATATTTGTAGCACATTAAGGGTTTAATTTGCAGAAATGTAACAGATAATATAAGCATGTACAACACCTATCACTTTGGTAAATTGGAGAGCTATGTGAGTTTGTGTCCAACCAAGTACAGTGTTGAATTATGGGTTAAGCAAGTGGCAGTAACCTAAACGTTATTACTATTCTAAGATGTGGTCAATATAAACTTATCTATACATCAAATTTGGTTTCAATAAATCAAACCCTTCAAAAGGTAATGACATGAGATAAGAACTACAGCCAATCCTGTATTAAGAGACCACAAAAAGGAGGATGACAGTTGGTCTCTTAATACAGGGAAGATATCAGTTGGTCTCTTAATACAGGGAAGATATCAGTTGGTCTCTTAATACAGGGAAGATAACAGGGAAGATAACAGTTGGTCTCTTAATACAGGGAAGATAACAGTTGGTCTCTTAATACAGGGAAGATATCAGTTGGTCTCTTAATACAGGGAAGATATCAGTTGGTCTATTAATACAGGGAAGATAACAGTTGGTCTCTTAATACAGGGAAGATATCAGTTGGTCTCTTAATACAGGGAATTGGTCTCTTAATACAGGGAAGATAACAGTTGGTCTCTTAATACAAGGAAGATAACAGTTGGTCTCTTAATACAGGGAAGATATCAGTTGGTCTCTTAATACAGGGAAGATAACAGCTGGTCTCTTAATACAGGGAAGATAACAATTGGTCTCTTAATACAGGGAAGATAACAGTTGGTCTCTTAATACAGGGAGGATAACAGCTGGTCTCTTAAAGCAGGTGGACTTTAACAATGACGATGGACGAGGATAGACAAACAGCAACCACAATGTCTTGATTTGAGGCTTTGGTTCAGACGAGCTAAAAACTTAACCAATGTGTGATGAACATACTGGTGGACAGACACGGTAAAATTATATATATTCCACCCACACTAAAGTGGTGCGGGGCATTTCCCACCCCTACTAAAGCGGTGCGGAGCTTAATTACAAGAGGTCAATGACCTTGAAGCTCTACTGATAGGTTTTGATAGCTAGATCGCATTCGTGAAAATATAAAGTTTTCTCACTTCTCGATGAAATAAAATATGTTATTCACTCCAAAACAACAAATATCCTCTATATAACTCTATGTAAACAAAGATGGCCATTGGCAGCAATGTTTAATATCAAATCAAAATTATTTTCAACAAGGACCAATATCATGTCATGCTGATCGTTTTAGAAAAAGTCCCATGTCAATATCACTTAGAGTTTTCAAGAAGTAGCTACTAAAAAAATGTATTTTAAAAATCTATTTTTAGCCATGGCGGCCATCTTGAATTTCCGTCCGACCTGAAATTTTGTTAGGATCAACTAGACATCAAGAGCAACATTCCAGTCAAGTTCCATGAATTTCCAAAAAGTAGTTTCAGAGGAATAGGCGCCACAAGTTTTTCCTATATAACTCTATGTAAACAAAGATGGCCGCTGATGGCCATGTTTGAAATCCAATCAAAAGAACTTTGGTTAGGATCAACTACATGTCGTGCCAATCATTTTGGTAAAGGTTACAAATCAATACCGCTTGCGGCTTTTGAGAAGCAGTCGCCACAAAATCGCATTTTTAAAATCCGTTTTTAGCCATCTTGAATTTCCGGCCGACCTGAATTTTTGCTAGGATCAAATTACTAGGATCAACTAGACATCAAGAGCAACATTCCCGTGAAGTTTCATGAAAATCCGTCTAGTAGTTTCAGACGAGTAGTAGCCACAAAAATAAAGTTTACGGACGGACGACACACCACAGCATAAGCCCAGCTAAAAGCTCAATAAAAGTGTTCAGTGCTTTGTTATGATAGTAAGTTAAAATACCTGTTTTCATTTTCTCCCACAATCACCTTGGTCTTCAGTGAAGTACACTGTTGGGCCACCTGAAGTAGAAATACACAATACCTGTGAGCATTGACATGAATTCTACTGATTGAAAAAATACCTGAGCATTTACATGCAATCTTCTGACTGAAAAACTACCTGAACATTGACATAAAATCTACTGACAGAAAAACTACCTGAGCATTTACATAAAATCTACTGACTGAAAAATTACCTGAGCATTTACATACAATTTATTGACTGAAACATTACCTGAGCATTGACATGAAATCTACTGAATGAAATACTACCTAACATGAAATCTACTGAATGAAAAATTACCTGAGCATTTACATAAAATCGACTGAATGAAAAACTACCTGAGCATTTACATAAAATTTACTGAATGAAAAACTACCTGAGCATTGACATGAAATATACTGAATGAAAAACTCCCTGAGCATTTACATGAAATCTACTGAACGAAAAACTCTCTGAGTATTTACATAAAATCTACTGAATGAAAAACTACCTGAGCATTTACATAAAATCTATTGACTGAAAAAATACCTGAGCATTGACATGAAATCTACTAAATGAAAAACTACTTGAGCATTGACATGTAATCTATTGACTAAAAAACTACCTGAGCATTTACATGAAATTTACTGAATGAAAAACTACCCAAGCTTTTACATGAAATCTACTGAATGAAAGACTGCCTCAGCACTGACATGTAATCTACTGACTGAAAAACTACCTGAGCATTTACATGTTATCTACTGAATGTAAACTACCTGAGCATTGACATGTAATCTTCTGAATGAAAAACTACCTGAGCATTTACATGAAATTACTGAATGAAAAACTACCTGAGCATTTACATGAAATTACTGAATGAAAAACTACTTGAGCATTGACATGAAATCTACTGAATGAAAAATTACCTGAGCATGTACATGAAATCTACTGACTGAAAAACTACCTGAGCATTTACATGAAATCAACTGAATGAAAACTACCCGAGCATTGACATATAATCTACTGAATGAAAAACTACCTGAGCATTGACATGAAATCTACTGAATGAAAAATTACCTGAGCATGTACATGAAATCTACTGACTGAAAAACTACCTGAGCATTTACATGAAATCTACTGAATGAAATTGACAGGTAATCTACTGACTGAAAAACTACCTGAGCATTTACATAAAATCTACTGACTGAAAAACTACCTGAGCATTTACATGAAATCTACTGATTGAAAAGTACCTGAGCATTTACATAAAATCTACTGACTGAAAAACTACCTGAGCTTTTACAGAAAATCTACTGACTGGAAATTTGAGCATTTACATGAAATCTACTGACTGAAAAACTACCTGAGCATTTACATGAAATCTACTGATTGAAAAAATACCTGAGCATTTACATGAAATGTATTGACTGAAACATTACCTGAGCATTTACATAAAATCTACTGACTGAAAAACTACCTGAGCTTTTACAGAAAATTTACTGACTGGAAAATTGAGCATTTACATGAAATCTACAGACTGAAAAACTACCTGAGCATTTACAAGAAATAAGGAATCTACTGACTGGAGAACTACCTGAGCATTTACATGAAATCTACTGACTGAATAATTTCAAATAGGCAGCAATCTTTGATGTCAGTTAACATACATATTGCTGCTGATGCTGATAATTATGATGTTAATAATGATGATATTGAAAGTGTTGAAGATAATGACAATCATTTATTATTTTGATGATGATAATGATGAGGATAATGATGATAAGGATGCTGCTGCTGCTGCTGAGGATGATGAAAGAGGATGATAATGATGATAATGATGGTGGTGAGGGCAATGATGATGATTATGATGTCACTGATAACAAGAGAAGTAACGGTCAGTGCTCTCTGAAAACAAAACAATAACAATAATTATATACATCTTCCTGCATCTCACCACTGCAGGTTTAAATCCCACTGGAAGCTCGACTTGTTAAAAAGTGTCCATTCTTACGGATGGTGGGAGGTATACAGTACTGGTTATAACCAGGAAACAGTGGGTAGTCTGCCTCCACCTTGAAAAAACTGACAATCATATATAGCCTAAAATGTGCTGAAAATGAAGTAAAACACTATTCAACCAACCTACCAATTATGTACATCTATAAAATTCATAGTCTTTAATTGTTAGTAGTTTTGTTTGCATAAGTTAAGTGCATTATGCTGGACAAGTCAGAGCCCCAGATAGTGAACGGTGTCTAAACTTTATAAGGCTATTATAGAGGACATAACAGCACAATGCAGGTAATCGAATGACGTCAAACAAATTATCATGTACATGTAGTTCCAACTGTTGAAACCTACAGTTGTAAGTCATACTCTATAAATATTTAAACTTTTCTTTTCAAGCAAATCTACATGTAACAGCAACATTTCAAAGTGACCGTCCTGACTTTTCTTCACGCATACACGATCAACTTAATCAATTAATATTTTTGCCTTACCATTTTTTTCGGGGTTCACTATTGTTACCGCTGATGGTTGATAAAAATCCATTTTTTTTTCTATTTTGCCGACATTTTCGAAAAGAACGACAACTTTTGTTATCAGCATCGCTAAGCGCTCGCTTAATTGTAAGATCATGTTTAAGCAAGTGCGCTACCGATACCAATTCCAGAGCTTTTGACTGGCACGCTGATTTGCTGCAAATCACTAGAGCACAATCTCCAGAACAACTTGGTAGAGAACTACAACTTATGCTGCATGTAAAAGAGTATATAATATCTCTAGCTCTTTTAATTGCATAACACTTTATAAAATTTTCCTACATAATACTGACTATAATATCTGTTATAGTCAAAAGTTATTGGAGGCAACTCGAGCTGTAGATAATTTGAGATTGAGTAAATTTCACGGTGCATTTTCTACATGCACACCGGCTGTCAACATTTTAACAGAAAGGTATGATGTTTTTTGAGCTTACAGTTAAAATTGACTGTTTATAAAACATCCTATGCTTTTCGTCTAGCCATCAGCTTTACAATTTTTCAGTTTGCGTACAATGATGTCTTCATTACAGATTTTTATATACGAATGCTGTTGCTGCTGATGCTTAATTATGATTGGATCTCTATCACTTCTTTCAAGATTTATTTTGTTTCATTCTCTCGAACATTTTGCCCTATATTTCAGTTTGTGTAACCATAGAGTCCTCCAGTGTCGGTATTTTGTGTAACCATCGGGTTGTCTTAACACCAGTCAAGAGTTATGTCGGTATCGGATGCAATGTGTGGAACAGGTCATAGAGTCCTCCAGTGTTGGTATTGTATGTAAAGTTCCACTTTTTACTTGTTATACGAGAAAAACATTCGCTACATAGCAGCTTTGTGATTTTCGAAACTATGTCGTGTAGAGTTTGGGAATATCTCCCTACATTTGTTTAATACATTCATATTTAATGCATCAACAGTGCTTTATCAGTGGTGTCCATATTCAAAACATGGACAAAAGTTACATACTTATCATAATGCCTCAATTTAAGGGTATTTCATTTGATCATTGGTTTATTGTTGGGCCAATCCTTTTAGATCGATGAGGTTTCATTATCCTGCACCAGGTTGATGTTTTATTTATACTGCACCAGGTATTTTTTGCAAGGGTTTCATTGAAGTTCAGTTATCTGTTTCTTTTCGGCCTGTCCCTAGTCAATACAAGGCCCTTTAAACCAGTTAGTGCATGGTCACCAACTTATAAAACCCTTCTGTGCTGTGTCGATTCAAAATAACAACTTCTCTGCAGGGTTCCACACTACAGAGTGTGTGTGTGTTTGTGTAGCTCTGGGGTTTATAGTCAATAGTCATAGTCAAAGTTATATAAACTCCAAAAGGTATATTGCACAATAGAACCTGGGCAGGTTGCAAATTGGATTTTAATAACACATTTCCTCCAAGTTTTAGGTTGTCATACAAGAAGGTGATAAATGAGATAAATGTCGTTCCAATAGTCAGCATCACATGACATCTTTCTGTATTAGTTAAAGGCAGTTTACACAGTTGTGTGGCTTACTTCTTTAATGCGGGCTAGTTTACTTGAAAAGGATACATGTTCTTCGTGTATTGCTGTCGGAGTGTTACATGGTTTAGCCTTTATGATTGATACACAAGTCTAAGAACCGATCGTAGGTTAAAGGTCAAAATGCAGTTATAGACCTGTTCAGATTAGACATAAACTTGATTATCAAGGTGGCAAAAGTTATTACAATTGGGTAAATGTGCATATTATATACAGACAAATGTATATCAGTTGTTTGCTGACTGAAATGAAATAACAGTGGCACACGACACAGGAGGAAAGGATACATGCTTCATCAGAAATCATTCAATGTTCAAGGTCTGAAATAGAGTAACATGTACACTTTACACTTATAATATTTTTTATTTCTGCTGCTAATTTATGACAACTTCGAAACGTTTAACAATCAATTTGGGTTTGACGCCACACATTAAAGGTTACAATCTTCCTCAAGCCTTTATATAATGCATATTTTTCTGACATTTATTTATATTGTCAATGTCTGATGCATCAACTCATGTGATCCTTGGGAACTGGTTTAGAGAAATACCCATTAAAGGTTCTTAGAAAGCATGTTAGGCTTCTGACCGAGTTTATGGAGTCAATTTATATAATGTGGTTGTTATTTGGTCTCCTATACTTTCTAGGCTTTCATGGCGTTAGCCTAACTACCCTTTTGCAAAAGAAAGGGCCAGAAAGTGACAAAACAGTTCAGCTGTTACGGCGATAATAGTTATTGGGGGTCTTTTTCTGCTACAAGAATACATTCAGGCTGATGATACCTGTCTTGAACCGGATGGTTTTCATCTCTCAAAATATGGGGAACGACTTATTTCTTAACCTGTTTCCGGCTGAATTTGAATGTTTCATTAAAAGTGGGCAGCGATAAGGAAATATATACTTTTTTGGCACCGTTTCTGTTTTGGGCATGGCATTCGGATATTTTGCTTTTGATACGCACTCTTCGCTGCTGCCAAAAAATTGTAACCTCCGTTTTTGGCGATGGATGGGAGCCTGGACACTCACTGATGCGCGTGTCCGCCGAATTTTTCACTAAAAGTAGGCAGTGATAAGGAAAATATATTCCTTTTTGGACCGGTTTTGTTTTGGGCGTGGCATTAGGATACTTTGCTTTTTGTGGTCACTCTTCGCTGCTGCCAAAAACTGTTTCCCCTCTTTTTGGCGGTGGATGGGAGCCTGAACACTCTAGGACTTGGAGTGTTCGGGCACCCATCCATATGGCGGGCAGCGAAGGTGTGAAAGAAAGGACATATACGTTTCAGTTTAACTTTATTCAGCTCCTGTATACCCAGAGACTGAATTGTAATCTAAACATAAATTATATACAAATTTGCTGTCCGTACGAATTGCTAAAAAACATTTTAAATTTATTGAATTCGGTGCACTTGTAATTATGCTTGAATATCAACCGTGCTTTCAACACTTGCTTAAATGCTTATCAGAAAAGTTGCTTTCATAATGAACATTTAATTTGGTGCACATGTATTTATGTCCTTATTATTGTAATATTCAATTTGCTTTATTGCTTAATGCTTTCTGCTGTAAGGGCTTGCCATAATGGTCTTTTGTGCTTACCGGCAGCCCAATTGTTAAACATTCAATCCATGCCACGCCCAATATTTGCCAAATCTATTAAAGTTTAAAAAAAATAATATTTTTATGTGTTGTTATAACAGTGCTCTCCAATAATACTGACTATAATATCTGTTATAGTCAAAAGTTATTGGAGGCAACTCGAGCTGTAGATAATTTGAGATTGAGTAAATTTCACGGTGCATTTTCTACATGCACACCGGCTGTCAACATTTTAACAGAAAGGTATGATGTTTTTTGAGCTTACAGTTAAAAACTTAATTTACTGAATGAAAGACTGCCTCAGCACTGACATGTAATCTACTGACTGAAAAACTACCTGAGCATTAACATGTTATCTACTGAATGTAAACTACCTGAGCATTGACATGTAATCTTCTGAATGAAAAACTACCTGAGCATTTACATGAAATAACTGAATGAAAAACTACCTGAGCATTTACATGAAATTACTGAATGAAAAACTACTTGAGCATTGACATGAAATCTACTGAATGAAAAATTACCTGAGCATGTACATGAAATCTACTGACTGAAAAACTACCTGAGCATTTACATGAAATCAACTGAATGAAAACTACCTGAGCATTGACATATAATCTACTGAATGAAAAACTACCTGAGCATTGACATGAAATCTACTGAATGAAAAATTCCCTGAGCATGTACATGAAATCTACTGACTGAAAAACTACCTGAGCATTTACATGAAATCTACTGAATGAAATTGACAGGTAATCTACTGACTGAAAAACTACCTGAGCATTGACATAAAATCTACTGACTGAAAAACTACCTGAGCATTTACATGAAATCTACTGATTGAAAAGTACCTGAGCATTTACATAAAATCTACTGACTGAAATTGACAGGTAATCTACTGACTGAAAAACTACCTGAGCATTTACATAAAATCTACTGACTGAAAAACTACCTGAGCATTTACATGAAATCTACTGATTGAAAAGTACCTGAGCATTTACATAAAATCTACTGACTGAAAAACTACCTGAGCTTTTACAGAAAATCTACTGACTGGAAAATTGAGCATTTACATGAAATCTACTGACTGAAAAACTACCTGAGCATTTACATGAAATCTACTGATTGAAAAAATACCTGAGCATTTACATGAAATGTATTGACTGAAACATTACCTGAGCATTTACATAAAATCTACTGAATGAAAAACTACCTGAGCTTTTACAGAAAATTTACTGACTGGAAAATTGAGCATTTACATGAAATCTACAGACTGAAAAACTACCTGAGCATTTACAAGAAATAAGGAATCTACTGACTGGAGAACTACCTGAGCATTTACATGAAATCTACTGACTGAATAATTTCAAATAGGCAGCAATCTTTGATGTCAGCTAACATACATATTGCTGCTGATGCTGATAATTATGATGTTAATAATGATGATATTGAAAGTGTTGAAGATAATGACAATCATTTATTATTTTGATGATGATAATGATGAGGATAATGATGATAAGGATGCTGCTGCTGCTGCTGCTGCTGCTGAGGATGATGAAAGAGGATGATAATGATGATAATGATGGTGGTGAGGGCAATGATGATGATTATGATGTCACTGATAACAAGAGAAGTAACGGTCAGTGCTCTCTGAAAACAAAACAATAACAATAATTATATACATCTTCCTGCATCTCACCACTGCAGGTTTAAATCCCACTGGAAGCTCGACTTGTTAAAAAGTGTCCATTCTTACGGATGGTGGGAGGTATACAGTACTGGTTATAACCAGGAAACAGTGGGTAGTCAGTCTGCCTCCACCTTGAAAAAACTGACAATCATATATAGCCTAAAATGTGCTGAAAATGAAGTAAAACACTATTCAACCAACCTACCAATTATGTACATCTATAAAATTCATAGTCTTTAATTGTTAGTAGTTTTGTTTGCATAAGTTAAGTGCATTATGCTGGACAAGTCAGAGCCCCAGATAGTAAACGGTGTCTAAACTTTATAAGGCTATTATAGAGGACATAACAGCACAATGCAGGTAATCGAATGACGTCAAACAAATTATCATGTACATGTAGTTCCAACTGTTGAAACCTACAGTTGTAAGTCATACTCTATAAATATTTAAACTTTTCTTTTCAAGCAAATCTACATGTAACAGCAACATTTCAAAGTGACCGTCCTGACTTTTCTTCACGCATACACGATCAACTTAATCAATTAATATTTTTGCCTTACCATTTTTTTCGGGGTTCACTATTGTTACCGCTGATGGTTGATAAAAATCCATTTTTTTTTCTATTTTGCCGACATTTTCGAAAAGAACGACAACTTTTGTTATCAGCATCGCTAAGCGCTCGCTTAATTGTAAGACCATGTTTAAGCAAGTGCGCTACCGATACCAATTCCAGAGCTTCCGTTTCTTTTGACTGGCACGCTGATTTGCTGCAAATCACTAGAGCACAATCTCCAGAACAACTTGGTAGAGAACTACAACTTATGCTGCATGTAAAAGAGTATATAATATCTCTAGCTCTTTTAATTGCATAACACTTTATAAAATTTTCCTACATAACTCTATATAAAACTGTGACTCCCGGAGTGAAGTCAAATTTTACTGTCACCATTTGAAACAAGAGGTCAATGATCTTGAAGCTCTACTGATATGTTTTGATAGCTAGATCAGCATTCCTGTGAAGTTTCATAAAAATCTGTCAAGTAGTTTCAGGAGTAGTCGCTTCAAGTTTTTACTATGTAACTCTATATAAACAAAGATGGCCGCTGCAGCTATGTTTAATGATGAATCAAAATAATTTTCAACAAGGACCAACATCATGTCATGCTGATCATTTTAGAAAAAGTCCTTTATCAATATCACTTACAGTTTTCAAGAAGTAGTCGCTACAAGCTTGTTTTGTAAAGATCTATTTTTAGCCGTGGCGTCCATCTTGAATTTCAGCTGACCTGAATTTTGCTAGAATCAATAAGACATCAAAAGCAACATTCCTGTGAAGTTTCGTGAAAATCCGTTTAGTAGTTTCAAGGAGAAGCCACTAAAAGTTTTTACTATATAACTATATGTAAACAAAGACGGCCACTTGCCGCTATGTTTAATGTTGATTCGAAATAATTTTCGACAAGGATCAACATCATGTCATGCTGATCATTTTAGAAAAAGTCCCATATCAATATCACTTTGTCACAGGATGACCTAAGTGGTTGGGCTAACTCAGGAAAGAATCAATGACGGTGAATGCATTTACATAAGTTTAATGCAACTTTTAAAATATGTTTAATATATATACAATGATCTAAAAAAACAAGCGAATACACAAATGAACTATGAAAAGAATGTTCTCCTGAACGTTTAAGACGTTCTTAGTATTTCTATAAATACTAAATGTCTAAGACACTAAAGTGTTGTTAAAGCTATAACAATGTTGATCTAGCGCGATAACTGTGATGCGCGAGAGCTCATGAAGATGACGATGCGCGAATTCAATGGATGATTGTCATCAAATGCCTTCTGTAAGGGTTGATGACGCGATGCAATGATAGTTAATCTCCACTGAGATTGTGAATGATATTCCTCCAGTGAGGACTGGTAACGGGCCCACCTTGTGTCCCGGGGGTTGTCGTTAGTAAAACCTGGCTGCGCAGGTACGGGGACCGTCTCCACCGCTTGTAACGTTAGTCGTGGAAGCTTAGCTCCACTCCTGGATATCCAAACCTAGATGGCTTACTCCAACCCTGGATGGCTTATATCCTGGATGGCTTATATCGATGGCTTATATCCTGGATGGCTTAGGCTGTAATTATACATACGTTTTAGATGTCGGTTGACAAACATAACAATCTTGCATAATTATCATTACCCAAACCAATCATTATTCAATCAATATATGTAAGCTGTACTAATGATGAGTAGCAATGTATACATATTCTACAACGCCATGTATACGCTATGTACGTCGCTGTTAATCAATGCCCCTAATACATGTAATATAAACATGATCAAATTACTCATATATTACACTCACTGAGTTATGCATGTACGCATTTATTCTTGTCACTCATCTCATTGTTAACTAATGTTAACAATCGTGTATTACAATCACCGAGTTATACGCCAACGTTAACTAATGCACCTATTATCCACTGTTATCAAATTAATATTGTGTTACAATTAATGATCAATTACAATAATTACATCTAATAAAGTAACTTCAAAATCATATGCTAGTCTAAAGTTATGTTTGAGAAACATCAATGCTAACCGGATGTCGTAACCGCCAAACAAGATAGCGCCGCCCACTGAATACAAATATACGATAAAAGTTTAATAAAATTACTAACCACATGTTGCCTGTGAAATTTGCCGTCCAATCTCTGTTCCAACAAAGTACTATCGATGATCCCGGCGAAAGCTAGAAGACAATGGGTTTTATAGCAAACATTACGCCCAAATCATTATTTGCCCCGTTCAGTCCGTGACAAACGTGGCTAAATCTACAGTATTGAATCTACACGCGAGGCCCTTATACAATTTTGCCGTTTAAGGAAAATATACCTATACGTTTACATGCATTAGCACAAAACTAAACTTATGACACGGCCTCTCTGGCGGCCACTTAAAATGTGCACGCTTTTACGTGTTACATGAATAGATCATGAATATTGTGAAATTGTTTCAACTCGAACAATAGATTTTGGGTGTAACCGATACAAGAGCTATATGCGACCAGTACGCTCTACCCGTGACATTTTGTGACAACATCTCCCCACTTAAAGAAAGTGCTACACTTTTAAAATTCAACAAAATGATAATTAATATTTACACGTTAAGAAACTATTAATTCTTCTGAGCAAACGAGCGACAAAACGTACAAGCTGATCGCTCAATCGCTTGAGTATGTTAACTATTACCACTGCAGTTATAACCTAACTATAATATGTAATTACAATTTCAACACTATTCTACAATTGTACACTACCCTGTCGTAACATATACTACTATTGTACAATACACTGCAATACACTATTGTATTAAACCGGTCATTATGTGCGGCGACTTAAATAGTCTGCCCCAATATTATGCTTTCCACGGTCTATTACACCGACTTTACGGTTGTTAATAACACTACTTCCTGTCACTACAAGAACTCCAACTTTACACATTGCATCCATCGCATTACCAGTATACTGTTTGCGAAATGGAGTAGGGTCTCTCGTTTCCCTAATCGCCTTTGCTAAAGTGTGCTTAAAGCTACACTGCACTATATCTGTTGGTCTCAACTTATCGGACCGAACAGTACTACACTCAGAGTCTAAACGACTTACCTCTCGTTTCTCTGCTACACTAAGCATGCCCGATATATCTACATCGGCTGCTGTCTCCTTACCTACACTAGTGGGAAAATACATGGGACTAGTGTCCTCACTACTGTCTTCCTCACTATCCTCAATAACTGCAACATTATCTACATGTAATACCCCTTGTTGCACATTATCGGTTCTACTTATATACTCTTTCAGCATATTCGCATGAAAGGTCTTTAACTTTCCGTTTATCTCGATACGGTAATCCATAGTGTTCACTATCCCTCTAACGTAAAACGGACCTTTCCATTGTAATAACAACTTGTTATTGTCGGTCGGGAGTAACAGTAACACCTGGTCATCTATCTTAAACTTCCTAGCTCTAGCTTTCTGGTCATAGTACCGTTTATACTTGGTACTTGCCTTAACTAACTGACTTTGAGCTGTCTTACAAGTCTCCTCTAGTTTCTCCTTCAGATCTAAAACATACTGATATGTAGTCTTAACCTCATCACTATCTACTTCACCTGCCCACATCTCTCTAAGAATCCTCATGGGACCTCTAACTGACCTACCGTACAATAACTCAAACGGAGAGAATCCTAAACTCTCTTGTGGTACCTCTCTAAATGCAAACAATAAAGCATTGAGATACTTGTCCCAATCTTTGGGTCTCTCGGTACACATACGCCGTAACATTTGCTTTAACGTCCCGTTAAATCGTTCGACTAACCCGTTACACATAGGGTGATATGGTGTTGTCATGATTTGACGCAAAGACAATAACCTGCTTACTTCAGCCATAAGTTCTGACGTAAACTGTGACCCACAATCAGTCAGCATTTCCTCTGGTACACCTAGCCTACTGAACATATCAACTAATGCCTCAGCTACTCTCTCAGTTTCAATTGAGGGCAATGCTACTGCCTCCGGATACCTAGTTGCATAGTCTACCATGGTTAAAATGTACCTATTTTTCCTATCCGACACTGGAAAAATTGGTCCAACTATGTCTACGGCTACCCGCTTAAATGGTGTATCTATCAGTGGCATCTGACCTAAATGTACTTTGGTCACTCGACCTTTTGGTACTGTCCTTTGGCATACATCGCAGGACCTACAATACCTAGTTACATCTCCACTAACGCCTGGCCAATAAAATTCTGCCAATACTCTATCTGACGTTTTCTTTACGCCTAAATGACCTCCCATAATCGACTCATGAGCTACCTTAAGCACTGTCGTTCTATACTGGGTAGGTACCACTAATTAGTGAAACTGTCTACTACCGCTATCTTCAAATTCTCTGTACAATAACCTATTCTTATGTACAAACTTACAACTACCGGACCCTTTACACTTCTTCACTACACCATCCTTGGCCTTCACCTTACAAGGACCTAATGACTCGTCTTGAGTTTGTGCTTCTATAAACTCCGCTTTAGATATGTCTCCTACGGCTGCAGGAACCTTTAATTTTCTATAAGCCTGAGCTTGCTTCTGAACCTGCGCTCTAGTCTCTACGGCATTACTTATGCTACTTCTAAAATCGGACATTACCGGAAGTGCTGAACCATCTATGTTCCCTATCGTTAAATCATACATCGGGTCGTCCATACATAGTGCCTCTGTAGTCCCTTTAAAGAAAGGTGTATCTACATCTATTCTCGCTATTGGCACGTGCTCTACCGATTTGTTTAACAACATACACGGTGACTGTTTACCTACCAACTGGTCATCCGTAACTAAACTACGCCTAACTACCACACCTGTACAACCTGTATCCCTCATTACAATTACGTCCGTGCCATTCACTCTACCATCTGCCGTTGGAAGATTTGCATACGGAAAGAGACATGTTCCGATCTTCGTCATTACCCCATCCGCTTTAACACAACAGCTACTACTCTCGGTTTTAATAACCGGACTATTACTACCTCTGCCTCTACCTCTACCTCGGTTTTGACCACCTCTACCTCTACCGAAATTCCATGGGTTGTTAAAACCTTGGTTCTGATTCCCTACATTGTTGTCCACTCTACTATTGTCACTAAAGTTGTCTACGACAGCGGACACTTTCACCGCTTTCCTACACTCATGTGAAGCATGATTCCCATTACAGTGACGACAACGAATAAAAGGTCTACCTATGTTACCACTATTGCTACCTCCTCTAGCACCCATCGAACTTCCTCCACCTCTATAGTTTCCACTCTGGCCTTTCTGTTTATGATCGTCCCCTTGCCTATCTCTAAAAGTTCTGTCTTTCGACACTACATTATGAGCTCCACCTCTAGCCTCGGCAAACTGATCTGCTTGTGTTGCCATTTCTCCTACACTAGTTAGTTTTCTTTCTTTCAGAAATAAGAACAGATCTCTACTACAAACATTGAATAGCTGGTCCCGCAACAAGAAATCTATGAGGCCCTGATAAGTCTGCGCTACCTTCCCTAACTCTAACCACCTATCTAAGTAATTTCTAGACCTACTAATAAACTGAATAAATGACTCGCCTTTCTCAGGCAGACAAGCTCTAAACCGCTTTCTAAAACCTTCTTCAGTTAACTCAAATCTCTTTAAAAGAGCATCCTTTAACTTGTCATAGTCAAGAGCATCTAAACTAGGTAATCTAGAAAATACATCTAAGGCCTTGCCTCTCAATAACGCACTTAAATGAACTGCCCACTTATCTTTGGTCCATTCCTGTAACTCAGCATAACGCTCGAACCGTAACAAGTAACTGTCCATGTTATCTTTGTCAGCATCAAAGTATGGTAACTTCGAACCTTTTAACTTCCCAGAATAACTATCTTTCCCTACAGTTCCACTGTCCTTACTATGTGTCTTAGCTGCTTCCAACTCTAAAGCTAACTTATGATCAAACTCTTTTTGCTCCCTTTCCATTATCATCTTAGCCTTAGCTAGTCTACCATCTGTTTCGAACCTCTCATGTTCTAACTCTTGCTTCTCCCTTACTATTCTACTTTCTAATTCTAACTTCTCTGTGGCTAGTCTACTTTCTTCATCTCGCTTCTCTTTAGCCAATCTACTTTCGAATTCTAGCTTCTCTTTAACTAGTCTACCTTCTACTTCTAACCTATCTTTCTCAGCATCTAGCTTCTCTTTAGCTAATCTACTTTCTAATTCTAGCTTATCTTTAACTAGTCTACCTTCTACTTCTAACCTATCTTTCTCAGCATCTAGCTTCTCTTTAGCTAGTCTACTTTCTTCATCTCTTTCCTGCTTTGCTAATTCTCTTTCCTTAAGTCTAAATACCCTTTCCCTAGCCTGTTCGTCTTTAACAAAGTTTCTAAGCTCCTCTCCAGCATACCCTAACTCCTTTCCCATTTCCGTAAGATCCTTTATGGACGTCATGTCTATGGACATTGTGGACTACTAACTACAATAATTACAATACACACGTCACTAATAATTCTACTCACTTAACTACTAATGGTAAGTCACTGTGTCCTCAGTAAATACCTGGGCATCATCATCGGACAAGTTACATACACATTAGTACTAGCGCTAACTACTAACGATTATGTGTAGATAGTATCTAGCTTCCACAAAACATATGCACTACATAAAATATCTTAATTTGATATTGGACATAAACCTTAAACAATCATCGAAATGTGTATAACATGTACATGTATATTTACTTCTCCCATCAATATAAGTATACTCGAGTGTCACAACATGAGTAGAACGTCTTGTTCGCCAACCTAATTGGATACTATATGTATATCAAGGGAGGTAAAAACAAACACCCAAATTATTGAGCAAAAGTGCCTCAGACCCACTCGTGTAGACCACTGCGACCTCGCGCCAAGGAAAGAACGGACAAAACAACATCTTGGACTCACCCTACCCTTGTCGTGTCTTGACTTCCAAGCTGTGGCCGTGATCGTCGACAGTCGCCTTGATGGATCAGAGGGTGGTACACAATTCTAAAATAATAAGTAGAGATTTAGTATATCATCATAAAGATCACTTATTGATTCTTTCCCTCTGTAGTTGCCCAAAATCCCACTTCTGACACCAGTCGTCACAGGATGACCTTAGTGGTTGGGCTAACTCAGGAAAGAATCAATGACGGTGAATGCATTTACATAAGTTTAATGCAACTTTTAAAATATGTTTAATATATATACAATGATCTAAAAAAACAAGCGAATACACAAATGAACTATGAAAAGAATGTTCTCCTGAACGTTTAAGACGTTCTTAGTATTGCTATAAATACTAAATGTCTAAGACACTAAAGTGTTGTTAAAGCTATAACAATGTTGATCTAGCGCGATAACTGTGATGCGCGAGAGCTCATGAAGATGACGATGCGCGAATTCAATGGATGATTGTCATCAAATGCCTTCTGTAAGGGTTGATGACGCGATGCAATGATAGTTAATCTCCACTGAGATTGTGAATGATATTCCTCCAGTGAGGACTGGTAACGGGCCCACCTTGTGTCCCGGGGGTTGTCGTTAGTAAAACCTGGCTGCGCAGGTACGGGGACCGTCTCCACCGCTTGTAACGTTAGTCGTGGAAGCTTAGCTCCACTCCTGGATATCCAAACCTAGATGGCTTACTCCAACCCTGGATGGCTTATATCCTGGATGGCTTATATCGATGGCTTATATCCTGGATGGCTTAGGCTGTAATTATACATACGTTTTAGATGTCGGTTGACAAACATAACAATCTTGCATAATTATCATTACCCAAACCAATCATTATTCAATCAATATATGTAAGCTGTACTAATGATGAGTAGCAATGTATACATATTCTACAACGCCATGTATACGCTATGTACGTCGCTGTTAATCAATGCCCCTAATACATGTAATATAAACATGATCAAATTACTCATATATTACACTCACTGAGTTATGCATGTACGCATTTATTCTTGTCACTCATCTCATTGTTAACTAATGTTAACAATCGTGTATTACAATCACCGAGTTATACGCCAACGTTAACTAATGCACCTATTATCCACTGTTATCAAATTAATATTGTTTTACAATTAATGATCAATTACAATAATTACATCTAATAAAGTAACTTCAAAATCATATGCTAGTCTAAAGTTATGTTTGAGAAACATCAATGCTAACCGGATGTCGTAACCGCCAAACAAGACGGCGCCGCCCACTGAATACAAATATACGATAAAAGTTTAATAAAATTACTAACCACATGTTGCCTGTGAAATTTGCCGTCCAATCTCTGTTCCAACAAAGTACTATCGATGATCCCGGCGAAAGCTAGAAGACAATGGGTTTTATAGCAAACATTACGCCCAAATCATTATTTGCCCCGTTCATTCCGTGACAAACGTGGCTAAATCTACAGTATTGAATCTACACGCGAGGCCCTTATACAATTTTGCCGTTTAAGGAAAATATACCTATACGTTTACATGCATTAGCACAAAACTAAACTTATGACACGGCCTCTCTGGCGGCCACTTAAAATGTGCACGCTTTTACGTGTTACATGAATAGATCATGAATATTGTGAAATTGTTTCAACTCGAACAATAGATTTTGGGTGTAACCGATACAAGAGCTATATGCGACCAGTACGCTCTACCCGTGACATTTTGTGACAACACTTACAGTTTTCAAGAAGTAGTCACTACAAACTTCTTTTTTAAAAATCTATTTTTAGCCATGGTGGCCATCTTGAATTTCCGGCCAAACTGAAATTTTGCTAGGATCAACTAGACATCAAGAGCAACAATCCTGTGAACTTTCATGAAAATCCGTCAAGTAGTTTCAGAGGAGTAATCGCTACAAGTTTTTACAATATAACTATGTAAACAAAGATGGCCACTGGCGGCCAAGTTCATTGTCAAATCAGAATAAATTTCGACAAGGATCAACATCATGCCATGCTGATCATTTTAGAAAAAGTCCTATATCAATATCACTTATAGTTTTCAAGAAGTAGTCGCTACAAACTTGTTTCTTAAAATTCTATTTTTAGCCATGGCGGCCATCTTAAATTTTCAGCCAACCTGAAATTTTGCTACAACTTTTTTTTTTTAAATCTATTTTTAGCTTTGGTGCCATCTTGGATTTCACGTCAACGTGAATTTTCTAGGTTCAACTAGACATCATGGGCAACATTCCTGTAAAGTTTCATGAAAATCCATCCAGTAGTTTCAGAGGAGTAGTCGCTACAAAAAAAAAAGTTTACAAATGGACAGATGGACACCGCACCACGGCATAAGCACTATTAGCATAGAGTACCTTTAGCATGCATTGAGTACTTTTAGATACACAAATATTCTTCACATTCCACAGGTTCGTACATCGAGTTATAGTAAGGATTCCTTCCAGTATGCTGCCCCAGTGTTGTGGAATTCCTTTCCTGAGGAACTTAGAAATAATTCTTATTTTAACCAGTTTAAAAAGCAACTTTCACATTGGGACGGTAATCATTGTAAATGTAACATTTGTAAATTATAACTTAAGTGACTCTTGATTCTTTGTCCACAACTCTGGAACAATAACCACTATCCTAGCATTAACATTTGCATTGCATCTGTTTGTTTATGTTGTATCCTGCATGTATACAAATGATGTCTTCATCGTGCCAGCTTCATGTATTGCCTGCTTTGCTAGTTTTGCATATTTTTATTTTATCAGATTTGATTATTATCAAGTATTGTCTGCGTTGCTAATGTTGCCTTCTATTATCTTTGCTAGTATTACTGTGCTAGTTTTGCTTAATAGTATTATGTTTGTCTGCTTTGCTTAAATTGCTTTAGTATTCGGTATTGTCTATGTTGCCTTCATTAAGTACTTACTTCTACTACTATGCATTGTCGGCTTTGATAGCCCTTTACTCAATCGCCAATCACACTGAGTATGACCATAGTTGTTTCTGCATGCATATCATAATATTAGATTACTTACAGATTCCTCATCCCCGGTCTCTTAATTAGGTCTGTATTTTGTTATGCTTATATGTGCTTTGATCATGCTTAAAAGGCATCCCTGTTTTGTGTGTGTATAAGCGTTTATTTATCCTCGCTGTATTGCACTAAGCATTTTAGCGAGCAGACCTAGGTTTAAAGTCTCATCCGAAGGACTGGTAAGGTAGGAAATACTTTTGAAATATTTCGATAATTAACCCAAATCCCTGTTTTATTATACCTTAAATCCGTTTGTCAATGTGCTTTTGCTTGTATTAGACTAATGCCATTTTAATCTTTCTTAGTATAACTATTTTATTACTATGTTGACTCCACTCATCATGTTAATAGTCAGTTCAAAAGCCCCCCAGGGCTTATGTTATGTTGTTGTGTGTGCATGTCTTGCCAACTTTAAATAAAATTTATCTTATCTATCATCTTATCTTAGCATATTTTAACAACTATAATGCATCACGCCCTAGGCTACTGAAAGTGAAACATGCCCAGGTTATGTCTGGGTTTAATGAAAGATTAAGAGCCATAAATGGCTAAATGGACTGAACTAAGAGTCACTGTTTTGTTTTATTGATTGTCATAAAAGCCTTTCATTTATTGTCTACCAACAACAGTATAATAATGATACAACTGAACACAATGAATGCCAATTGCCGTTGTCCCTTAACTGTTTTTGTCCAAAATTGCCATTGTCCAAAATTGCCATTGTCCAAAATTGTCAATGTCAAAATATTGAGACATCTAGTATGCCTTCACAAATCTATGTATAACTCATTGTACAGATATATAGGCTAATGGAAGCATTCATCAAATGAATTATGTTGTATAAACAAAATATCCAACTTCATGTTATAACTCGCATTTCTCTGAAAGGTTCAACAGAAAAATTAGCTCAAGGAAATTATACAAACAAAGATAAAATGTTTGACCAAATGTTACAACTGATTGTAAATCAATCTACTTTTTTTTTTTGTTTAAATGGGTTTCTTTGTTGGTCGGTACATGGTACAGATTTCACTATGTTACTCAGGAACTTCCATTAAAATCATCATTCAATTGAAGGGAATATTTATTTTACTAAACAAGACAGGAATAGTACTGGTTCAATAGAAGAAATTGACATTGTCTCTGGATCACGCAGAGGAGGAACATATCGCTCATGTTTCTGAGTTTTATAATAAAGGAATTTAATCTGTAGAAACAGTAAAACAGTATTTTTAAAGAAAATTTAGCATTCATTTTGTGAAACTATATCTGAGAAAAAAAAACTCAACATCACAAGTAAATACTTTTATTTAGAACAATGGAGGAATATAAATCACTGGACAGGCTCACCAGGAGCATTAACAAAGCTTGCAGGAGTCTCTCAAATACTGAACAAGTGAATGGTAAAAGTGACAATTTAATTACTCTGAATATTGGTGGAACAATATTTACCACACGGACCTCCACAACAAAGGCCGTTCCTGATAGTCTTCTATCAAAACTTGATGAAAATTCAAAATATTTCAACCAATCACAGCAGGTGTACTATTTTGATCGGGATGCAGATCTTTTCAAGGGTATTTTAAATGCTCACCGAGATGGGGAAATACACGTTCCAAGAGACGTGTGCCCGATAAAATTTAGGAAGGAAATTAAATTTTGGGGAATCCCCTACAGGATGCTGGCTCCATGTTGCTGGAAGATTTTCTACGAGCCAGATAATGACTTGGAGACTCTGGATCATCTAGCGCTTTACACAAACAACACACCCACAGCACAAGTAGACACCAGCACACCAAGGAGCAATAATGAGAAGGTTAACAATGTTGACACTGCTACTGGAAAGGAAGACTTCACAGCACGGCAATCTAAACTGTGGTTATTTCTGAATGAACCAACTTCATCTACTGCAGCAAAGGTAAGAAGTTGGAATATAGATGTGTCTGTCTCCATGCCATCTTTCTCATCTGCTAACCATCACCTTTCTCACTGTCTTCCATTGCCCTCCCTGCAAAACTCATTCCTCCCGACTCCAAACAGGCATCTCTACCAATCCTAAAACAAGCATCTCTAGCTACCTTCAAACAGGCATCTCTACCCACCCTCAAACAGGCAACTCTACCCACCCTCAAACAGGCATCTCTACCCACCCCCAAACGGGCATCTCTACCCAACCTCAAACAGGCATCTCTACCCACCCTCAAACAGGCTACTCTACCCACCCACAAACAGGCATCTCTTTTAAACCACCCGCAAACAGGCATCTCTACCCACCCTCAAATAGGCATCTCTACCCACCCGCAAACAGGCATCTCTACCCACCTTCAAACAGGCAACTCTACCCACCCACAAACAGGCATCTCTGCCCACCCGCAAACAGGCATCTCTACCCACCCTTAAATAGGCATCTCTGCCCACCCTCAAACAGGCATCTCTGTCCAACCTCAAACAGGCATCTGTACCAAACCTCAAACAGGCAATTCTACCCACCCGCAAACAGGCATCTCCACCCACCCTCAAACAGGCATCTCTACCCACCCGCAAACAGGCATTTCTACCCACCCTCGAACAGGCATCTCTACCCACCTGCAAACAGGCATCTCCGCCCACTCTCAAACAGTCATCTCTACCCAACCTCAAACAGGCATCTGTACACAACCTAGCTCTAACAGGCATCTCTACACAACCTCTAACAGGCATCTCTACCCACCCTCAAACAGGCATCTCTGTAACCCAATCTCGGAAGTCCTTTATCTCACCAGCTCATGCTCTCCTTCTGCAGAAACACACACATGAACTAGTTGTGAATGAGACAAACTCACTTCTCTCAAATAAAAGAAAAACTAATTTGATCAAAGTGTAATCATAAAATGTAAAAAAATAAGGCATTTGTAAGAAACTTTATATTGTTGTGAGATGTATCATCTATAAGAATTTTTATAAAACTTAACCAAATACTGCATGAATAGTTAAAATAGGTATTTCATATTATTGGGACTTACTATAAAATATTCGTATTCCAACTGAAATAAACAAGAGATGTTTGTAAAACATATATGCCCCCTTCAACATTACAGTCGCACAAGGCAACTGACAACATTCCTTGCAGTTTATCGCGAAGACAACATTTTTTACATGTTTTGTTACCATGGCAACAACATTTCTTAAGTGAATCTACCCAAAAGGGGAGGTGCACAATTAGGCCATGACACAACATTTCTGCCAAGTTTTGAGTTTGTAATGCTGTCCTTGAGTTATCGAGAAGACAAGCAATTTTTAGTAATTTAATGTTATAAAACGAGAAAGAGTATTTTTCTAAGTGTTCTTGCCATAGCAACCATAGTTTTACATGAAATGTAGAAAATTAGAAGAAACACAACTGGACCTTGTAGGCAAAATTCAAGTAAAGTTTAAAGAATGTAGTGTCAGTCATTATGGAAGAAGACAAACATTTTTCGTGATTATTACAAATTTTGTTACCATGGCAACCACATTTCTTATGTGAATCTAACCAAAAGGGGAGGTGCACAACAAACATTCCTGCCAAGTTTTGAGTTTGTAGTGCCAGCTGTTTTTCAGTTGTCGAGAAGACAAGCAATTTTAGTATTTTTTTACAAGTTTTGTTACCATAGTAACCACATTAATTAGGCGAATATACCCAAATGGGGAGGTGCAAAACTAAGCCATGATACAAACATTTCTGCCAAGTTTTGAGTTTGTAGTGCTAGATGTTCTTGAGTTATTGAGAAGACAAGCAGTTTTTAGTAATTTTTTACAAGTTTTGTTACCATAGCAATTACATTTCTTAAGCAAATCTACCTAAAAGGGGATGTGCACAACTAGACCATGACACAAACATTCCTGCCAAGTTTGAAGTTTGTAGTGGTAGATGTTCTTGAGTTATCGTGAAGACAAGCAATTTGTAGTAATATTTTACAAGTTTTGTTACCATAGAAATCACATTTCTTATGCGAATCTACCCAAAAGAGGAGGTGCACAACAGGACCATGACACAAACATTCCTGCCAAGTTTCGTTGTCGTAGCTGTTCTTGAGTTATCGCGAAGACAAGATTTTGGGACCAACAGACAGACCTTCGAAGTGGGGCATATTACCATTCAAAATCTGTGATATAATTAATTGCCTTATTATTAGTGATATTGGTTTCAGTCAGTTGCATACTTTTTCTTTTTTGTCTGTACTTTTACCTAAGGAGATATGTTGGCATATTTTCAAACAAGCTAAGTTATTGAGTTCTGAAAAACTTGGAAAATGATGGAAGAATTATCAAATTGGATGATAACCAAAGAAGATAATATTATGACCATTTGAAAGTTCTTATGTAATGGATACGAAAGCCACCATTTTAAGAACTATTACATACCATAGGAATATTTATACCACTAAATATATTTACTTATTATTTGAAAGAAAGTCAAAAATACTTGAAAAATAAGTATACTTGTATTATATGATCAATTAAGGATTCATTTGCAGTTATTTTCTTTGTTTTAAATGATATGTCAATATGCCATATATGGTAATTTAGAACTATAATGACATAGTTATCAAAGTAGCAGCTTCCATATATCCGTTTAAGATCAACCTTCAAATAATCATCTCTTCTTTGTTTGTTTTCAGATTTAACAATTCTTTCAGTTATAAAGTTTGTTTGAAAATATGTCAACATTCCCTTAAAAGTGAGATATCCCACCGTCAACAGGCAAATTTTACAACAGATGTACAGCATTTCTAAACCTACTGACGACGAGGTATATATATAAAGAAGATATAGCCGGGACACACAATATTAAGCATATGACCTTCAAAGTAAATGTGACCTTGACCTTGATTGTAGGAATCTCACTTAATTGCGACACATCGTCTCATGTTGGTAAACATTTATGTATAATATTATTGGAATCCAATGACAGATAAAAATGTTGATGTCCAGACACAATTTTCGGACAAACGGATGGACTATGAGGAATCTTAATATACATCCTTTTGTTTCTGGGTGGCCCCAGCTCAACTGATTTTAAATGAGGTGCCAGTTTGCCTGCAACCTTGTGAAAACATTCAACTTCCCCCTCATTCAAAGATCCGACATTATGTAAATGCCAAAATCATTGTTTATCTTTATCTCAATAGATTTTTTAGTAATGCTGCTTCTCATTTTCTAAATAAGGTTCTGTATACAGAGATGGTTAGATTTATTTTTATTTAGTGATTTTAATCTCAGTTGATTTATATATAATTCTCACCTTTTGTTTCTTATTCAGGTTTGGTGCTACTTCTACATACTTGTGGTTCTTCTGAGCACAGTTGTGTACATTATTTGGCTTGAACCTGGAGTTCGCGTTGAAAAGTACCTTTCAAAACCTAACTCCAAGGAAATCGCCATGCTCGCACGGTTCCCCAACATAAGTAGAGGCTTAATTTTGAACGAGAAAATGACTCGCCTTTTTACTACAGATCCACACCCAGTTTTGTTTGCTTTGGACATCTTCTGCATCATATTTTTTATAACCGAACTCATTATACATTTTGTGGCATGCCCAAGAAAATTGGGATATTTTAAGAGCATACACAATGATATCAAAGCCATTTTAGCCATTACTATGACAATATCATTAGTATATGAAGTTCGGAAGGATTTTTTTATTGAAAACAGTGCCTATGGTTTAGCTTATTTTGTATTTAAAAGCTGCAATGTATTGAGACTCCTATTAATTTTTCAACTCCGCAAACTCTACGGAGGGCTTCAGATTGTGTTTCTGTCCATTGAAAAAAGCTGTAAAGAATTAATCCTTCTTGTTATTACATTTGTTCTGGCAGTAACAATGTACGGGAGTCTGATTTTCGTCTGTGAAATAGAATCTGAGATGTTTCCAGATATGCTCACCAGCATGTGGTGGGCGCTTATCACCATGACAACCGTTGGATACGGAGATTTTTATCCTACACGTTCAGTGGGATATTTAGCCGGAGCACTTTGCGCTATAAATGGATTAATAGTCATAGCTTTGCCTGTAGCTGCAATCGCGTCAAATTTTTCTGTTTTTTACTCAAGAAATGCTGAACTGGAAAAACATTTAGCAACAATTAAGCAAACAGAAAAAGGCAAAGTATTTCAAGAAAAAGAAAAGGATGATATGGAAGATGTGGTAGCTCTCCAAAATGCCTCTGAGAAAATTGAGAGAATAAAACAAACATTACGAGTAGAAGACCTGGAAGGTTAGTGAAACAGGACAGGGCACTTGATCGGCTATTTTTCGGCCCCATTCCCCTCCCCTAAAAGTTTATATTTTCCCCCTTTTCCTGTGAACAATTTCCGTCTTAAAAAAAAAATTAATAAAAAAAAAAAATTGTGTTTCTTAGAAATTTTCCTTTGATATGAAAACAATGCAAAATTCCCCTTCCTGGGGGCCCTGGCCCCTATCCCCCAAAAGCTGACTAGTGCCCTGCAGGATAAGTAACTAGCTGCATCAGTGTATAGGCATCATAGACTTAAAATTGTATAACATTTATTGAACATATTGTCTTTGAAAACATTCTTAGCTATCATTTATATATCACATATCAAAATCTGCCCCGATGCCTTTCGGGCTAAGAAAATGTCGATAATATACACGAAGCATGATTCCGAAGAATGACGGGATT
The DNA here is from genome assembly GCA_037043455.1 of Cyrtodaria siliqua. Classification (NCBI taxonomy): domain Eukaryota; kingdom Metazoa; phylum Mollusca; class Bivalvia; order Adapedonta; family Hiatellidae; genus Cyrtodaria; species Cyrtodaria siliqua. The sequence goes on from JAWPHD010002967.1 coordinate 63,832, forward strand.
GGCCGAGTTTCCACGACTGAAACACATAAAGTCAGTATCTCGGTGTAACATTTCAATGTAAAGGGGACTTCACCAACACGTCTGCAGTGTTAAGGGGACTACACCTACAGGTCTAGCCAAAAACACCACAACATCTCTTGGAAAAATGATGAGAGTATTTCAAATGCAGAATATATTTTCAATTTTATAACATGTAGACAAATTGTATATATTGAACTCCCAAATAGGGCTCAATCTCAGTGATAGCATGTTCTAAAAGCAAGAGTCCCAAGAGGGCCTGTATTGTTCTACTGGCTATACGGAGTGGTTGGGATGGGGATATTAGTTGTTGTTACACAAAACCCTTTACCCTGCAATGAGCAACATGGCGGACAAACATATAATTACTGTAAGTTCCCAAAGTTATACCCAGGCATAGGGACCCCTTTACGCAGAAGGACAAAACCCATTTTATAAATGCATTCACATTTGGACAATAAATACTGAAAAGGTGATCCCTTGGAAGCAATAAACACAAACAAGAGAGAAAATTAGCAAACTCAGTTTACTGAGTCTGTTCATGAGAGGTAATTATAAGATGGGATAAGATATTCATTTTTTTGTGTTTTCTTACCCGACAACCCCCTAGGGAGCCCCAGCAGATGGAACCAAAGTAAGAAACCTTATTGTGCATCTACACATCCTTAACTTAGAAATACACCACACATGAACTTGAAATCTCAAAGGGTATGGAGGTAGGTAGTGTCACAAGGCAGAAACTCCGTTATAGTAAATAACTACAAGTTCCCCAAGTTTTACCCTATAGAGGTGCCCCAAATCTGCCAAAAATCATTCAACTGGAACACAACGATGATATGCACAACTAGACTTGGTAATGATCATCCCTACTAAGTTTAGTTGAAATCCGGCAAATTTTGTGTATTAAAACCTTTAAAGAGCCATAACAGGGAACAGAAACATCACCAACATCTGGTTCACATGTTATTTGTGATTGACATGATTGAGGGAAACAGAGAAAAAAACTCGATATTGATCTTATAACCAACATGAACTGAATGCTAGTCACAAATATATATATATATCGCTTTTCAAAATCTACACATACTGATCAACTTTGATTATGCACTGTTTTGTATAAAATATCAAGGTGATGGTCATATATTAACCTAGTCAGTAGTTTTGATAATGATGTACTACCCATTATATAATTATGATCTTCTAGTAGATCCCGTTACTGAGAAACAGAAATAAAGGCTAAACTTAACATAAACAATAGCACCGCAAGAGCTTAATTATGCAGAAACTTGACTTTGCAGAAGCTACAATTGATAAAGCAATGAAGACAAAGGTTTCGATCAATGATTTGCAGTTTTGAAACAATGAAACTTTTATTCAAGATTTATAAAAGCATATTCATAGAGGCACTCAGTGTTTTCCACAATTATGTATCAGATCTGGGTCACATGTGAATTTCTGTAAGGGTTTTTGTAATTGTCAATGGATAAATTCATTAAACACCCTGTAGGAGGTCATGGTGTTCCTGCTGGAATTGAAATAAATATTGTTCAACAGCTCATCAACACATTATAGGTTATTTAGAGCTATCTCAGAGGAAAGGGAAGGTGGTAATATAACATACTGAGTGATGACATAATGACTAAATAAGTATTAAAACTGAATTGAATCTTGTTTAACCGATCATCAACACATTATAGGTTATTCAGAGGCACCCAGAGAAAGTGGATGGTGGTATTATAACTTATTGAGTGGTGAAAAATTAAACTGAATCTTATTCATAATTGGTACATCAAACTTTTAAAGCCTATCAGTCATGTATGCAGTTTGATCTGGGTGGTAATTATTTCGTTCTGGGCTGTATGTTTGCTGTTTACAATGATACTGCATGTATATAGTAAGATTTGGGTATTGGTCTTATAAGTAGATTTGGGTAAGGATTTGGGTAGATTCGGGAAAGATTTGGGAGGAATTGGGTGGATTTGGGTAGATTTGGGTATTTCGTGTAACTCAAAATTACTGCGGAAAAAACAAACTTAGTAGTTTGTGTCCCCTCTCTCTGCGGCAGCTCTAAATAACCTATAATGTGTTGATGAGCATTTAAACAACATTCAATTCACTTCAATATTCCCACATTCAATAAGTTACAATACCCAGTGCTCCAGATAAGCTTTCATCACAATGCGTATTGTATGCATGAAAAAAATTGTATTGCGAATTATACATTTACTAATGCGTATTCTGAAAACAAGTTTTGAAAAAAACATTAATGTAAAATGTTTACTCTTTGTTGTTAATATAAAACGTAACGTATTTCCTCTTCCGCTTATATATATTCATTTATAGCTGTCTATCTTTTTTAAATGGCATTAATTTGTGCCAAACAGCTGATTTTTTTTTTCTTGCAAGCATGGACTAGTAATTGCTGGAAGTACTTGATTGTCATTCTATACCTCAAACTTCAATAAGTATTGAGTATGATTGGGTGCACTTGATTTTTTTATTGAAGTGTGTATGCCGGTATTTAATGATGATTTTTTAATGCATTTTTGTAAGCATTTATTTAATTTTAAATGCGTTTTTGATGAAAAAATATGCCTAATTACGCAGATACGCGTCTTATCTGGAGCACTGAATACCACCTTCAACTTTTTCTGGGGTGGCTCTAAATAACCTGTAATGTGTTGATGAGCCTTTAAACAATATTCAATTCAATTTAATTGTCTTATTTAGTCATTATTTCAACACTCAATACATTATAATACCACTTTCCACTCTCTCTGGGGGTATAGACATCAATTGATGTCTATGCTCTGGGGCGGCTTTAAATGTCCTATTGTGTGTTGATGACCCGTTAAACAATATTCAATTCAATTCAATTGTCTTATTTAATCATTATTTCACCACTCATTAAGTTATAGTACCACATTCCCCTCTGTCAGGGGCGGCTCTAAATAACCTATAATGTGTTGATGAGCCGTAAACCAATATTCAATTAAATTTATTTATTTAGTCAATATTTCACCACTCAATAAGTTATAATACCACCTTCCCCTTTCTCTGGGGCGGCTCTAAACAACCTATAATATGTTGATGAGCCGTAAACAAGATTCAATTCAATTTTCCTATTAAGTCATTATTTCACCACTCACTAAGCTTTAATAACATCTCTCTCTCTCTCTCTCTCTCTCTCTCTCTCTCTCTCTCTCTCTGGGGCAGCTCCATTTACATCAAGATAAAATATGCACAATGGAAATATGGAGAATGGACCTAGAACCTTCTAACCTGCAGAACTGCAGAGTTGCTGCAAATTCTATAGTAGACACTCCATTTACGATGGAGCCAGGTTTACATGTTTCCACATGGTGTCATGATGAAGACCTTGAATGAGCATGATAAAAAATGATAAAATGAACATGAAGTGGGGGTCCTACCCCTCTGCCTCTAGCGGGATTTGCAGTGGTTGTATTCTACCCTGGCAACCACACATTATACAAGCATTAGCAGATTGTATACAATATTCTTTGTTTATACAACACTATTAATTTTTAAAATACAGTTTATATTTATGATGAAATAATTTTCTAGTTTATTGCAGAGGATTATTGAATGCCGGTAGACCTCTGAGTTTTTGAAAGTAAAGAAGAGTATAGAGTATAGTTAATATGCAGATGACACCAGAATTATGTAAGGCATATGACACCAGAATTATGTAGGGCATATGACACCAGAATTATGTAAGGCGTATGACACCAGAATTATGTAAGGCATATGACACCAGAATTATGTAAGGTTTGAAAGCAGAATATGAAGACGAAAAGCAAGAGAAGAGAATTCGGACGGAACAGAGAGTTTCTTTGCTTTCCATTTTGCTGTCATTGGTAATATATTAATTAATATCCATACATGCCAAATCTCCCGCAATTTCTCCGGTTGACTACCGGCTTTGCCTTTGATCTACCGATCACACGGAAGAAGTTCAAAATCTCCCGAAAATCAATTATTTGCCGAGTATGGTTGATTGCCCCTAATACACAGCAAGTGTTTAGCCCGTGTCAAACATCTGTCGCGTGTCAAATCGATCAAGGCGGGATTACGATCATGCAACCTACCAATGAAACTGGGAGATTGGACTTCCAAATCAGCGAGATTTACGAAACGCCATAAAACCATCGCATTTTTTCAAATGATGAATAGAAATGTTGACAACTGTCACTTTATTTCTAATCTTATTTTGTATTTCATTATCTCTATATATACAATAGATGAAAACAAATAACAGTATATGAATTAAGCCATAATAAATCAATTGCTTAGATTATCATCCCCGTCTGCCCCTGTATTTTTATGCCGCTCCGGCTTTTACACCGATTTTCCAAACTGCTTTCAGCGTTTTGAGAGCTGCGTTTTAATCCTGTCCTCTGAAACCCGGAAACGTAATAACCGGTTTTGAGGTACAAAATTTCTTCACAAAACGATGTGTAATTGGCAAATTAAATGTGGGAAAAAATGGTGTTTGTTATCATTAAAGCGGTAAAGGGTATTGCAATTATGAAAGAATGAATGAATGAATGGTGTTTTACGGCACGTCGACACATAAATAGGTCATATTGTGCGCAAAAATTTATGAAAATGAAGTATTAATTAAAAATTAATGTAAATATATAAAGATAAAACTATTAAAAATTAAGGGATGATCAGATGTAATATAAACTATGTATGTAAATCAACAAATGCCCGTCAACGGGTATATAAACAAGTAAATATATATAAGAACACATTACAATGATTTATATAGTCTGATCTCTTTCAGGAAATCTAAAACAAGACTAAAATCTACAGTATCAAATAACTCTTTCATAGTATAAACATTGTAGTACCTTTGACGCATAGGATCAAAGTCTACACATTCCAATAAGATGTGTTTGACCGTTAACGGTGCAAAGCAGGGTATACATTCTGGTAATTGCTCACCTTGTAATAAATATGAATGAGTATAACGTGTATGCCCTATCCTGCACCGGGCTAGGACAACTTCCTCTCGACGAATGGGTCTACTAGAAGAACGCCATTCTCCGAGTAACGGTTTAATTGGATGGAGTTTATTGTTAAATTATTGTTAAATTATGAAAGACTGGTCTAGTTGTAATGTTGTGGAGGATATAACATTGTTATTAGACATTTTTACTGAATGCATTGAGCAAAAAGAGCCGATTTCGGCAAAATCCTTCTCAGTTTATCTGGCCATATTTCAATAAATCTTGTCGTGTGCTGCGAGACGCTAGGTGCAATTTCATTGTTAAGTTGCATGATCGTAACCCCGCCTTGATCGATTTGACACACGACAGATGTTTGACACCTGTGTCAAACACATTACAAATTACAGGCAATCAACCATACTCGGCAAATAACTGATTTCCAGGACATTTTGAACGGCTTCTGTGTGATCGTTAGATCAAAGGCAAATCCGGTAGTCTACCGGAGAATGCCAGAGATTTGGCATGTATGATAAGTTCCAGTACTTGTATTACCTGTATAAGTGTATAGGTGGCAGTCAATAAGCTCCAGTCCGTGTATAACCTGTAGAAGTGTCTAGGGGGCAGTCAATAAGTTCCAGTAGGTAACTGTATAGGGGGAAGTCAATAAGCTCCAGCACCTGTATAACCTGTATAAGTGTATTGGGGGCAGTCAATAAGTTCCAGTAGGTGTATAACACGTATAAGTGTAAAGGGGGCAGTCAATAAGTTCCAGTATGTGTATAACCTGTATAAGTGTGTAGGGGCAGTCAATAAGCTCCAGTGTTTGTATAACCTGTATAAGTGTAAAGGGGGCAGTCAATAAGTTCCAGTGTGTGTATAACATGTATAAGTGTGTAGGGGCAGTCAATAAGCTCCAGTATTTGTATAACCTGTATAAGTGCATAGGGCAGTCAATAAGCTCCAGTATTTGTATAACCTGTATAAGTGTAAAGGGGGCAGTCAATAAGTTCCAGTATGTGTATAACCTGTATAAGTGTGTAGGGGCAGTCAATAAGCTCCAGTGTTTGTATAACCTGTATAAGTGTATAGGGGGCAGTCAGTCAGTTAAAATATGTGTTGAGGGCTGGCCTGGCGGTGGGTAGCGCGGCGGATTTGTAACCTGAGGCCCCGGGTTCAATCCTCCGTGATGCCACTGAGTTTCGTCGGTGTGTTCTTGGGCATGACACTTTCCCTTAGCCTCGTCCGTTGGATGGGGACGTAAACCGGGCTGTCCCGTGTATCGGTCAATCCTCCGAGCACGTTAAATAACCATAGGAATCTATTCGATAATAAGAGTAGGGCACGGTTCCCAGATTCCTATGTATCCTTCCCCTCTCACTGGGGCGGCTCTAAATAACCTATACTGTGTTGATGAGCCGTTAAACAACATTCAGTTGAGTTCATTCAGTTCAAATATATGTACAACCTGTATAAGTGTGTAGGGGGCAGTCAATAAGTTCCAGTACCTGTATAACCTGTATAAGTGTACAGGGAGCAGTCAATACGTTCCAGTATGTGTATAACATGTATAAGTTTATAGGGGGCAGTCAATAAGGTCCAGCATGTGTATTCACCTGTAGATTAGTGTGTAGGGGAAGTCAATAAGCTCCAGTACTTGTATAACCTGTATAAGTGTATAGGGGGCAGTCAATAAGTTCCAATATGTGTATAACCTGTATAAGTGTGTAGTGGGCAGTCAAAAAGTTCCAGTACTTGTATAAGCTGTATAAGTGTATAGGGGCAGTCAATAAGGTAACCTGTATAAGTGTGTAGGGGGCAGTCAATAAGCTCTAGTACTTCTATAACCTATATAAGTGTATAGGGGGCAGTCAATAAGTTTCAGTATGTGTATAAGTGTGTAGGTGGCAGTCAATAAGCTCCAGTACTTTTATAACCAGTATACGTGTGTAAGGGGAAGTCAATACGTTCCAATACTTGTATAATCTGTATAAGTTCATAGGGGGCAGTCAATAAGTTCCAGTACTGGTATAACCTGTATAAGTGTATAGGGGGCAGTCAATATGCTCCAGTATGTGTATAACCTGTATAAGTGTGTAGGGGGCAGTCAATAAGCTCCAGTACTTGTATAACCTGTATAAGTGTATAGGGGGAAGTCAATAAGTTTCAGTATGTGTATAACCTGTATAAGTGTGTAGGGGGCAGTCAATAAGCTCCAGTACTTGTATAACCTGTATAAGTGTATAGGGGGAAGTCAATAAGTTTCAGTATGTGTATAACCTGTATAAGTGTGTAGGGGGCAGTCAATAAGCTCCAATACTTGTATAATCTGTATAAGTGTATAGGGGGCAGTCAATAAGCTCCAGTACTTGTATAATCTGTATAAGTGTATAGGGGGCAGTCAATAATTTTCAGTATGTGTATAGCCTGTATAAGTGTGTTGGGGGCAGTCAATAAGCTCCAGTATGTGCATCAGGGGCATATCCACAGATTTTTTATTGGTAAGCCCAAATATATGATGAGCGGCATAAGGCGCCAATTGCTATTTTTATTGCAAGATCCCAAATCATGCTTTCTTGCGTATATTTTAGGCCACTGAAGACTGAGTTTCAAACAAAATTATTCACTTGACTGTTGTAAAAAGCATAAGAAAACTAAATAACGACACAACAATATTATAACTAGTCTATACTATACTCATATATTATTTATAGCAGTTTTATTAGTTTTTACCAGTTTATTGTATCCAGTAACGCAGTCACAGCATAACCTTCAGTATTGATAGTGTCTCTGTTCTATTGGTATATCAGTATATATTGGTGCCGAAAATGCTAACTTGGTTGCATTTAGAAGTAAATTCGTTGGCAATACACGTCAAGTTCATATAATCAATAAGGTCCTTGTGCATATAGATATGTATTAGACTGTTCAGCATGGTTTGCATCATTGATGATTGATTATTCTTATCCTACTAAATGACCTTTCGCTAGTTGCGTTTGTTGCGGGCATAACCAACACCAGTTGTAACAGTTTCAGAACTTCATGAAGCCATTTACGCTCGCGCTCGGACATTGCCCAAAGTAGCTTGTGATATTGGCTAGTACAATGCTTTCTGAGCCCAGGGCTTTTTTTCTAAAAATTGTCAAGACACCCTAGCCTGGTCATTTTGTGTATAACATGTATAAGTGTATAAGGGCAGTCAATAAGGTCCAGTATGTGTATAACCTGTATAAGTGTGTAGGGGGCAGTCAATAAGCTCCAGTACTTGTATAACCTGTATAAGTGTATAGGGGGAAGTCAATAAGTTTCAGTATGTGTATAACCTGTATAAGTGTGTAGGGGGCAGTCAATACACTCCAGTATGTGTATAACCTGTATAAGTGTGTAGGGGGCAGTCAATAAGCTCCAGTACTTGTATAATCTGTATGTGTGTATAGGGGGAAGTCAATAAGTTTCAGTATGTGTATAACCTGTATAAGTGTGTAGGGGGCAGTCAATAAGTTCCAGTACCTGTATAACCTGTATAAGTGTGTAGGGGGCCGTCAATAGGCTCCAGTACTTGTATAACCTGTATAAGTGTGTAGGGGGCAGTCAATAAGTTCCAGTACCTGTATAACCTGTATAAGTGTGTAGGGGGCAGTCAATAAGCTCCAGTACTTGTATAACCTGTATAAGTGTATAGGTGGCAGTCAATCAGCTCCAGTACTTGTATAACCTGTATAAGTGTGTAGAGGGCAGTCAATTAGTTCCAGTACCTGTCAAAGCTGTATAAGTGTATAGGGGCAGTCAATAAGCTCCAGTACTTGTATAACCTGTATAAGTGTATAGGGGGCAGTCAATAAATTTCAGTATGTGTATAACCTGTATAAGTGTGTAGGGGGCAGTCAATAAGTTCCAGTATGTGCATAACCTGTATAAGTGTATAGGGGGGCAGTCAATAAGTTCCAGTACCTGTATAACCTGTATAAGTGTGTAGGGGGCAGTCAATAAGCTCCAGTACTTGTATAACCTGTATAAGTGTATAGGTGGCAGTCAATAAGCTCCAGTACTTGTATAACCTGTATACGTGTATAGAGGGCAGTCAATAAGTTCAAGTATTTGTATAACCTGTATATGTGTATAGGGGGTAGTCAATAAGCTCCAGTACTTGTATAACTTATATGTGTATAGGGGGCAGTCAATAAGTTCCAGAATGAGTATAACCTGTATAAGTGTATAGGCGGCAGTCTATAAGGTCCAGTATGTGTATAACCTGTTTAAGTGTGTAGGGGGCAGTCAATAAGTTCCAGTATATGTATAATCTGTATAAGTGTGTAGGGGCAATCAGTAAGTTCCAGTACTTGTTCTACCTGTATAAGTGGGTAGGGGGCAGTCAATAAGCTCCAGTACTTGTATAACCTGTATAAGTGTGTAGGGGGCAGTCAATAAGCTCCAGTATGTGTATTACCTGTATAAGTGTGTAGGGCGCAGTCAATAAGTTCCAGTATGTGTATAACCTGTATAAGTGTGTGGGGTGCAGTTAATAAGTTTCAGTATGTGTATAACCTGTATAAGTGTATAGGGGACAGTCAATAAGCTCCAGTATGTGTATAACCTGTATAAGTGTATAGGGGGCAGTCAATAAGATCCAGTATTTTTATAACCTGTATAAGTATAAAGGAGGCAGTCAATAAGTTCCAATACCTGTATAACCTGCATAAGTGCTATACATAAAAAACATTAACTGTCTGTAATTAAGTTATGTTGCTATTCAACACGTTATTGATGTTATTTATCATTACAAGAGTTTGGAAGTAATTAAATAGAGATTATTTAACTGCTGGATTTAATTATAGGGAGATGATAGGCATGTGGTTATTAACTAAACACACCTACCATCAAGCGAAGGATGTCCATATAATCGTAACCAGCAGTTAAATAATATATCTATTACATTTTAAATCAGTTTATGTATGATTTTAACCAAAACTATTTTCTTTATTGAACGTTATCAGTGGATAACCTCAATGTCAGCAACACTTTATTGAACGTTATCAGCGGATAACCTCAATGTCAGCAACACTTTATTGACATCATGACTAACGTCACAGCTATTTTTGTGTTTCGAGCTATTAATATTTTGCGATTATGAATATTCTTTCGCTGAAAAATCCCAATCACCCAAAAAAATGTATTTATTTTCATGAACATGTACTTTCTTTCTGATAATTAATACAAAAGTGCTTTACAGCCTGGCGAAGTAAACATGTCTGCTAAAAGTTTTGTTTGTTTTGTGTTTTAAATATTGTTTTTTTCAGCATGTCTTAGTCTGTCGAGTTGAAGTGGTAGAGGCAGACCACCCACTTATTCCTGGGAAGAACCATTACTGCATACCTCCCTTCATCTTGAAGAATAGACACTTTCTCACATACAAGTCAAGCGGCAGCGTTGAGAGGTGAGACGGTCCTTTACCCGCTTGGCCACGAAAATGATAAAACGACTTACAAAAGAAGCCAATTTCAAATCCAAAAGACAATGTATCAAAACCGCATATAGCATTGCATTTAAACAATTAACTGAATTTGAAAAAAATAAAAACATGTATTAATATTTGCATAAACACAATGTATTCATAATTCAAAAGGTAGAGAAACTTGTTCAAAGAATCAATGCAAACACAGATGCCAAAGCACAAAGACCCCAATAAGCACTGCTAAGCAGGTACTTAGCAGGTACAGTTGGGAATTTCCAACTGAAATCAGCCTCATTATATACCTCATTTACGAGCCTGCTTCATGACCACTTATCAATAGGCCCTCAAATCAGCTGATTTAACACACAAATGAATGTAAAAACAATGTACCAGATAATAGGATCAGTATTAATGTAAGACAGTTAATCCCCAATGAATTTGTATCATTTCCACATGCAGGGATGTCATTCTGCTGATATTTATTGTTACACCTGAAATCCCCTGACACATGAGATGGTTGATACCAGTAACACAGGTAATCCTGGCTCTACATGCTTTAAAGAAGCAGGAAAACACAGTGCTAACATTATTAATTTTATTTTATTAGGAACTTTATTAATTTTAACTTATTAATCCTAATTAAGTTCTAAATTTGAGAATCTCATGTTTTTTAATTAATGCAGGATTATCTACGGAGCAGTGAATCTGATATTTACAGGTATGTATTTTAAATATCAATATGCATTTCTGAGATATTTTCAGGACCTCAATCTGGGAGTGTTTTTTAGTTTTAGGCCATAATAAAGGAATTGCTAGTTTATCATCCAAATTTATTTCAAAAAAGGGGCGGGGGTGAATTTTTATTTTTTATTTTTTATTTTATAACACAAATGGAATATTTCCTCGACACATGGCTAACGCATACTACTAGGTATTTCCAAGATTGAAAACACATTTCTAATAGTGTTTAACTTTTATATTTTCAGGCACATATTAATTTAAGAATTCAAACATTTTCAGATGTTAAGAAACATTTCTTGTATAGATACATGTAATATAAATTATTTCAACTGCAACAAAAGATAGTATAGGCAGAGACGTAATAAACCACTACTTCTTAGATCTCTAGGTCATACTAGGCTACTAGCTTGTTTAAATCACAGAACATTAAATTGTTTGAGACACCACCTTTCTTTGATACAAACATTTTTTTACAAGATAACACAACTTGCAAACAGGCTACTTGTATTAAGTTTCAACATGGTCTTCATCACTGAAGATATGATGTACAGTGATATCGTCTGCAATGAGAGATTGTTTATCTAATTTTCCACATAGAAAAGCATTCTTAATGCCTAGTAACAATGTATATTCCAAACAAACCAATCTTTCATAACTGCAACACCCTTTAACGCAAAAATGATAACAAACACCATTTTTCCCCCATTTAATTAGCCAATTTTGCGTTGTTTGAGAACCCGGTTGTAACGTTTCCAGGTTTCAGTGGACAGGCTTAAAACGCAGCTCTCGAAACAGCGGTAAAACGCGGAAAGCTGTTTGGAAAGTCGGCGTCAAAGTGATTTTTTTTTATTTATTTTTTTTAAAAGAAATAAAAATTGCCGGGGAGGCATAAAAAAAACGGGGGCAGGCGGGGATGATAATCTAGCAATTAATTTATGATGGCCTTAAATGAATATTTTAGAGTGTGAGTTGTATTTTTCACCTTCATTCACCCCAAATGCATAAACAAATACAATAAATACACTTTTAATTTTTACAGAATGAATGAATGAGTGAATGAATGAATGAATGAATGAGAATCAATTTGACATAAAGACAAATGGCCGATACTGAACAGAATTAATGCGATGTAAAGTGAATTAAATTAACTTGCACATATACTGAAAGGAAAAAGAAACGCGACACGGGAATTTCTGCTATATAATGTATATACTGCACAGTTGATTCCAAATATATTCCAAGAAAATCCCAAGATGTTTTGTAAAAAAAAAGTTGCAGTTATTTAGAGAAAGGACACAACAGTTACTGTGATGTGGTAGATGTTTTAATCACAGTACACGTCGTAATAAGAAATTCATAAATGTTGAAGTTCCTCTTTCAAAAATTGAGCCAGCTCAATACTGTATTTAATGTAAAGAGTTTTCAAAATTTTGCATCCTAAGTTTGCGCCAAACACATATTCTGTCAATAATGAAACTTTGCAGGAATACTATTTGCTGTGTTACGTGTTGTTTTAGTCTTTTTTTCCGAAAGGAAAGATCTTACGTAGCCATGTACCATTCGATTAACAGCATCATATTGTACTTACAATATATAGCGTAAATTCCCGTGTCCCGTTCCTTTTTCCTTTCAGCATACATAAGCTAGAAAAGTTACTTTCCTTGATAAGCATTCCATACAGTGTCTTGTTAGGGCAAGATGTGATGTTAAGATGCGATGGTCGATGGTAAGATGCTGTGGTAAGATGCGATGGTAAGATGCGATGGTTGATGGTAAGTTGCGATGGACCATCGACCATCGCATCTTACCATCGAAACTTACCATCGCATCTTACCATCGACCATTGCATCTTACCATCGCCTCTTACCATCGACCATGACTTATGACACACATGCTACGACCAGTCTTGGTATCGAACTTGACCAAGTTTTCCATTCCCGAATATTGTAAACAAGTGTTTGTGGGCGAGTGAGGAGTGCATACATTGGAGGAACACATGAAACACACTTATATAAAGGAAAGAGGACACATTTCACAATCAACTTTTTAAATGACACTAATTGATTATAACTATGCATAAAACATGCAGTGCCTCACTTTTTAAGGTCAAGCATCCTTATATTTTACTAGTTGTCTAAAGGCCTAAAGAAACATTAAGAGCTTGGTGGGGCAGGGCCTGTCTGGAATTGATCTAGTAAATCCGCAGACGGGTATTGATCCAGATTTTAACAAGGATGTCCGCAATTCGAGGTTGGTGAGTATTTTTTCGAGGATCTATATAGGCGCGCACCCTGCCACCCTTCCTGTTCCCACTGGAACCTACTCAAACCCAGTCACAGAAAGGTGACAATGCCAAGTTTGTTGTACTTCTGAATTCCCAAATTACGAAGTCTGAAGTCTGATAGATTGCACGCGTCGAAAGTTGAGCTATAATTCCGTAATAAGGCAAAACAAAAAATATGTGTGTTTAGGGTAACATGCTAGAAAAGTAGGTAGTGTAGGTACGGATTTTTTTTATATAGGAACATAGCATTTTTTACCCATATATTTTTCTGATAAATTGGAAACAAATTGCTAGGTTTCACCCGGAAAAATAGGTAGGACCGGGTTATTCTAAACACACATAATTGTTTGCAAGGCCTAAGAACGCTCATATAGAATTGAACAAAGCAGGGTTTGTTCAACCAAACCCAAAACTTGGTAGAATAGTTTTCATTATACTCGTCTTAACATATTTATCAATTTGTCTCACTGACAAATCTGAGAGAGAGAGATATAAAACGAAAAGAGGCCTAATTTACATTGCGATTGATGCGATGGTCGATGGTAAGATGTGATGGTAAGAAGCGATGGTAAGATGCGATGGTCGATGGTAAGATACGATAGTCGATGGTCCATCGCATCTTACCATCGCATCTTACTATCGCATCTTACCATCGACCATCGCATCTTACCATCGCAACTTACCATCAACCATCGCATCTTACCATCCCTTCTTACCATCGACCATCGCATCTTACCACCGCATCTTACCATCGAATCTTACCATCGCATCTTACCATCAACCATCGCATCTTACCATCGACCATCGCATCTTACCATCGAAACTTACCATCGACCATCGCAACTTACCATCGACCATCGCATCTTACCATCGACCATCGCATCTTACCATCAACCATCGCATCTTACCATCAACCATCGCATCTTACCATCGACCATCGCATCTTACCATCGCATCTTACCATCGACCATCGCATCTTACCATCAACTATCGCATCTTACCATCGACCATCGCATCTTACCATCGACCATCGCATCTTACCATCAACCATCGCATCTTACCATCGCATCTTACCATCGACCATCGCATCTTACCATCGACCATCGCATCTTACCATCGCATCTTACCATCGACCATCACATCTTACAATCGACCATCGCATCTTACCATCGAAACTTACCATCGACCATCACAACTTACCATCGACCATCACATCTTACCATCACATCTAACCATCGACCATCGCATCTTACCATCGACCATCGCATCTTACCATCGCATCTTACCATCGCATCTTACCATCGACCATCGCATCTTACCATCGACTATCACATCTTACCATCGACCATCGCATCTTACCATCGCATCTTACCATCGACAATCGCATCTTACTATCGAATCTTACCATCGCATCTTACCATCGCATCTTACCATCGAAACTTACCATCGACCATCGCAACTTACCATCGACCATCGCATCTTACCATCGCATCTTACCATCGCATCTTACCATCCCAATCGCATCTTACCATCGACCATCGCATCTTACCATCGACCATCGCATCTTACCATCGCATCTTATCATCGAATCTTACCATCGCAACTTACCATCGACCATCGCATCTTACCATCGACCATTGCATCTTACCATCGCATCTTACCATCGCATCTTACCATCGACCATCGCATCTTACCATCGACCATCGCATCTTACCATCGCATCTTACCATGGACTATCGCATCTTACCATCAACCATCGCATCTTACCATCGACCATCGCATCTTACCATCGAATCTTACCATCGCATCTTACCATGGACCATCGCATCTTACCATCGACCATCGCATCTAACCATATCTTACCATCGACCATCGCATCTTACCATCGAAACTTACAATTGACCATCGCAACTTACCATCGACCATCGCATCTTACCATCGACCATCACATCTTACCATCGCATCTTACCATCGTCCATTGCATCATACCATCGACTATCGCATCTTACCATCGCATCTTACCATCGCATCTTACCATCGACCATCGCATCTTACCATCGACTATCGCATCTTACCATCCACCATCGCAACTTACCATAGACCATTGCATCTTACCATTGCATCTTACCATCGACCATCGCATCTTACCATCAACCATCGCATCTGACCATCGACCATCGCATCTTACCATCGCATCTTACCATCGAATCTTACCATCGACTATCGCATCTTACCATCGAATCTTACCATCGCATCTTACCATCGACCATCACATCTTACCATCAACCATCGCATCTTACCATCGACCATCACATCTAACCATCGACCATCGCATCTTACCATCGAAACTTACCATCGACCATCGCAACTAACCATCGACCATCGCATCTTACCATCGCATCTTACCATCGACCATTGCATCTTACCATCGACCATCGCATCTTACCATCGCATCTTACCATCGACCATCGCAACTTACCATCGACTATCGCATCTTACCATCGACCATCGCATCTTACCATCGCATCTTACCATCGACCATCGCATCTTACCATCGACCATCACATCTTACCATCCACCATCGCATCTTACCATCGACCATCGCATCTTACCATCGACCATCGCATCTTACAATCGAAACTTACCATCGACCATCGCAACTTACCATCGACCATCGCATCTTACCATCACATCTTACTATCGACCATCGCATCTTACCATCGCATCTTACCATCGACCATCGCATCTTACCATCGACCATCGCATCTTACCATCCACCATCGCATCTTACCATCCACCATCGCATCTTACAATCGAAACTTACCATCGACTATCGCAACTTACCATAGACCATCGCATCTTACCATCGCATCTTACTATCGACCATCGCATCTTACCATCGCATCTTACCATCGATCATCGCATCTTACCATCGACTATCGCATCTTACCATCGCATCTTACCATCGACCATCGCATCTTACCATCGACTATCGCATCTTACCATCGCATCTTACCATCGACCATCGCATCTTACCATCAGTCGATGGTAAGATGCGCTGGTAAGATGGCCCTAACAGGACACCGTATGGAATGATTATCAAGGGAAGTAACTTTTCTAGCTTATGTATGTGCAAGTGGCGCCCTCACACAACTGTTTGGGAATGCACCGAAATAATTCACTTTGCATCGTATTAATTCTGTTCAGTATCGGCCATTTGTCTTTATGTCAAATTTATTCTGCGCATCATCGATTATTGTTAAAACGGTATTCTAGATCTGTTTGTGTAAGCTTAATTCATTTAGCATACGTTTAAATCCTTTTCAATAAGGTCTAATCGAATATCAACGTACTAAATCGATTTCGACTGAATGGTTCGAATATGCACCGATTTGTTTAACTTATCATTGAACAGAGTTCTTTGGTCTTGCATTTAATTCAGTTTCCTTTAGATTGTTTCACGTATCAGTAAATTGACTGAGTTACTTTTAAATTGGTTCACATACTCTTGCGTTGATTCATATTTTCGATTGAACTGTTTAGCATTGCACTAAATCGTTTCAAGTTTCATTAGATGGTTTCAAAAAAAGTAGTGGATCAATTAAAGTTACATTGAATTAAATCTAATACCAGTGAATTAATTCATCTTTGACTGGATGATTTATTAAAAACATACTTTTGGCGGTAATGGCTGCCCATAATTAACATTGTAGTACCTTTGACGCATAGGATCAAATTTTTTAAGTCTACACATTCCAACAAGATGTGTTTGACCGTTAACAGTAGGGTATACATTCTGGTAATTGCTCACCTTGTAATAAATATGAATGAATATAACATGTATGCCCTATCCTGCACCGGGCTAGAACAACTTCTTCTCGATGAATGGGTCTTCAAATAACGGTTTAATTGAATGGAGTTTATTGTTAACCGACAAATCCCAAGCGGCTTGTCATGAGTTACGAATATATGTGTTAATACAAATTTTATAAAATCAGTATATTAAGGTAATTCGGCATTCAAGATCTAGGTAGATAAGAAAATGAGAGAAAAACTAATTTAATTAATATTTTATTTTCATGCTTTTTTAATTTTTTCTTTTACTTTTAATAATTATGAAATTTAAATAACAAGTATAACA
Source organism: Cyrtodaria siliqua (assembly GCA_037043455.1). NCBI lineage: Eukaryota > Metazoa > Mollusca > Bivalvia > Adapedonta > Hiatellidae > Cyrtodaria > Cyrtodaria siliqua. Next base: position 81,441 of record JAWPHD010002967.1, read on the forward strand.
AACATTTAATATTATCTAACTCTATTATTCAGCAATATTGAGCAATAAATATTAAAGACAAAATATTGCATTTATTCATTAAATCAAGGCTCTTAATCAAGGTGTTTGTGGAACACATCCATCACTTCACTGATATTAAATTTATGGCCATGTTTAGTAATCACAGGCAAAATGCAGGTGCTAGAGTGTTGACATAAGGTAAAATATAGCATTTTTTCTTAAAATCAAGGTCCACAACTTTGAATTTTATTATTTAGAGGTTAATGCCATGCACTAGGTGTGCCATTATTGACGAAAAGCATGCCACGGCCGTTTATTTGCCTTTTTATTACATACCTTACTATAAATGGAGAAGAAGAATAAGAACAAATGGTGCATTTTTATGGCAAAATGCATGGACATGTTTACCAAACGGTGTACAGTAAACATACAAGTAGCATAAGACGCAAACAATTATTTGGCAAATAAATACATTACATTAAATTAATAAATTACGTTAAAATCAAAATTAGTTTTCTTCCTTGTCTTTCAATGATATATTTCAATAAAAATAAGTATAAAAGCCAGTTTACTGGGCTGAGATTTCAACGACCACTCCTCAGGCATATAACGCGCCAATATGACATCTTTGTAAAGCTTGATGACTTTGATGACTTCGCGTGCGGACGGTCTGTCGCTACTGTGCCGATTTTCCATAATGGCACAGTGTGCCGATTATGGATTTAGAAACAGAACTGCATGATAATCATTGTGTTTTTTACTAACATGTGTTACTTATGATTTAAAGTAAGGTATGTAATAACTAATATTACTGGTTTTCAACCTCATACAAGCATTTATTTATATTTAAAACTTTTGCCAAGTTGAAAAGGATCAGATGCAAAATGAAGGTGATAGTTGTCAAGGTAAATATATATAGCATTTTTTATTAAATTAAGGGTCATAACTATGTGTTGTTCGATACTGGTGGTTTTCAACAAGCTTTATGATATTAAGACCCTGGCAAAGTTTGATAAAGATCAGATTCAAAATGGAAGTGCTAGAGCGTTGACATAAAAAGGTTTACGGACGACTGACGACGGACAACAGCTCATAGCTATAAAACCAGTAGACGAAAAACGACTTGACGTTGGTTGTTTTATTCAATTAAGCCACCGTATTTCCTCTAATAAGAGCGCCTCCCCTAATAGTAGCACCCACCCATCCCCCACCCCACCTTTTAAAAAAACAAGAGTTGCGCACCATGATGTCTCGCCTAAAGAAACATGTCCATCATACATGTTTCAAGCGACCTTCATCTTGACAAAATCGAGCGTTTATAGCAATTGTTAACAAAGTCAAGCAAGACTGGTAGCATTCATAGTTTTCAATAAATGAAGCTAAATGCAAATATTATTGGATGAACAAGCATTCCCATTCTATACACCGGATTTTGATTTTGCAATCCTGCCCCAAAAAAACAGACTACACGTGTATGGTAGTTAATTGAACTTTAAAACGTTATTCAATTCTAAAATACTTTTGTTAATATAGTTATGCGATAAACAAAAATATGAAAGCAAATGCAAATTCGTACAAAGTATTTTAGAACGTTCAACATTTATGTACCATTGTAGCAGTATATTGTTTTAGTTTTTATTCTTATGAGGTTTATTTCCCATGTACAGTATTGGTTCTACCCAGGAAAAGTGGGTGGTCTACCTCCACCACAAAAAATTGACGGTCATATATATAACCTTACATGTGCTTAAAAAATGACGTAAAACACAATTCAAACAAACAAACAAATCTGATGTACTCGAGTTCCCTTTAATACCTGATAGCTATCTGCAGAAACTACACATTGGACTTGATGTAAAATTGAAGTAATTTGCCACTTGCCAACTTGTATTGTTTCAGGAACTGACATGTTAATTAATCTGCATTTATCATGTTTTATCAAGAAATGTCAACTCATATTAAAATTAATGTAATTCTGTTGCATGGCAGTATGTTACAATGGTAATGGCAAATTGTTTACATTCATTCATTTCATTATCTTAAAGGGACATATGGCAATCTTGAAGTGTTTATGAAGCATTGCAATTATTGTTTCGATTTATATATCCAGTATCATATTCTTAAACCTAGTTACTTGCATATAAATAAATTAAGTTTTCAATATTTCTCACTGATTTTACCATAAGTTGAACATACATTATTGGTGCATTTATAATTATCAACAGTTAATTATATGTAAAATAATTTACTTCATATTCATTTTAGTGTAATTAATATTAATGATTGAACAAATACAAGTTATGCAGAAAAACTAGTGTGACCTTGTGATTTTAAAACGTTCAGATTGTCATGTGTACCTTTAAGAGAATTTATAATTACTGGAGTATCAAATTACCCAGCTGCAAACAATAAATTAAGCCGCAATGATTGGTGGCTGTATACTGTAATTGCTTCAATTATCACTTATCAGGGAAAATGTCAATACATATAATTAATATAATACTTTTCTATACTGCTATGAAAGATGCATTTTTACTCAATTGTTATTAATTCTTAAACTTCCATAAATAGTAGCTATAACTGTTGCTTTTATCGAAGTTCATTATCTGGCAGTCTGTTAGAATGGCAATTATATTTAACAGTCTAATAACCATGGCAAATGCTATCAAGACAGTATTTAAGGGAATTTGTAATATATTTTTTGAATTTAATAAATGAGTCAATAAGATTTGTTATTTGTTTAAACATATTTTTATCCTGAATATTTACAACCTTATATATGTTACACTGATTGGAATTAAAGTAAAAAGTTAACCTTCCAAAGATAGACACTTTTGATAAACTTTTGCTGGAGTATCAAATTACCCAGCTTGTTGCAGTAGCTACATAAAAAAGATAATGCAATTAAGTTCCTGTCAAACCTTATAAAACTCACATGAACATTGGAATGTGTATGCATTTAAAATAGAGGAAAGCTATACAGATTATGGCTGGGCAAGAACAATGAGTTTATGGCTGGACAAGAACAATGTCCAGTGAGTTTATATATGAGATTTTGAACACTGTACATTGCTGCAGTGCTGCGAAAACAATGTGAAATTTGGAGAATATACATGTATTAAAGTGACCCTGACCTTGACCAAGGGTCAGTTGGAGGACTGGAAGTCGCTGAAATAAGAAGAACAATGACCAGTGAGGTTATATATGAAATTTGAAGACGGTAGATGCATTTAAGAGGAAACTGACCTTGACACAGGGTCAGTTGGAGACTGATAGTTACTGGAATTAGAAGAACAATAACCAGTGAAGGTATATATGAAATTTGAACACTCTACTCCAAAGGACAACAAAGTTATAAGAACTTTAACCAAAATTTTAACCAAAACTTTCACGCTGACACATTGTATTATAACTTTCTTGTCCTTGGGAGTAGAATGTTCAAATTTCATATATAACCTCCTGGTCATTGCCCATCTTAATGCCAATAACTTCCAGCCCTCCAACTGACCGTGGGTCGGAGTCATAGGTCAGTAAAATACATGTACCGTCAATATTTGTGTTAAAATTTGGTGACGGTACATGTATTTAAGTAACATTCTACTCCCAAGGACAAAAAAGTTATAATACAATATGTTGACGCCATCGAGCCCGCCAACATTAGCGGCACCTATAGTCTCGCATTTTTTCAAAAGGCGAGACAATAAATAAATAATAATATAGGGTCGATCTGAAGAATGTCCATTTTATGAAAAAAAGCAGTCTTGCCATTCAACGTAAACAACATTGAAAAGCAAGGGACCTGTAGGAAGTCACCAAGCCATGCATTTATATCCACGATTACACTATATTAATGGTTTCCAGTACGATTGCAAAGGAAGTTACTAGAGGACCTTATTGAGTGCCTGTTCAGGTTTACCACCACTAATTACATGTAAACCTCCGAGGTGTAGTCAAATGTAGTTCCTATAATAACAAGAGCTCTCGGAGAACAGCGCAGCTCGACTATTCGATTTTTTTTATCTTCAGCTCTACTGGCCGAAGGCTTATGGGATGCTGAGTTGTCCGTCGTCCGTCCGTCGTTAACTTTTGTCTCGTTAAGACGATAGGGCCTTCATTTTTCATCCGATCTTTACCAAATGATGTCCATCATACATTTTCAATTCCTTTTGTTTTCTTACTTAATTTTTGATTCGGTGGTTCCACTACTCCGGCCGATAAAAGGCTCTGGGTATTGTTTAACCACTTATAGGATATGTTGTCTGTTTTTTAATTTAGTCTTTTGGCTGTTACTTGTGATACGCAGGCTTAATAACCACTGCTCCCAACTAAATTCCATTATGTTTATTTTGCTCTTCGGGGCATTTAATTTTATTAGATACTGGCACCATACGCCGTACGACATGGGGAAGCAATTAACTCCATGTCCACCGCCGTATGCATGCCATCTTCGGGATGGTTAAAATTGTGTATTATTGATTTTATGAATATAATATTGAGTTCTGCGCAACCCGGGGCTAGAGGGCGTGAGCGGTAGCTAGCATATTTCACTACCGCTCATGAACAGTCTCAATCAAACCGAGACTGCAATATTTCGTATGTGTCGTGCTCGGCCGTTTCCAAGGGTCCATTATTATACTATTTTTTTATAGCACAGTGGCATTGCTTGTGCAGTGTGGCGGCAGTAAAACGTCTCCCCGCGCTTGCAATCAGTACTGTTATTCATTCGATCTTTGGAGATCGCTGATCCCGATACTTATATTTAGTTATCCGTGGTACATTTTCAATTTCTTTTGTTTTCTTACTTAATTTTTGATTCGGTGGTTCCACTACTCCGGCCGATAAAAGGCTCTGGGTATTGTTTAACCACTTATAGGATATGTTGTCTGCTTTATAATTTAGTCTTTTCGCTGTTACTTGTGATAAGCAGGCTTCATAACCGCTGCTCCCAACTAAATCCCATTATGTTTATTTCGCTCTTCGGGGCATTTAATTTTATAAGATACTGGGACCATACGCCGTACAACATGGGGAAGCAATTAACTCCATGTCCACCGCCGTATGCATGCCATCTTTGGTTAAAATTGTGTATTATTGATTTTATGATTTTATGAATATTGAGTTCTGCTCAACCCGGGGCTAGAGGGCGTGAGCGGTAGCTAGCATATTTCACTACCGCTCATGAACAGTCTCAATCAAACTGCGACTGCAATATTTCGTATGTGTCGTGCTCGGCTGTTTCCAAAGGTCCATTATTATACCCTTTTTTAAAAGGTTGTTAATTATCAATGAAAGCTCGGATAAGTTCGAAAACCAGCCAGATCGGACCAGTAACAGCGGAGTTATATGCCCTTGATTTAGTTAAAAATGCTATATTGCTATATTTTGCCTTGTTAAGACGATAAGGCCTTCATTTTTCATCCTATCTTACCAAACTTTACCACATTGTTAATATCAATGAAAGCTCGGACAAGTTCGAAAACCAGCCAGATAGGACCAGTAACAGTGGAGTTATGGTCCTTGATTTAGTTAAAAATGCTATATTGCTATATTTTGCCTCGTTAAGATGATAGGGCCTTCATGTTTCATCCTATCTTTACCAAATCTTACCACATTGTTAATATCAATGAAAGCTGGGACAAGTTCGAAAAACGGCCATATCGGACTAGAAACAGCAGAGTTATGGCCCTTGAATTAGTTAAAAATGCTATAATTTGACTCGTTAAGACGATAAGGGCTTCATAGTTCATCCGATCTTTACCAAACATTATCAGATTGTTAATGTCGTTGAAAGCTCGAACAACTTCGAAAAACAGCCATATCGGAACAGTAACAGTGGAGTTATGGCCCTTGATTTAGTTAAAAATGCTATATTTTGCCTAGTTAAGGCGATAGGGCCTTCATTTTTCATCCGATCTTTACCAAACTTTATCAGATTGTTAATATCAATGAAAGCTCGGACAAGTTCGAAAACCATTCATATCGAAACAGTAGCAGTGGAGTTATGGCCCTTGATTTAGTTCAAAATGCTATATTTTGCCTAGTTAAGGCGATAGGGCCTTCATTTTTCATCCAATCTTTACCAAACTTTATCAGAGCGTTCATGTCAATGAAAGCTCGGTTAAGTACGAAAACCAACCAGTTCGGACCAGTAACAGCGGAGTTATGGTCCTTGATTTTGTTAAAAATGCAATAATTTGCCTCGTCAGGGCCTTCATTTTGCATCTGATCTTTACCAAACTTTACCAGATTTTATGATTTTTTTTGATTTTTTTTTTCATTCATTTTTTTTCCTTTTTTTTTTTAAATTATTATTGTTTTTTTTTTTTAATAATATATGTTTTTTAAAATTATTATTATTATATTTTTTTTGTTATTTTTTTTTTTTCTATTTATTTATTTTATTTTATTTTTAGCTCTATGTTGGACCAGCAGACCAGTAACAGAGGAGTTACGGCTCTTGATTTAGTTAAAAATGCTATATTTTGCCTCATTAATACGGTAGGGCCTTCATTTTCATCTGATCTTTACCGAACTTTAACAGATTCTTTAGTTATGGCCCTTGATTTAGTTAAAAAGCTGTATTTTGTCCAAAACTTTCAAAAAAACGTAAATGGCAGTCACTCGCTTCATTGATGTTATAAGAGCCATGTTAGCCAGTAGCGCGTCCACAGGCCCTCTTGGGCCTCTTTTTTTTTTTTTTTTTTTATTATCTCTACTGGCCAAGTTCGCAAACCAGCCAGATCGGACCAGTAATGGCGGAGTTATGGCTCTTGATTTAGTTAAAAATGCTACATTTTCCTCTTTAAGACGATAGTCACTCGCTTCATTGACGTTATAAGAGCCATATTAGCCAGTAGAGCGTCCACAGGCCCTCTTGGGCCTCTTGTTTGTTTTTTGTTTTCATAAGAATGGGTTTTGTCTCGCCTTTTCGAAGAAAGAAAAGAGACATAGGTGTTGCTTTTCCGGCAGCGGCGGCGGCGGGGCCACGGTGAAGGCATCAACATTCAAGTTTTGCGTTTAGGTCATTTTCTCACAAACTGTATGCACTAGACCTTTCAAACTTTGCTTATAGTTGTATCTTGGGTGGTACATAACAACGTGACAAAGCAACTGAGGATGTGACCTTGACCTTCCAAGCAAAGGGCAGATAACTTAATAATTTTTACGTTCAACTTTTGTGTTGAGGTCAATTTCTCGCAAACTGTATGCACTATACCTTTCAAACGTTGCTTATAGTTGTATCTTGGGTGGTACATGGCAACATGACAAAGCAAATATGGATGTGACCTTGACCCTCCTGGCAAAGGGCAGATAACCTTATAATATTTACCTTCAACTTTTATGTTTAGGTAACTTTTTCACAGATTGTATGCACTGAGACCTTTCAAGCTTTGTTTATAGTTGTATCTTGAGTGGTACATTGCAACGTGACAAGCAAATATGGTTGTGACCTTGACCCTCCAAGCAAGGAGCAGATAACTTAATAATGTTTACCTTCAACATTTGCGTTGAGGTCACTTTCTCACAAACTTTATGCATTAGACCTTTTAAACTTTGCTTATAGTTGTTTCTTTGGTAGGACATCACAATGTGTCAAAAAGCAAATGTGGATGTGATTTTTACCAACCAAGCAAAGGGCAGATAACTTTAATTGTTACATTTACATCACTCTCGTGAACTATAATTATGCACTAGATGCTTTAAACCTAGTTTATAGCTTAATCTTTGGAAGACACAAAACATTCTATTTTGTTTTGACATTGGAAGACACAAAACATTCTATTTTGTTTTGACATAGGTGTGTCTTGATCTTGACCTATTTTTGTGGAGTTGGTGTTTTTTGTTGACCACATGATTGAGTATGGCCACAGTATATGGCAATATACAGGCTCACTCTATTTGATTGTAAATCAGACAAAATGTTTGACTCAATATAACAACGAAACAGATATTCATATTTATCACATAACTTGTGGTGTGAGGGTGTAATATGATTTATTATAATACACTAGTGTAATAAAATATTCAAATGAAGTCCAAATCATCATTTGGCCTTTCCATTCAGCTTGGTGTGCATTCAAATTGCCTCATCAATTTAGATCACTGTTTAAGATATCATATTACAGAAGTCGACAATGTAGTTCTGTTGTTTGGTGTCCTACTGAGAAGACCAAGTCAACATACGACATCATACAAACGACAATGTAATATTAGGCAGCTACAATAATACCTGTTTTCATGATATATTTTTGGAGTTGCGTAATAAATATAATCTCAAATCATGCCAATTAAATACTGAGTTTATTAAAATCTGATAAAATTGATATGATGCTCACTTCAGACTTGAATCATATAATTTTATCCCAATTGATTGATAATTCAGTATCAAGGTATGAAACCACTAATTATTTTCCCCAAATACACCAATGTTAAAGTGTCACATATTAATGATTTGCTGCAATTCAACTCAAGTATGGATAATGCAGCAGTGTAATGTTCATATAGAAAACTGATTTTCCACTTGAAAAATCACCAGAAAAGGTGGGGTCACATGTAAGAAAGTTCTTGTTTGTTTACTAAACAGTTCAAAGGTACAGCTATTTTCATTGATGGTTGCTCACAGTGTAAGCATAGAGTCGAAGTCATCGGTGATCCAGTAAAACCTATTAATATGCTTCTTATACATACAACCACAAAATTGAATAGAAATAGGCAGTTTTCCCCTGCATATAAGATGTTTCTTAAATGAGGATTTTGTATTGTCATTTTCATAACAAGTTACTTATGCAAATTGAATGATTATTTGCCAAGATATGGTCTTGTGAATATAAAGGACACAAGTCGGAAATCGACAAAAGTTAGAGATATTTTTTTAACTTTTACACTATCTGAATTGTAATACCAAATGGCATTTCTTGTCAATACACCATATTAAATAGATCAAATGTTTAGAACAGTCAATGGACATTAATAAAATATGCATTTTAGGTACAATTAGGACAAGGAATATGCCAATTTATGTCAATTTCCATGCCAAAATTGATTTTTTAAGCAAATTCTTCAAAATTGGTGGTACCATACCCGATTGTAGTAGCGAATACGAGCTCAATAATGCCAAAAATACTGCTAAAATCAAAAGTGATACTAGCTCAACGCTACCAATGCAAGTCGAGTTTGAATGATAAGGAATAATATTTAACCTTTTACACAAATCTTCATTTTTTCACAGTATCCTATTTTAGGGGGTAGGGTAAAGATTTAGTGGTTTCATGCCTACCTATTGCCTGGCTGCAGATTTTATTCATGGAAACATGTTGCAAACATGCAACCCTACATGTTGATATCAAAAAAACATAGTTCAATTGAAAACACTTCACAAACACGTCATTTTAAACATGAAACAAATTTGAAACTCGAAATTACGACTTTTATAGACAAAATTGGACTAAAAATGCTCAAAACCTATGTAAAAAATCTATGGAAAACTTATTTCTGAGCTTATTTTACCAATTGTTATCGGAAAAAGGTCCCTAGGTACAAATCTGAGCGAGTCCTAATTACTGCACGTATCTCTTATAGGTATAAAACCACTTATTATTTTCCCCATAGACACCAATGTTAAAGTGTCACATATTAACGATTTGCTGCATATGGATAATGCAGCAGTGTAATTTTCATATTGAAAACTAATTTTCCACTTGAAAATCACCAGAAAAGGTGGGGTTACAAGACAGAAAGTAAGGAAGTTCTTGTTTGTTTACTAAACAGGTCAAGGATACAGCTGTTTTCATTGATGGTTGCTTGCAAAGTGTAAGCATAGAGTCGAAATTTCAAAAATGTTCATCAGTGATCCAGTAAAACCTATTAATATATTATGCTTCTTATACAAAAAAACACAAAATCGAATGGAAATGGGCAGTTTTCCTCTACGTATAATGCCCATTTCCATAAAAGAAGGCGGGGATTACTATTTGAAGAATAAGATAGCTTATGTAATCACCCCGGCGTCGGCGTCCCACATCAAGGTTTGCGTGTAAGCTGTGTTTACAAGTCTATATCTCTTACATTTCTTATCCTAGCACAACCAAATTTGGCCATGGGCTTTCTTATAGCATTATTTTTAGGGCTGCATAAGCAATTTTGGTTCCTGTAACCCATGGGCTCCCAAGGAACCCAAATTATGATAGCCCATAAAATGTGTCCCATTTCACATCAAATTTTGCGTGTAAGCTGTGTTTACAAGAAAGACAAAAATATCGGACAGGGAAAGCAGCATTCAAGGATGACAGTCAACCACAAGACACAAAAACAAACACGCAAACAGACAAACGAGAAGGCAAAAGTAATAAAAAATGCAAACGACATCACAAACACAAAAGGGTTGACAATTATTAGACTAAGGGCTACCACCTTGGAACGGTCAGTGGCAACAAAGGCCACTGGGGCTTTAAACCGGTTCTAGGGTGCACCAAACCTCACACTTACCCTACTGTCATCCCATTAAAACAGGACAGTGTAAATAAAGAAATCCCCGCCATGATCTAATCTATATCTCTTACATTTCTTACCCTAGCACAACCAAATTTGGCCATGAGCTTCCTTATAGCATTTTATCTTAAGGGCTGCCTAAGAAATTTTGGTTCCTGTAACCACTGGGCTCCCATGGAACCCAAATTCTGATAGCCCTTAAAATGTGTCTATTTCACATCAAATTTTGCGTGTAAGCTGTGTTTTACACCCCCTCCCCCACCTCTTTCCCCTCCCCCGCACCCACCCCACTCGAAACTTATATTTTTATTTTTTTTTACATATTTCTGTGTTGTTTTTGTCAATTCTTACACATAGCTTCTTACACATATTTGTTGCCGCCTCGCCCCCACCCCGCCTCACCCCCCCCACTCCCCCCACTCGAAACTCAATATATATATTATTTTTTTTACATATTTCCCTCCGCACCCTCACCTACCTCCCTGCGTCTTTCACCTTCCCCGCACCAACCCTACTCGAAACTAAAATATATATATTTGTTTTACATAGTTCTGTGTTGTTTTAGTCAATTCTTACACATAGCTTCTTACACATATATGTTGCCCCCTCGCCCCACTACCCCGCCTCTCACCCCACTCCCCACCCCCACTCGAAACTCAATATATTTTTTGTTTACATATTTATGTGTTGTTTTTGTCAATTCTTACACATAGCTTCTTACACATATATGTCGCCCCCCTCTCCCACCCCCACACCCCCATACCTCTCCCCTTTCCCCCTCCCCCCCCCCACCCACCCCATTCGAAACTCTATTTTTTAAAAAAAAAATCATAATAATGTTGTTGTTTTTTCAATTCTTACACAATTCTTCTTACACATATATGTTGCCCACTCGCCCCCCTACCCCGCCTCTCCACCCCACCATCCCCACCACCACTCGAAACTCAATATATATATTTTTTACATAGTTCTGTGTTGTTTTTGTCAATTCTTACACATAGCTTCTTATACATATATGTTGTCCCCCCCCCACCCACCCCACTCGAAACTCAAATTTTATTTTTTATTTTTTAAATATTTCTGTGTTGTTTGAGTCAATTCTTACACATATATGTTGCCCCCTCGCCAAGCACCCCACCCCCACCCCCACCCCCACCCCCACCACTCGAAACTCAATATTTTTTTCATTTTTTTGCCCTCCCCCCCTCCACCCCCACACTCGATTTTTTCAGATTCAGATTTTTCAATTTAGATACACAGATGAAATATCAATAAAAAAAATGAAATGAGGCCACAATAAAAATTGCCAGATATCAGCTCCCTCCCCGAGTTGCCTTTCGACCACAAATTTCTTTTTTAAAATGACAGCAATTTTGGATTAAAACAGATAAAAATAATAAAATTTCACACTTAATTTTATATCGGCCCGAGTTTCTATACAAACCCCGTCCCCCAACCCCACCCCACATTGTTTTAGCCTTGTTTTCTGATGGTATATACTAGCTATATAATTTATTATTCTCTGAAATGGGTTTCCAGTGTACATTACCAAATATTGAAAAGGGGACATAACTCCGGTGTTACTGGTTTGATCTGGCTGTTTTTCAAACTCAACCGAGCTTTCATTGATATCAACAATCTGGCCAAGGTTGGAAAAGATCGAATACAAAATGAAGGCGCTCGAATGTTCACAAGGCTGAAAATGGCACTTTTCAATAATTCAAGGGCACATAACTATGGTGTTCCTGGTCCGATAAAGCTGTTTTTTGAACTTGTCCGAGCTTTCATTGATATTAACAACTAGTTACAGTTTGGTAAAGATCTGATGAAAAATGAAGGCCATGATAGTCTTAATGAGACAAAAGTTAACGGCGGACGAAAGATGGACAACTCGGCATCCCATAAGCTCTGCTTGCCTTTGGCCAGTAGAGCTAAAAACACAAGTGTTGTCATGGAACATGTCCTGGCTCGATATCATGCATGGCTGGCTCGATATCATGCATGGCTGGCTCGATATCATGCATGGGTAGGGTATTGTTTTACTTTATAACATGCTTTGAGTACTTGTGAAACACATACAATAATAGCGACTAGGACAAAACTATACCCATGAGGTACCATATTGATCTAGTCGTGGTATCACTTGTTAGTTCAATTAGTTCTAGTTGAAATAGATGCAGTTCTTAAAATGTCAGTTTTGTGTTGGTAGATTTATGCTTGTTCTGCATGGGTATGTGAATAGCAAAGAAGTAGTAGATTTTATGATTGAACAAAACCCTCTATTTTTACTTGTTTATAATTTTCGCAAACAGCCATATTTAATAATAACCTTATTGGCAAAGTGGGATGCAACTTTTTTTTGAAAATAACTGTTAAAACTTATATCGTTAGCTTGGAAATAAAAAAGGTGCAATTTTGGAAAATTGGTTAATTATTTTTGGAATTATAAGTTATAAAATGAACACCAGGAAAATGTATGAATTGTATTGTTTCAAATTACAGGTCTTGGCTATGATTCAAAGTTCTGCAGCCCTGCTGTTGTTATGAAAGGCTATTCAGTACACCTATAGGAAATTTAACAGTGGAGTGAAACCTTGACGTTGAAGGAAATACTTCTACAGAAGCAGTTCCTTGTAGTCTCGACATAATCATAGGTTAAAATTACAAGCACTGACAATACTCAACAACAAAAGTTCATAGTCATATAACAATGGAGGAATATAAATCACTGAAAAGGCTCACCAGGAGCATTAACAAAGCTTGCGGGAGTCTCTCACATACTGAACAAGTGGAGGGTAAAAGTGACAATTTAATTACTCTGAATATTGGTGGAACAAAATTTACCACTCTGACCTCCACGGCAAAGTCAATTCCTGATAGTCTTCTATCACAACTTGATGAAAATTCAAAATATTTCAACCAATCACAGCAGGCGTACTATTTTGATCGGGATGCCAACATGTTTATGGATATTTTAAACGCTCACCGGGACGGCGAAATACACGTTCCGAGAGATGTGTGCCCAATAAAATTTAGGAAAGAAATTAAATTTTGGGGAATCCCCTTCTGGATGCTGTCTCCATGTTGCTGGAAGATTTTCTATGAGGCAGATAATGACTTGGAGACTCTGAATGATCTGGCACTTTACACAAGAGTTCCCATGACAAAAGTAAACACAAGTTACCCAGAACACTTGACCAACATTTCAAGTTCTGTTGCTGAAAAATCTGAAGACAGCAACATTTCTACTGCTGAAGATACACAGCCATCCAAACTTTGGTTGTTTTTGGAAGAACCAGCTTCATCTACTGCAGCAAAGGTATGTACAAATCCTACACGGGAGTTGGTGAGTTTTTGAGAGTTTTAAATGTTAGAAACTGTCATATTACTTATAAATTACTTTTTATGTCTGACCCCAAGATGAGACCGTGAACTTCAATGCAGGGACGTGAATACTTTTTGAAATGAATTTGACTCTTTTGCATTCATTTGAAACAGCAAAGTTGATTATTTAACCTCTCAAAATATCATATTTCCTATTTAAATCAAATTTTGACTAGGTTCATTGTGAAATTCTAAAACATTGTTCTTCAACAGAACAGGATCCTTCAATAAAAGGTCCCAAAGCCTGGGCGATAACTCAAATATGCTATCGTTCCACGCACCTGCGAGAATTCGCGAGAGTTTGCGAGATTACAATTTTGTCCACCATTAGAAAAGCGCTGTTACAAAGGACTACGTAAAAATCAAGCAATATCGGATAAATTAGCACACGTAATTATTAGTGAATATGTGAATTTGACAAAATAAAGCATTATTCTTCATTACTCCGTTGATTTTGTTTTAATATAGTGCAGTATAAGATACCCAAATCCAAGGATCAAAATCACGATTGATTCCGCCATTGTTTTTGTAGTGAAACACATGCACTCGCGTGAAAAATGGCGCTAGATTTGTACAGTGACCAATTTCAATCTCACCAACCGACTTTATACGATGTTAAAACGTAAAATATGAATGACCAACAAATGCAAATATGGATGCAGTTTGCAACTAGCATACTTAACGTCAAAAAAAGTCTCCGTTCTAGTTTTCTTTTTATTGGAAGTTCCACTTATTCCGCAAAAGGACAACCATTTTTGCATCAGAGGGTTAAAATGTATGTATTTCCTTCTGTCTAACCGAGAATATGTGTGAACGTATGTTTAAAAAACTTCAGTTTGAGTATCGACAAAGTTTTGACTTGTGCATTGTGTATAATTTTGTGTTGATTAACCAAGTGCAATAATGGGTAATTTTAAAAAAATAATACGAGTCGTGTTTTTGAATACATAAAATTTCGATAACAACCGATGTAAAAAAAATGTTAAAAATAAATTAAGAATTTTTACTTCAAATGTATATCAAAATAACAGAAATGTCCCAAATAAGATAATCTGACAATTTCGTCACACATGTTTAGAACAGAAGTTATTAATGATTTTTTATTTTTTCACCTATTCAAGCCGTGCCATTATCAGATATCGCTGTCGTTTTTCACAGGATTTCTAGTTTGAGGGGTCTCGACACTGATACTGTTTAGTGAATGCACACAGTGTATGATCTATCAATAAATGACCATGCACAGAGTTAATTTCCTTATATAGACACATTTAGGACGCATTTAATAATGTGGAAAAGCTGTTTCTAGTTGTGTTATTAATATGAGCGGATAGATTATCGTTACCCAAGATCTTGTCGATGTTCCTGACCTTGCTCGAAGATCATAATTTCTGTGTTTACTCCATTGTTTAAAAGCTTTCTTTATCTGCAGGACAGTGGTTTTATAATGTGACATCAAATACATAATTTCAAATTAAATTTACAAACAAAACATTAACCCTGTCATATATAGCCTACTTATGCTCACGTATGGCCTACTTATCTAATAGTGGCTCATTTTAATTCCATCAATTCATAGAATGATATCAGTACCATGGTATTGTCATCTATGATTCCATATGTGTTAAGTTTCACAAATGCATAACATAAATAAAATTGAAAATTAAAATATTTCACAATTATTGTATATTATCTGACGTCAACATACCAGGGGTAGCCAGTGTTTTGCGATTTATGGCCTCTTTGATCTAAACAAACATCCTACTTAGGACAGCCAATTAGCCACATGGTAAAGTATTATTACGATTGTAAAAGTCTTCCTTACAGTATTTGTTATTCTGTTCAGTATGACAATGATTACGTTAAATGCTGATTTTCCGTAACTGTTGGTGTTAAAAACATCACATATTTGTTATGAAGTAATTAATTAATGTAAACTACGTAATGTTACTTTAAACGTTTAACTATAAAGGGTCTTCCGACGTAGTTAATTAATTATACATTTAGCGAAACAAACACGCGTGTATGATTTTAAAATGCCGATAATTATTAACAAAGTGCTGATAATCATATACGTTTGATCGACAGAAAGAACAAGGGTGTTAAAACAATAATAATTAAACATACAGTAGGAACGCCACGTACCTATAACATATCAGTTCTGTTCGCATTTTAACTCCGCGAACATGGACTATTTCTTTGTATTTTACGGACTATTTTATGAATTTTCAATTAAAACAGACGCCATTTTTTTACACCCGAAATTGGGCGCGCTACGTCGGCGAGCACTACGGGTACCTATGGAGTCTTACAACACGCGTACAGTGTTTTGTACCGTAGATTATGTAAAAACTAATACCTTACCGGACGAAATAACGTTCCATTATGTGTAAACACGATGCAGTGTTGGTGACTGACAGGTCACCGTGACATAACTTGACACGTGAAATTGACATGTTGTTGCAAGTTGGATTTGGGAGTATTGTCTGCTGCTGGAGGTTCATGATCAAGGTATTTGATTTGTCATTAAAATGTGTTTGTTAATAAATAGTACACACCCCTTTTAGATCGTGCATATATAGACATTGGCCTAATACAGTGCCTAAAAAAGTAGTGTATAGTGTATAATAGAAAGTTCATAATCACAATAAGTGTTTTTCGTGTACTCCGATCTTTCCAGTAACTGGATGTACTGTAAACTGTAGAACGTTTCGTGGAATAAAACTATTGTTAGTAGAAATGCACATTCGTGAATACATAACCCGATACAACTACCATTGAAACAATGTAATCTGCCATAGACATTTGACTGAAATCGGTCAGATTCATATTTATGTACAGAAGTTTTGAGGCAAGGAAGTGATTTTGAATTTACATTTATTTACATTCTGTTGCGAAAAAAACAACACAATTTCGAGAAAGTACATTTCACTTAAAAGCCTTTAAGGCGGTGTAGCTACTACGCTTGCCTCCAGTGTGTCTCAAAAGAAATGACTATTCCATGGGCTGGAAATATGCTGTGAAAGTGGAACAATGTTTTTAATGGATCTCCAGTTGGGCTACATTATATTTTACATGTAGAATGAATGATGAGAGATGTTTTTATTACATTAACCGTGTTATTGAGCACAAGTAGTATTCATGCTTTATTCAATTTAGTTATTTTATCTTTTCTTTTTTAAATATGTAATATTATGCATAACAAAGGATAAACTATGTCTGTTTGATCATTGACATTGGATTGATGTTGTTTTCAGAGAGGTCTCAAATGTGAATCGTGCCCTTGGGCAGCTCTGAGTGAATTGATACTGACGACTTCAGAATGTCAAGCCGTATTAAATGCCATTGGATCATATGGAGGTAAGAGCCTTTTTAAAAATTGTTTGCACTTGTGTAGGGTCAGAGAAGGCTCGGATTAGGTGCTGTTCAAAGTTAGAGTAAAAACAAAATTCAGTGATAGTGCAGCGTGATTGTCATATGAGCTCGTGTAAACTACATGTACTGGATACATGCGAAAACAAGTTGTGTTAAAGGGACACTAGGCAGTCTTTATTTGTTTAAAACTTCTGGAGTTCGGTTATTTTTTCTGCATAGTTTGCATTTGTGCATCATTAATATTATTTATTAGAATAGTTCAGAAGAAATTGTTTTACACATTACTTACTGTTGATAATAATGCACCTATAATAATTTATTTAACTTTTAATGCAAGCAGGTTTAAATTTAACATGTTACCAGGTTAACAAATGGAGATGCTAATGTTAAAGCTTGATAAATACTTCAAGATTGCCGTTTGTCCCTTTAACATCATCTAATTGGTCTATGTGATGGGTCCTCAATTTATTAAAGGGACTCAGAGCAAATTTTCAATCTTGTGTCTGTTTTACACATTTTCACATCAGAAAAGACCACACATCTACAAAAGTGTCTTCTCAACTGTCCTATTTAATCATGTTTTATTTCTAAAACTAGCGGCATCACCAGGTTTGAGAGAGAAAATAAATAGTTGTATAGTAATGTTTTCTCCCCATGTAAAATGACCTTACTAAGTCATTAAAGTAAAATATCCTATGAACAAAACGTGTAAAATTTAACAATTTTAGATTTTTGGCTAGACTTGTATTTTATTCCCCTTCTAGTAAAAATGGCTTATAGAACATTGCACCCTCTGTCAGATTTAACTTTCCTTATAATAGATTCTTGCTGTACTGTTGGGTGAAACATACATTAAAATGGTTCTATAATCATGTCAGTTCAATCATATACTCGTATGATACACAATATAATATGTATTGACCCTTTACTTGATGTGCCATTTACTCAGTTTTGGTCAAGGGACGTTTATAGCATATCGGCTTTGAATCCAGTGAACACGGATTCAATTCTTACTGGCGCCACTGGGTTACTTCGATGTGTCCTGCTAGCCTCGTTCGTCTGATGGGAACGTAAACCGGGTGGTCCTGTGTATCGGAGTCTGTCCTCCCTCCAAGCACGTTAAAGAACCATGGGTATCTAATCGGTAGTAAGCGTAGGGCAGGGTTCCTGGATGCCTATGTATCTTTCCTCCTCTCTTTCGGGCTGTTCGAAATAACCTAAACAACGTGTTGATGAGGCGTTAAACAATAATTAAATTTTAAACTGTCCCATTCCCCTAAACATGCCCTAGATCCCTCCCGCAACACCTGATTCAAATTGAATACTCTGCTCGACTTATATTAACTTTTTATTCTGTCTTTCTTTTCTTTCAGTCTGCACGTCATGTGGAAGAAGACTCCATGTACACCACTGGCCAGAGTCAATGCTGAAGTTTATGTTCGCTCAATTATTTGCTTAATAAAGTATACATATGAACTAAAATATTGTCTTTATAATTATGTCTTCCACCACAAAGTGGTAGGTGAGACAGATTAGATTTGGCCTTTCCGTTCGTCTGTCACAAATCTTGTCTGCGCTACTTGTTGGATTTTGACGAAACTTTGTACAAACTCTTTATTACTTTCTCTGAAGCTAATTTCATAAAACTTCATACTTTGAATGCCTTTGGTGAAATGATAATCCCTGTTTATTTTGAAGTCAGTAGTTGAAAGGTCCGTTACCATGACCGGAAAATGAAAAGTATTGCCCACACAGTTTTTCCTCTTACCTAAAGCAAATTTCATGAGACTTCATTGTTGGACAGTGGAAAGAGGATGATCGTTTGATTTTTAGGTAAAAGGTCAAGTTCCCTGCAGACATCCACTATCCAAGGATAAGCATATGTTGCAACACACATGTTATAATATTAATGGTATAATATATGAATATTTTCTTGCACAATGTTGAATCCAGTAAAACAAGTGGTTTTGTTCACCGATATTGTCGCCTGTGAACCAAACCACTTGTTGTTAAATTACAGGATTCATCAGTGTGTAAGACATATTCCGATCATCCATTTTTTTTTTTAAATCATAAATAAAAAAATATATATATTAAAACAAACAAAACATGCTATTTGATGAAAACAGACGTATTCAAATTTTCAAAATAGCAATATTCGCAGAATATAGTAGATTTCAACTGCTAAAAACAAACAGTATTTTTTTTCCAGGAAATAATACTTCTATGAATATAGTATATATGTTCAGGGAAATGTTTAATATGTCTGTTTTCAAATACTACAAATCGTAACGCACCGCACATGTATATTCAGTATTTACTTTCAATATAGTAGTGAGTATGACTGCGTTCTGGGACCATATAAATATAAAAGAATAATATAAATAAATATATATATATATAACTGTATATGCCCTATAAATATAAACGACCCGCACCTTTTGGATTCACGCGTACAGTGTTTCACAACACCACAAATCTGGCAAGTGCTCCATTGACACAATGTCATGTCCACGTTTATGTTATGAAATCTTCGAGTCTACACATAATCATGTTTATTACCGACAGTAGCATGTATGTTACTCGTCAGTTATTTATTTACTTGGTTAAAGGGACACATGCCAATCTTGCTTTCTTTAAAACTCGAGTCGCCCCCTCAGTTTTAAACGAACAGACAAGAATATACTTCTTTCTGCCTGCTAAACTTATATTAGTTTATCGCTTTTTCTGATTTCGAAAATTAACTCTGCAACGTATGTTGCCGCCATCATGATTTCATTTTCCGATATACCGTTGCAACATTGTTTGTTAAAATAAATTGGCCACTCTGACATAAACCCAAAGCATGTATAGATAAAACATTTATGTAAAATACATGAACACATACATTTTAAATATATGTGTTTACATAACGAAATTATTTAATTGTTTCTGTAGCCGGTCGTCTTTCCTTAATGAATATGAATGTTGCCGTCTTTGGGTCGGATGGTCCTGTTACTTAATTAGTACTTGTCTCCGTTTATTGAAATTCTACATATATACAGAGGAGAGATGTATCTATATGATTTTGTTACTATGCTCGCTTCTAAAATGACGAAATAAATCGATTTGAATAAAAGGCGCATTCTCAGCAATACACAACGTATTGTGTGTACGGGTTGGAGGGGGGAAACCCACGGGGTTGGAGGGATACTACCGTAATGTTGCTCTCATAAATACTGTTAACATACTACATCAATAATATAACAACTACTGAACAATGCTGAAATCGATTTATCTTTATAAATGAATTCATAATTCCACAATTTTATTCCGTGCGAAGATCGATTTGGAACGTCGATTCGGCGTATTCAAACGATTACGGTGTACTTTGTTAATTTTCTGGGGGAAAAAGTACTTGCCTCCGATTGTTTTTATATTTTACATATCTACAGAGGAAAGATGTATTTACGCGAACATGCTTTTGTTTTTTTCTCTCGCTTCTAAAATGATGAAACAAATCAAATTTGATTAAAACTGCGCATTAGCAGCCTAATCAATACGGTATCGAGGGTGGTGGGGGTGGAATGAGGGGCGGGGCTGCAGGGATACTACCGTAATGGTGTCCTTGAGAAAAACGGTGAACATTCTACTCTAATAATTTATTAAATACAGAACAATGTTGAAATCAATATATCTCTTAAAAAGGATTTCACAATTTCATGGTTTTATATCCCGCGTGTACATTAACTTCGAAAGGCGATTGTTCATATTTTAGCGAACACGGTGTACTTTGTTAATTTTGGGAAAAAAAAAGTACTTTTTTCTGATTGACTTTAAATTTTGGGTTTTAATAGTAGACATGTCAATGAACACTTTCAAGAAAAAAAAATCATTCTCGTTGTTAAAACTTTTTTTTTTTGCATTTTTTTCGGATTCAGAAAATTAGCACTGCAAAATATATTTCCACTATCCTCATTTCCTTTCCCGACGTACCGTTACAATTTGGTTTGTTAAAACCTATTCTGAGCACTCCGGCATAAACCAAAAGGATGTATAGATCAGAAATTTAATCTGGAATGCATGGATACATACATTTGAAATATATGTATTGAAATAATGGAATTATTTCATTTCTTGTGTACCCGGTCGCGTCTGTAAATGTATATGCATTATGCCGTCTTTGCGTCCGTGGGTCATGTTAGTTAATTTTGGGAAAAAAAAAGTACTTGTCTCTGATTTCATTAAAAAATTGCATATGGACAGAGGAAAGATTTATCTACGCGTACATGCATTTGTTTTTATTCTCGCTTCTAAAATGACAAAATAAATCGATTTTGATTTAAAAGCGCATTTTTGGCAATTTAAACCTTAAAACAACCTAAATTCATCCCTTTGAAAAATACCTTTAACTATTAATGGGAATTACACGAAGTGTACGCCAATCATGTTCAACCAATGTAGTTTGTGAATATTATTACTTTAACAACGATCTGTGATTGTGTTTTGTTATAATCACAGTTTATAAATAAGAGGTGTATAAATCTGACCAGTGAAAATTTTCCCAATAATGTCATTTTGTTATCGATTTTATCACGTGACCTTGTTTGATAAATATCCCTACGCCATAGGGCTGGCGTTCCTACTGATAGGACCTATAATTAAAGCCACAAACACCATTAGACTGCAATTAATAGCATAGGCTACGTGATTCATTTTGACAGAATCTGCATGTTTTTGTTTTAAAAGTACCCAACTGACAAGACCTCTCAATTAACTCTGATAAAGCGAGTACAGGTAAATAGTAAATGGCGGTTTACTAGCCACGACAGCATATTTGAGAATTATAGCAATAAGAGAACATGCTTCGGGACCCTTTATTGAAGGATCCTGAACAGAATGAGGTATTTTCATGTACTTTTTAAGTGATGCTAAATGGGTCTTCAACAGAATTTGTGAAGCACAATGATGATCTTTCTCTTCATGAGTTTGAATGTTGTTTTTACGTCATTTTTAGCATATCTGATGGTCAATTTTTGTGTGGTGGAGGCAGACCACCCTTAGTTATCCTGGGTAAAACCAAATACCTATACCTCCCGCCATAGGTAATAATCGCCACTTTCTCACTTGACAATTCGAGCTCACAGTGGGATTCGAATCCGCAGCAGTGAGGGGCGAGAAAGCTTAAGACAGAGTGTCTTTACTATCCCGGCCACGGAGGCAGAAATATACAAATTTGATTTGAAACGTCCATGCAGTGAAACATCGTTACAAAAATCCTTATACATATTTCCTGTATGCACACTAATAACCTGTACTTTCTTTTCAGGTGTGGTTCTTTTTCTACATATTCGTGGTTCTTCTAAGCACAGCAGTGTACGTTTTCTGGCTTCACCCAAGTGCACGCGTCGACATATACCTCTCAAAAATGAGATTCGAGAGTTTTGCCAATGTCACACTGCCGTATGAGGCAAACGAGAAAATTATTCGGATGCTCTTTACAGATCCACACCCGGTTTTGTTTGTGCTGGACGCATTCTGCATGATATTTTTCATAGTTGAGCTGATTTTACATTTTGGAGCTTGCCCAAGAAAACGAGAATACTGTAAAGACTCGAACAATGTGCTCAAAATCGTCTTAACCGTTGCAATGTTAGTATCATTCGGATTTGAATTCAGGAAAGATGTACTAGTAGACAATATGGACATTTGTATAGTCTATTTCACATTTAAAAGCTTCAATGTACTTCGCCTCATGCTAATACATAGGCTTCGCAAACTGTACTGTGGGTTACAGATTATGTTACTGTCCTTGGAAAAAAGCTTCAAAGAGCTGCTACTCCTTGCCCTTTCATTTTTCATAACTGTAACCATATACGGATGTCTGATCTTTGTCTGCGAGATAGAATCTGAGATGTTTTCAAATACGTTTGAAAGTATGTGGTGGGCACTTATCACCATGACAACCGTTGGATACGGAGATTTCTATCCTACACAGCCAGCCGGATACGTTTTTGGAGCAGTCTGTGCTATAAATGGCATAGTAGTTATAGCCTTGCCTATAGCTGCAATTGCGTCAATTTTTTCTGATCTATACTCAAGGAATGCTGATCTGGAAAAACATTTAGCAGCAATTAAACAAGTGGAAAAAGGCAAAAAATTGAACAAAACCGAAAAGAATGAGAAATCAGAAAAGATGGAGAATGTTATGAGTATTGCTAATCTTCAAGACTCTGAACATTAACCCTTAACCCGCTACATATACGAGGGGTGTTCCATAAATAATGCGATTGGTATTGATACTAGAATACTATACTCATTTTTGATCAATTGTTTTTGCGATTTCCTTCAAAGTACTCCCCCTTAGCCGAAACACACATTTTGAGCCACGCAATCCACTTTTGAAAACATTTTTCGTATTCATGAACAGGTACATCCTTAAGACCCTGGTAAACAGCAGATCCCAGGGCATTCCTCGAGTTATCTCTCTTCCCAGATAAGTGATTTTTTAGTCTTGGGAAGAGAAAATAGTCGCAGGGGGCCAGGTCTGGCGAGTAAGGTGGGTGCGGGAGAACGGTGATCTTCTCTGACCCCAAAAAGTTCTGTTACAATACGGGCTTTGTGGGCGGGCGCGTTGTCATGCAAAAGACGAACATACTTCAGACCTGTTACAGGGCGACGCTGTTTGTAGTACTTCTTCAATTGTTTCAATACGACGTTTTTATAAAACCGTCCTGTGACAGTTCTGCCTTTTGGCACCACCATCTGTATGGCGGGACCGTTGGTAGTGAAAAAAATTTAACAGTTTGCGTTCGTTTGGCAATAATTGGTCGTTTCATATTTTTCGTGGCCCAGATTCGGTTAGATACTTTTCTTTTTGGCTCATAATAATGGACCCACGTTTCATCACCCGTAACTAAATTCTTAAACAATTTTTTGCTGTATTTCGGATACATTTTCAGTATTTTTTTCGCTGTTGTAACTTCTTTTGGTCCTCTGTCAGCAAATGTGGTATCCATCTTGCATTTATTTTCTTAACTTTCAGATGCTTTTTCAAAATTAGATAAACTCGTGCTAACGACAAGTTTGTCATCCAAGCTAACTGTCTCACTGTGTATCGAGCATCAGTTTTCAGGATTTCACAGATTTTTTCAACGTTTTTCTTGGTCGTTGACGTTACAGGATGACCAGGGCGAGCAGTATCTTTCAAGCACTGTTGCCTGGATTTAAATTTGGCCACCCACCTACAAACAGTACTATACGACATTTGACCATCCCCGTAAATGTCACACACCTCTTGGTGAATGTCTTTTGGCTTCAACCCAAGTAATGACCTACCTCTAATATAGGCCCTAATTTCAAGCACATTTTCTGCTCGTTTGCCAGTCATTTTGCATATAGTGTAACGCATACGCTATAAAGCAATGTACATTGCACCAAGGTCAGTGAATGTATGAATGAGATTTTTACCTCTGACACGCATCAGTGATCACTCTAGCGATACGAAGTGGTTTCATGTAAATATTGCACGAGTTCCGCGAAATAATACAGCAGTCGCATTATTAACGGAACACCCCTCGTATATAATGGACTGTTCTTTCTTTGAACCAAGACCATTCCATTTATGTGACAAAGGGGTGTTTTGGGGGAAATGACTGATCAGCAGCCAGACATTGTAAACCCTGATCAGCTCACTCGCAGGCTGATGTCAGCTCACTCGCAGGCTGATCGGGGTTTATAATAGACATAAAGGCTATTATAGTCGTGCTTAACTATAAGAAAGCTTCATCCAATATGTTTTGAGGGATAAAGCCGGGCTTAAAAGCTAGCACAATTGAAATAATAAGCGCTGCAAGCCATGAAGTTGTTAGAGAGTAACCCCACTCCCCACCCCCACCCCCCACCACAATACACATCTGCTCAGGAAATATAAAAACTTAAATCCTGTATCATTTTTCATCCTCATCAATTTCTTGCACAGTATGACCAGTTTGATGTGTTGACCTGACGTTTTTTTGTTTGGTGTTTGGTGTCGTTTTTCAGCATATTTTAGGCTTTGTATGACGGATGATTTTTTGTGGTGGAGGCAGACTACCCACTTATTCCTGGGTAGAACCAGTACAGTGTGTAACCTCCCTTTATATATTTACATTCATTTTTAATACTTCATTTCTTCATCTTTCATCAGTTTTTGAGCACAATATGACCTATTTATGTGTCAACGTGCCGTAAAACACGATTCATTCATTCATCTGTAAGAATTGACACTTTCTCACTGATAAGTTGAGCTCCCAGTTGACCCAGCATAAAACATCATTCATCCATTTTGTATTGTGGCATGTGTTACAGACATAATCAAAGACAACATTTCACAGTCACGTGTCAGGAAAAGCAGTATATAAAACAATTAACACTAACATACAAAACAGGAATATAAAAAAGGGCCTCCATGACTTTGACCAAAGTTGAAAACTGTTAATGTTTTATAAAGAACCTAGGGACATTCAAAGAGTTTGGAAACCTGGATGCCCAGGAAGGGAGTAACTCATAGAGTGGTTAGTAAAGTGTGTCTGCACGTGTTTCTTTTTGTTTGCTACTTTTTCTCTTTCTTTTCCTTTTTTTCACATACCTACAGAGTGGTTTACATGTGATTACCACTTGGATATGCACAGTGTTACACTATATGGAGGGCTGTGTGAGTTCTTTAATCCAGAGATCAACAAGAAAACACTGATGCAGTGCAAAACAAAATCTTTGCAAAACTAAATCATTCATTTGATAAAGGATTTAATAATTAAAATTCCTCTCCGTAAATCAAATATAAATGGAGCAGTAAAACTTCAGAAGCTGCCAGGATTATTCTTCAAGCAGACTATTGACTCCATCCATCAAAATGTTTAGTGAACTAAATACATAACCATTGCAAATGTATCCAGTATCATAAATGCATCATGGTGTACAAGGCCCTAAATAATGAAGAGCTACCATATACTAGTCAAAATGCATAAGTACCCACCTAAGAATATGTCAATAATCTTCTCATACTGTGGAATCATTTAATTTCGTGGGCATTAAATATCGCTGTTCTTTCTAAAAAGACAATATTGAGGGGACGTAAATTCACGCATTTCTGATTTGTGAAAGAAAAAAAAATCCGTAAATTTGTCCAAGTTAGCCTAGTGGAAAAACATCAGGCAGACCTGTCTGAAGATTACGTCACTCATGTCAAATTGCCCAATTAACATCTTAAACACATCCAATTAACGAAGATTATGTCTGACACCACTGCTTAACTTTACTAATTATTTCCTGCGTATTCTAGTAATCGGTCATGCGTACGATGCACGTCTGACTGGTTTATTGATTTGTTACTCACATTTTATCTCGGCCAATAGGTGCTTGAGTCATTGAAAAGATATAAAAATCGATAGCTTTTTCCTTCTTGTTTTCAAAATACGATGTTTTTTATTCGTGTTCTGTCCGTTTCAAGTATATTTTTGTTGATAAAATATAACAAATAATTTCCGTGTTCAATTCATTGAGAACCCACAAATAGTGCTGAGTACTCGGAAATTGATGACAACGATTAACGATAACAACCGTTAATATCAATCGTGAACAATTTACTAGTACACAACTGAGAACGTAAACTTTGAAAAAGCACTCTTGTTTTTGTTTTTTATTTCAAAATAAATGTTTAATTAAGAAATAGAACATCATTTACGGTGAATTTTCTTGTAATATATCACGGATTGGAGTTCAATTGTAAACAATAATTTATTGTTTACAATTGAACGACAAACCGTGATATATTATTGTTTACAATTAAACAACAAACCGTGATATATTACAAGATAATTCACCGTAAACGATGTTCTTTTTCTATTCTAATACCCCTAAAATGTGAAAATAACGCACACTTCTGAAATATTTCGCATTGCTTTGCTTACTCTCCAAACATTGCAAACGTTACAGTGATATCTTTCGCATTGCCTTGCTTATTCTCCTAACGTTGCAAACGTTACAGTGATATAACGTTGAATATAACGAGATATTTTAAACTAGGCTATATAGTGCGGGTGTATTAGAATAAATACATAAACCTATTTTTCTGACAACATATAACCTGATTCAATAGTTATTGGCTAAATGAGGAGTCCAAAACTGCTATGATGGATTATGAATCACGGCTGTTTTCATACACATTATTCAAACTGGGCATTTAACATACGTGGGGATTTGATTTCGTGGTTCGGGTCATCCTCGAAATCCACGAAATTAAATCCCCCACGAATATTAATGATTTCACAGCATATAATATTGCTTTGTGTATTTCTTGATAAACTGTTGTATTTCTGGAGAATAAAGCACCACAAACGGAATAAATTGTCTGCTCTGATCCCATGTACAATGTATGTCTGCTCTGATCGCATGTACAATGTATGTCTACTCCGATCGCATGTACAATTATGCGTAATTATACACCAAATGCATGTACATATTAAAAATAATTATAATATAAATTCTACGTCGGAAACTGATAATAATTCAACCTCTAACGTAAATTGTATAAATACCGATACTGTTGTGAGTGAAGTTTCGCTGTCCTCAACTAAAGTTGCTATTTCGAATGATAATATAACAAACATAGTAATCACAGATAACGATAATACCATTGAAACAAATAATGTACATTTAAAGAACAACAATTCAAACGTAAGTTCGTTCAGCTATAACAAAAAAGGATTACATATTGCTAATCTTAACGTACATCATATAATGCCAAAGATTGATGAAATAAAATACCACTTAGCCCAACCAAACTCGACAGATATATTAGGGCTCTGTGAAACTTTTCTTACTGCAAATACCGATGATAATGATATATATATCAACAACTTTACATTTGAAAGAAAAGACAGGAAAGGTAAACAGGGAGGTGGTATCCTAGTATATATCGCTAATAAAGTTCCGTATACACGCCGTGACGACCTTGAGCATGATGATATTGAGTCTGTATGGATAGAGATAAAGTATCCTAATTGTACAGCTTTCCTATTAAATTTTGTTTATCGAGCACCTGATTCGAAAGTATCATGGATTGAATTATTTGAAACTCAGCTTGACAAGTTGGATCATTTGAATTTAGAAATTCATATATTAGGAGATTTCAATATCAACTATTTAACAGAAACGGATTCTGAAAAGTATAGTAATCAACGATGGGCCAATACTATTTTAAAATTTGGTCTTAATCAAATGGTAAATACGCCTACCAGAATAAGTAAAAACAGTTCTACAACAATCGACCATATATATACTACAAGATCCGATCTAATATGTGAAATTAAAGTACCTGTTTACAGTATAAGTGATCACTATCCAGTATGCTTTTCACGATCGACACATGATGTTAAGTCAGGGCGAGTTACCCATGAGACAATCAAATACAGATCTTTTAAGAAAGTCGATGAACATACATTCTGTAATGATTTAGCAAAATCACCATTCGAAATAGTTGAATTTTTTGTTGATCCAAATGAGTCATTAAATGTATTCTATACAATATTAAATACTATTCTAGAAAAGCATGCACCTATTCGAGAAAAGAGAATAAAACATGAAACCCAGCCTGGGTGGTTTACTGAAGAGATTAAGAACGCTATTTATCAGAGAGATAAGCTACATAAAGAAAAACAGTTTGAACAATATAAATTATTACGCAATAAAATTTCATCCATGATAAAGAAAAATAAGAAAAACTTTTATAACAACGCTATTAAAGAAAATAAAAGCCCAAAATATATGTGGAAAAACTTAAAAAGCATTTCCAAAACGGGAAAAGAAAACAATGGAAGCATTTCAATTCATGATAGGCTAATCAAAAATGATCATATCATATCAGGACAATTAAATATTATTAATGTATTAAATGAGCATTTTATAAATATTTCAAACATTGTTAAAAAGACGAGTTTTGTAAAAGGAGATTTCTCTGAATTACGGCAACAACTTGATATTAAATTGAAATATGCTTCATTTAGTATAAAACTCATAACACCTTTTGAAGTTAGAAAGCTGATTGATAAACTTGATAGTAACAAATCAACAGGTATAGACGGTGTTGGTCCTAGAATTTTAAAATATTGTGGTGATTACATAACATCCTCCATAGCTTCAATCATAAATAACAGCATACAAACGGGAGTGTTCCCTGATACTTTTAAGGAGGCTTGTATGATTCCTATACACAAAAACGGAAATAAAGACGACCCATGTAATTATCGTCCAATTTCAATCTTACCAACAATTTCAAAAATATTTGAGCGTCATATAGCCATTCAAATACTATTCTATTTCAAGACGTATAATGTTATTCACGAGACCCAGTCAGGTTTCAGACAATATCATTCATGTCATACTGCTCTGACACGGTTAATAGAAGCATGGTTAAAAGATATAGACTCAGGTAAATTAATTGGAGCTGTATTTCTTGATCTAAGAAAGGCATTCGATCTTGTAGACCATAGAATATTGATACACAAATTGAAACTTTACCATTTTTCAGACAATACCGTTAAATTATTTGATTCAATCTTTCGAATAGAAAACAATTGATAAAGGTTAAAACTTTAAAATCCGAGATGCTTAAAGTTACTTCAGGTGTTCCTCAGGGATCAATACTAGGTCCATTGCTATTTCTATTGTACATAAATGACATTGCATTCGCATCTACCTCTGGAAATACAGATATTTATGCAGATGATACTACAGTATACGAATCTGATTATAATATTTTGGATGTACAAAATAGAGTTCAAGATCGTTTGAATATTATAAATAAGTGGTGTATTTTAAATAATATGTCATTACATCCAGCGAAAACTAAATGCATGGTCATAGGAACTAATCACAAGCTCAAACATGTGGATATATTGAAATTAACTGTTGATAGTTTATGTATAGAAAATGTCGCAGTTCAAAAGGTCCTTGGAGTTTATGTTGACAGAACTTTGTCTTGGAATGTACAAATAGCCAAAATGTGTTCCAAACTCAATTCTAAAATTGCCTTATTGAAACGTATATCTTACTATTTAACATATGATATGAAAATTATGTTTTATAATGCCTATATTATGTCTACATTTGATTATTGCTGTACTGTATGGGGTAAAAGCAAAAAAATAGAAGATAAAATACATAAAATTCAAAAAAGAGCAGCTAGAATAATATTAAACAAACCTTTTCGAACTAATTCTAAGGATATGTTCGTTGAACTTCAGTGGCTTTCTTTTCATAACAGATGTCATTATCATACTGGTGTGTTGATATATAAGTCAATAAACAACCTAGCTCCTAATTACATATCACAACTTTTGACATTCTCATGTAATAATAGGTATAATCTCAGATCAGCTACAGGAAATGATCTTGTTACACAAAAACCGCTAACTAAATACATGAAAGACACCTTTAGCGACTTTGGTCGACACGTTTGGAACAATATACCTGTCGAGATACGTTCTCTTCCTACTATCCAGTCATTTAAATATAATTATAAAATGTTTATTGCAAAATACACATTAACATGAATGATATTTTTTTTATTTTTTTATTTTTTTTTTGCTTGGATATATATGTACATTATGTAAGACTTCTTAGATTTCTTCTATATTCAAATATAACTGAGTGTTTGTCGAAGATTGAATGTTTTTATTGTTAGTGTATTTGTTAAAAGCACTAAATGTTTGTTAATTCATGTACAGAAGGCCGCATTGAAAATATGATGTGTATATCTTGATAGTATGTCATAATGTGTTAACCTTCTTTAAATAAAGAATTTATTATTATTATTATTATTATTATTACAATGTTAAAGCTTTCAAGTTGATGTGTTTTCTTAAAATTAGTTATTATTATTAACAATTATACAACTGGGAAATACGAATTTTGTTAAGTATATTATATACAATAAAAATCCTCTTACAAAATGTTGCATAGTACCCGTGATCAACCGTTATGCCATGTAGCAAATGTAGAAGAACCACAAACTAGAAGCAACTGCTATGACAGTTACTTCACTGTCAAGGGCTCGTCATTAAGGAATACACCGCCACTTGGCATAACTGCATAAACACTACCATTTAAGACATAACTGCATAAAACACTACCATTAGACATAACTGCATAAAACACTACCATTAGACATAACTGCATAAAACACTACCATTAGACGTGGTTAAGCTTGTTACGATACTGTGCGAAGCAATATTTAGTTCTATTGTATCTGGGTCAGTTACTGTCTGTAATTAAGTTGGATTGTTATTCAACACGTTACTGATGTTATTTATCATATATAGAGATTATTTAACTTCTGGATTTAATCATAGGGAGATGATAGGCATGTGGTTATTAACTAAACACACCTACCATCAAGTGAAGGATGGCCATATAATCTTACCCAGCAGTTAAATAATCTATCACATTTTAAATCAGTTTATGTATGATTTTAAACAAAACTACCGGTATTTGCTTTATTGAACGTTATCAGCAGATAACTTCAATGTCAGCAACACTTTATTGACATCATGACTCAACATCATAGCTATTTTTGTGTTCCGAGCTATGAATATTTTGCGATTATGAATATTCTTTCACTGAAAAATCCCAATCACCCAAAAAAATGTATTTATTTTCATGAACATGTACTTTTTTTCTGATAATTAAAACAAAAGTGCTTTACAGCCTGGCAAAGTAAACATGTCTGCTAAAAGTTTTGTTTGTTTTGTGTTTTAAATCATTTTTTTCAGCACGTTTTAGTCTGTCTAGTTGAAGTTGTAGAGGCAGACCACCCACTTATTCCTGGGAAGAACCATTACTGCATACCTCCCTTCATCTTGAAGAATAAATACTTTCTCACCTGCAAGCCAAGCGGCAGCATTGACAGGTGTGACGGTCCTTTACCTGCTTGGCCACGGAAATGATAAAACAACTTACAAAAGAAGCCAATTTTAAATCCAAAAGGCAATGTATCAAGACCGCATATAGCATTGAAATTAAACAATTAACTGGATTTGAAAAAAAAAACATGTATTAATATTAGCATGAACACAATGTATTCATAATTAAAAAGGTAGAGAAACTTGATCAAAGAATCAATGCAAACACAGATGCCAAGACACAAAGACCCACAATAAGCACTGCTAAGCAGGTACTTAGGTACAGTTGGGAATTTCCAACTGAAATCAGCCTCATTATATACCTGATTTATGAGCATGCTTCATGACCACTTATCAATAGGCCCTCAAATCAGCTGATTTAACACACAAATGAATGTAAAAACAATGTACCAGATAATAGGATCAGTATTAATGTAAGACAGTTAATCCCCAAAGAATTTGTATCATTTCCACATGCAGGGATGTGGCATTTATGGCTGATACCGTATTTTATCTTGTATAGTACTTTATCTTGTATAGTACGCAGTTTTTTTACCACTTTTACCACAGGACTGGTCACTTTTAATTTCTGCCCTCTATTATTATAATTATCTATACAATTATAATAATAGAGGGCAGAAATTAAAAGTGACCAGTTCCTGTGACTTTTACGGTTTCCGAAAGGGGGGGTGCGTACAATATAAGGAAACAATAAAAATACCTTCTTTTTTTCTTGCAGAAAATCGATGTCTGGGAAGAAAATCCTTGACGACGAACAGACATCAAGACTGAAAATTGTGAATACTGATAATACACAATTTTTTCGTAATTTACTCGCTTCATATAAGTAATATATTGACTTAATTTGAATTATAAATGAATAAAGTGTATTATGATGCTTGTTTTTGTATAAATGTTTGCATGTTTGTTGTAAAACTTCAATAAATTGTGTGAAAAATCGTCCCTCGATTTTGTTGTTTATATCGCGTGACGTAATATCACGTGACTTCCAGCTGTTTAGACTGGTACATGTAGTATTGTTACAGTTCTATTCTATTCTAATATTTATAGGATTTTATTTATTATTTTATAAAAAATTAATGTAGTTTTTGCTTTATTTTGAAATACATATATTTTAGACGGCCTAGAAAAGCAGAATCACCCTACTTTGAAATGGCAATTATTCAATAATGCTTGTGAAAACATGCTAACCGGTACACATTTGATGATTGATAATTGGGCCAAACAAGATGGCACCTTGGCTGCAGTATAGACACGTAGAGTGGGTTATTCTACTTCTATAATCCTTTGAAGTTGCCGCAAGTAGCGACTATTTCTGAGGATGCTTTTTGACACGTCGTGTGACCTTTACCAGATTTAGCCACGGGGTACAGGTAAATGATCACGCGTTACACTTCTGATAAGCATTGGTTCCCGTAAATACACAATGTTAGTATAATCAGCCTAATGGATTGCGGTAACCAACGACTTTGTTGTATTTGTTTTAGTAGATGTAATTATCAGATTACGGACAATTATCTGCGGCATTATAATCGGCCCTTTGATGAGTTGATGAGATGATACAAGATAGGTACTTCCCTGAAGATAGGCAATTAATGAAGTAATTATATTGTTCCGGTGTTGTTTTCTTTTGTATGCTAATTTTCTCGATCGTGATTTTTAAAAAAAAATTTAACCTTTTATTTTCGTCGAATGGTTCATCTAGGAAAACTAATATTTTTATGGGTATTATACATGGAAACAACTTTTTTTACCCCAGTTTTGACCTCTGAGAAGGGGGTGCGTACTATACACGGGTGCGTAATATACAAGGTAAAATACGGTATGTATTGTTACACCTGAAATCCCCCAACACATGAGATCGTTGATACCAATAACACAGGTAATCCTGGCTCTACATGCTTTAAAGAAGCAGGGAAACACAGTGCTAACATTATTAATTTTATTTATTAGGAACTTTATTAATTTTAACTTATTAATCCTAATTAAGTTCTAAATTTGAGAATCTCGTGTTTTTTAATTATTGCAGGATTTAGCTACGGAGCAGTGAATCTGATATTTACAGGTGTGTATTTTTTAAATATCAATATGCATTTCTGAGATATTTTCAGGACCTCGATCAGTCTGGGAGTTTAATGAATCTTTTCTTTTTTTTCATGAAAAATCTGAGAGACTTTTTTTAGGCCATAATAAATTAATTGCTAGTTATCATCCAAATTTATCAAAATAGGGGCTGGGGGGGGAATTTTATTTTGTTTTATACCACAAAATTTATGGAATATTTCCTCGACACACGGCTAAGGCCAAGAAAAAAATAGTCGTGTTTCAGGTTCCCGACCGACCCTATATTTTGTCCCGACCCTGACCTTTTTTTTCCATTTCAAAAAAAAGGAAAAAAAGAAATTGCGATCACTTGTGCCCGCAATGATGACAATATTGATGACAATATTGTTTTCGTTCTGTATTCGTCAATGCTTTAGTTCGACTGAAATACTGCAATTGGTGTATCTCGGATGTTAACGCTTGTTTTTACCCCAGCAATGTCACTAAATGTGACACCAAGAGGCCAGGAGTTATATAAGCTACATTTCTAAAAAATTGAAATATTAAAAGTAAAAAAAAACTAATTAATTAATTTTATTTCATTGTATGTTTTACAATGTTGATGATTTTCTGCTTTCTTGTCTTGTACCTTCCTCTATTAAAAATAGAATTCTATGCAACTCCGTGGTAGCCCTGAGTGAAATCTTGATTTATGGAAATTTATATTTGGTGTTGTCATGATATCATGTTATTACCAGGAAATCATGAATTGAGCAGAAAGTTATATCATGTAACATTGCTTTATTTGTTTTTAATAGAAATGATTTTTATGACGAATAAAATTAATGTGCTTCAATCCACTTGTTTAACATATCTAATACTCCCAGTTTTAAGAATAGCAACTTCGAGAGCTGTGTGTACTTTTATGTACGTTGCATGTTTTATTGAAACAATATTCCAAACAAATGCATGTTTGTTCTAATCTTGATGTTTCTTTCCCATCTTCATATGATGAGTTCAAAGTCCATTTTTAGAGCATTTTTAAATTACATATATGTTAATATATACATCGTTTGAGGCCCTCAAAATCAGAGTTCAGAAAAAAATGTCTGGTTGTAATTTCTACCTTCGTGTAGTAAAGAAAATCAATAAAAAATCAATAAAAAAAATCGACCTACCTACCCTTTTTTTTTTTTGAACAGGAAACCTGAAACATGACTACTTTTTTTCTTGGCCTAACACATACTATGTACTTCCAAGATTGAAAACACATTCTCTAATAGTGTTTAACTTTTATACTTTCAGGCACATATTAATGTAAGAATTCAAACATTTTCAGAAGTCAAGAAATATTTCTTGTATTTAATACATGTAATATAAAATATTTCAACGGCAACAGAGGATAGTATAGGCCAGAGACGTAATAAACCACTACTTCTTAAACAGTCATACTAGGCTACTAGCTTGTATAAATCACAGAACATTAAATTGTTTTTGACACAACCTTTCTTTGGTACAATGTTTTTACAAGATACTAAAAAAGGTATTATTACGATGCATGACAAAGTTACAGCCCGGACAAGCCTATTTCTGACCTTTAACCTCCAAGTGTACCTTAACCTTTAAGCTATGGACCTGGGTCTTGCGCGCGACATGCTGTCTCATTATGGTGAACATTTGTGGCAAGTTATTTCAAATCCCACGATGCATGAAGAGAGATCTATAAAGTTGTAAAAGTACTTTTCGATCTGCTCCCCAATTAGTGTTTGCAACAACTTTAAGTAAATTAAGAGCTTTAAGGCATTTGGCCTTCAAGTATTTAAGATGTGGTATAAACGTTAATTTACAGTAAAAAAAAGACCAAGGAATTTAGTCTCATCCACTACTGGTATTGGTGACCCATCTAGTGTGAGATGAGGGTCTTCATGATGTTTATGTAGTTTGACAAAAGTGCATACAATTAGTGTTAGATTTAGAAAATTTAAACCATTTTCATCAGACCAGGTCTGAAGTTTATTGAGACAATTGTTGTAATTTTCTCTCAATAGTGTTCATGTTTTTTGCACGCTAACATATACAAAGTCGTCAACATATAGAGAACAATCCACACCAGGATTGATGCTTTTAACAATACAGTTAATTTTTATATTAAAAAGGGTGACAGGGAGTATGCTGCGCTGTGGCACACCCATCTCCTGTTTATGAATGTCAGAGAGGGTTGAACCCATTCGGACACAAAACTGTCTATCATCTAAGAAATTATCTATAAAAATTGGTAATCAGCCTCTAAGACCAAGGTCATAAAGGTCATTCATGATACCGTACTTCAATGCAGTATCATAAGCTTTCTCCAAGTAAAAAAACACAGTGACTAGATGTTCTTTCTTTATGAAAGCTTCCCTAATAAATGATTCAATTCGAATGAGATTGTCTGTTGTGCCTCATTGGCTCCGGAATCCACTTTGATACTTTGTTATCATTTTGTTGGATTCCAGGTACCAACCGAGTCTCTCATTAATCATTCGTTCCATGATTTTACATATACAACTGGTTAAAGCAATAGGGCAATTTATTGGGTCCGTATGATCCTTTCCAGGTTTGGGGACTGGAATAAGGATAGCTGGATTGCTTCCCACCAAGAATCGCGATATAGTGGGAGGGATGTATTTGGCTCAAGTTTGGCTAGCTTTAAAAACAAACCAAACTGGCTAGCTTTAAAACAAATCAAACTTTCGTTAATATAAACACTCAAACAAGTCTGATATGTGACCTAGGGTCGGGGCCAAATTTTACAAAATATTAAACCTTTGACTCTTGTAGTTTCAGAGAAGAAGATTTTTAAAGTTTTTCCTTATATATAAGTCTATGTAAAACTGTGACCCCTGGGGCAGGGCCAAATTAGACCCCAGGATCACCATTTGAATAAAGTTGGTAGAGGACAAAATACAAAATATTAAACCTTTGGCTCTTTTAGTTTCAGAGATGAAGACTTTTGAAGTTTTTCCCTGTATATAAGTCTATGTAAAACTGTAACCCCTGGGGCAGGCCCAAATGGACCACAAAGACACCATTTGAACAAACTTGGTAGAGGATGCATCAGCTGATAATAAATAAAAAATATTAAACCTTTTTCTCTTGTAGTTTCAGAGAAGATTTTGTGAAGTTCGATCCCTATAACTCTATGTAAAACTGATCCAACAAAGACACCTAAGCTCCCAATTAAAGAAAAATGACCCAAGGCTTCTTATGAGAAAAAAAAAAAAAAAAAAAAAATACAATTTTTAAACAAGAGGTCAATGACCTTGAAGCTCTACTGATTGATTTTGATTTCAGGAAGTAGTCGCTACAAACTAGTTTTTTGAAAATGTATTTTTAGCCGTGGCGGCCATCTTGAATTTCCGGCTGACCTGAAATTTTGCTAGGATCAATTAGACATCAAGAGCAACATTCCTGTGAAGTTTCATGGAAATCCGTCAAGTAGTTTCAGAGGAGTAGTCGCTACAAGTTTTCATTATATAACTCTATTTAAACAAAGATGGCCGCTAACAGCCATGTTTAACATCAAATCAAAACGATTTTTGACAAGGACCAACATCATGTCATGCTGATCATTTTAGAAAAAGTCCCATATCAATATCACTTATAGTTTTCAAAAAGTAGTCGCTACAAACTTGTATTATGAAAATCTATTTTTAGCCATGGCGGCCATCTTGAATTTCCGGCCGACCTGAAATTTTGCTAGGATCAATTAGACATCAAGAGCAACATTTCTGTGAAGTTTCAAGAAAATCCGTCAAGTAGTTTCAGAGGAGTAGTCGCTACAAATTTTCATTATATAACTCTTATGTAAACAGAGATGGCCACTGGCAGCCATGTTAAACGTCGAATCAAAATAATGTTCGACTCGGATAACGACCATGTCATGCTGATCATTTTAGAAAAAGTCCCATATCAATATCACTTATAGTTTTCAAGAAGTAGTCGCTACAAACTTATTTTTTAAAACTCTGTTTTTAGCTGTGGCGGCCATCTTGAATTTCTGGCCGATCTGAAATTTTGCTAGGATCAATTAGACATCAAGAGCAACATTCCTGTGAAGTTTCATGAAAATCCGTCAAGTAGTTTCAGAGGAGTAGTCGCTACAAATTTTCATTATATAACTCTATGTAAACAAAGATGGCCACTGGCAGCCATGTTTAACGTCGAATCAAAACGATTTTCGACAAGGACCAACATCATGTCATGCTGATCATTTTAGAAAAAAAAACATATCAATATCACTTAGAGTTTTCAAGAAGTAGTCGCTACAAACTTGTTTTTTAAAAACCTATTTTTAGATTTGGCGGCCATCTTGGATTTCACATCAACATGAATTTTTGCTAGGATCAACTAGACTTCATGGGCAACATTTCTGTAAAGTTTCATGAAGATCCATTCTGTAGTTTCAGAGGAGTAGTCGCTACAAAAAAAAGTTTACGGACAGACGGACAGACAGACGGACCGACGGACGCCGCACCACGGCATAAGCTCTGCTGATCTCTGATCAGTCGAGCTAAAAACAACAACACAAAATTAAAAATTAAAAAAAAAAAAATTACATAAATAAACAAGAAACTCGGTCTGAGGGTGTCTTGTCCACCGTGGCAAACGGGGTAAATAACGCAAAACATGACCTTGGCCTTGGTATTTTTTGTCATTCAGCGATGTCCACCAATGCCAACAATACATATGACCAAGTATCAAAGACATAAAGTGAGGCAATCACATAAAGTTAACAGGTTAAGTTACCTAAGCAAGGTTAAGTTACCTAACTAAGGTTAAGTTTGGAGAAAATAAGCAAAATATGACCTTGATAATATTTGTCATTCAGTGATGTCCATCAATGCCAACAACACATATGACCAAGTATCAAACAAAGAAAATCAGGCAATCACATACAGTTAACTGAGGTTAAGTTACCTAACCAAGGTTAAGTTACCTAACCAAGGTTAAATTTTGGGAAAATAACGCAAAATATGACCTTGACCTTGGTAATTTTGGCATTACATGATGTCCCTTGACCCAATAAAGCATCAAGTTTCAGAAAAATTCGAGCAGCGGTTGTTGAGATATAGTTGATATCAAGTATGGACGCCGCCGGAAAAGTGACTGCTATGTCTCGCTACCCACTATCGTGGGCGAGACAATAAATAAATAAATAAAAATAAATAAAATCGAACCCATGAACCAAGGTTTCTTATGAAAACAAAAAACAAAAAACAAAAAAATATGCCTCCAGTGAGATTAGTACCCACCACCCCTGGGGTTTTCAGTATACATTATACAATTATGGACTTTTCAGCTGTTATACATGATGTGATATGCACCAAAAAAATCATTATTGACCGAGGCGATAGCCGAGGTCAATAATGATTTTTTGGTACATATCAACATCATGTATAACAGCTGAAAAGTCCATAACTGTTTTATTATATAACCCTCAATTTACAATTATATAAAACAGGTCAATATCAAAAAAACAATTATATAAAACAGGTCAATATCAAAAAAACAGGTCAATATCAAAAAAACAGGTCAATATCGCTAGATATTTTTTCTAAAAAATTACTTTTTAGCCAATGAAAACGCGTCTATTTATAGGTTATATAATAATACCAAATATTGAAAAAGGGACATAACTCCGGTGTTACTGGTTTGATCTGGCTGGTTTTCAAACTCTTCCGAGATTTCATTGATATCAACAATCTGGCCAAGATTGGGAAAGATCGAATACAAAATGAAGGCGCTCGAGTGTTCACAAGGCTGAAAATGGCATTTTTCAATAATTCAAGGGCACATAACTCTGGTGTTCCTGCTCCGATATAGCTGGTTTTTGAACTTGTCCGAGCTTTCATTGATATTAACAATCTTTTACAGTTTGGTAAAGATCTGATGAAAAATGAAGGCCCTATCGTCTTAACAAGGCAAAATTTAGTATTTTTAACTAAATCAAGGGCCATAACTCTGCTCTTACTGGTTCGAATTGGCTTTCGAATGTATCTGAGTAACAATCTGATAAAGTTTGGTAAAGATCGGAGGAAAAATGAAGGCCCTGTCATCTTAATGCGAAAAAAGTTAATGACGGACAGACGACGGACAACTCGGCATCTGCTGGTCTTCGGCCAGTAGAGCTAAAAACACAAGTGTTATCAACGAACCTGTCCTGGCTCGATATCATGCATGGGTAGGGTATGCTTTGAGTAAATGTGAAATACATACAATAATAGCGACTAGGACAAAACTATACCCAGGAGGTACAGCCATATTGATCTAGTCGTGTTGAAATAGATGCAATACTTGAAATATCAGTTTTGTGTTGGTAGATTTATGCTTGTTCTGCATGGGTATGTATTTTAATTATATCAATAGCAAAGAAGTAGTCGATTTTATGATTGAACAAAACCATCTGTTTTTACTTGTTTATAATTTTCACAAACAGCCTTATTATAATCTTACTGGCACAGTGGGATGCAACTTAAAATAACTGTTATAAAATCTTATATCATTAGCTTCGAAATAAAAAGAGGTGCAATTCTGGAAAATCGGTTATATATTTTTGAAATTATAAGTTAGCTGGTATAAAAATATAAGCAAAAAAAAAAATGAACACCAGGAAAATGTATGAATTGTATTGTTTCAAATTACAGGTCTTGGCTATGATTCAAAGTTTTGCAGCCCTGCTGTTGTTATGAAAGGCTATTCAGTATATATTCAGCTATAGGAAATTTAACAGTGGAGCGAGACCTTGATGTTGAAGGAACTACTTCTACAGAAGCAATTCCTTGTAGAATAATCATAGGTTAAAATTACAGGCACTGAAATATATTCTACAACAAAAGTTCATACAGACATATAACAATGGAGGAATATAAATCACTGAAAAGGCTCACCAGGAGCATTAACAACGCTTGCGGGAGTCTCTCACATACTGAACAAGTGGATGGTAAAAGTGACAATTTAATTACTCTGAATATTGGTGGAACAATATTTACCACTCTGACCTCCACGGCAAAGTCAATTCCTGATAGTCTTCTATCACAACTTGATGAAAATTCAAAATATTTCAACCAATCACAGCAGGCATACTATTTTGATCGGGATGCCAACATGTTTATGGATATTTTAAACGCTCACCGAGACGGCGAAATACACGTTCCGAGAGATGTGTGCCCAATGAAATTTAGGAAGGAAATTAACTTTTGGGGAATCCCCTTCTGGATGCTGTCTCCATGTTGCTGGAAGGTTTTCTACGAGGCAGATAATGACTTGGAGACTCTGAATGATCTGGCGCTTTACACAAGACTTCCCATGACAAAAGTAAACACAAGTTACCCAGAGCAATTGACCAACATTTCAAGGTCTATTGCTGAAGACTCTGAAGTCAGCAACATTTCAACTGCTGAAGATACACAGCCATCCAAACTCTGGTTGTTTTTGGAGGAACCAACTTCCTCTACTGCAGCGAAGGTATGTACAAATCCTGCACGAAAAGTTGGCGAGTTTTTGAGAGTTTTAAATGTTAGAAACTGTCATATCACTTATAAATTATTTTTTATGTCTGACCCCAAGATATGACCGTGAACTTTAATGCAGGGACGTGAATTTGTTACACAACATTATATACTCAGTAGCAAAAGAAAGTGGACACTGAGTATTGTTTAGATTTAATTGTATAAAGTTTTTTTAGAATTAAATTGACAAATTTCAAAATGAATATGCCATGTTTGGTACCAAACTTTTTATCATTCCATTGCCAATATCATGTTGTCCTTTGTTTTTCAATAGGTTGAATCATTAAGGATC
Organism: Cyrtodaria siliqua; assembly: GCA_037043455.1. Taxonomy (NCBI): domain Eukaryota; kingdom Metazoa; phylum Mollusca; class Bivalvia; order Adapedonta; family Hiatellidae; genus Cyrtodaria; species Cyrtodaria siliqua. The sequence continues at coordinate 123,509 of JAWPHD010002967.1, forward strand.
TGTCGCTCGATAAAGAGGATAGGGTGCAAAGTAAAAATTTCAAAGTGTCCAGTTTTTTTTGCAACTGAGTATACGTATATAAAATTTTATGTCTATGCATATCTTTGATGTGGTTTCAAATGTTTTAAATACTTTTTGAAATGAATTTGACTCTTTTGCATTCATTTGAAACAGCAAAGTTGATTTACTTAAACCTCTCAAAATATCATATTTTCTAATTTAAATCAAATTTTGACTGGGTTCATTGTGAAATTCTAAAACATTGTTCTTCAACAGAATGAGGTATTTTCATGTATTTTTTACTTGATGCTAAACGGGTCTTCAACTGAATTTGTGAAGCACAATGTTGATCTTCTTTTTATGAGTTTGAATGTTGTTTTTACGTCAGTTATAGGATATGTATGGCAATATATGATGGTCGATTTTTGTGTGGTAGAGGCAGACCCCCCCCCCCCCCCCCCCCCCCCCAGTTTTCTGGGGTAGAACCAATATTTATACCTCCGCCATAGGTAATAATCGACACTTTCTCACTTGACAAGTCGAGCTCACAGTGGGATTCGAACCCACAGCAGTGAGGGGCGAGAAAGCTTAAGACACAGTAGAAAGCTTAAGACACAGTGTCTTTACTATCCCGGCCACGGAGACAGAAATATACAAATTTGATTTGAAACGTCTCTGCAGTGGCACATCATTACAAAACTCCTTATACATATTTCCTATATGCGCACTAAGTAACCTGTACTTTCTTTTCAGGGGTGGTTCTTTTTCTACATACTTGTGGTTCTTCTAAGCACAACTGTGTACGTTTTCTGGCTTCACCCAAGTGCACGCGTCGACATATATCTCTCAAAAATGAGATTCGAGAATTTTGCCAATGTCACACTGCCACATGATGCAAACGAGAAAATTATCCGGATGATCTTTACAGATCCACACCCAGTTTTGTTTGTGCTGGACACTTTCTGCATGATATTTTTCATAGTTGAGCTGATTTTACATTTTGGAGCTTGCCCAAGAAAACGAGAATACTGTAAAGACTCAACCAATGTGCTCAAAATCGTCTTAACCGTTGCAATGTTAGTATCATTCGGATTTGAATTCAGGAAAGATGTAATAGTAGACAATTTGGACATTGGTACAATCTATTTCATATTTAAAAGCTTCAATGTACTTCGCCTCATGCTAGTACATAGGCTTCGCAAACTGTACTGTGGGTTTCAGATTATGTTACTGTCCTTGGAAAAAAGCTTCAAGGAGCTGATACTCCTTGCCCTTTCATTTTTCATAACTGTAACCATATACGGATGTCTGATCTTTATCTGCGAAATAGAATCCGAAATGTTTTCAAATACGTTTGAAAGTATGTGGTGGGCACTTATCACCATGACAACCGTTGGATACGGAGATTTCTATCCAACACAGCCGGCCGGCTATGTTTTTGGAGCAGTCTGTGCTATAAATGGCATAGTAGTTATAGCCTTGCCTATAGCTGCAATTGCGTCAATTTTTTCTGGACTGTACTCAAGAAATGCTGATCTGGAAAAACATTTAGCAGCAATTAAAGAAGTGGAAAAAGGGAAAAAATTGAACAAAACCAAAAAGAATGAGAAATCAGAAAAGATGGAGAATGTCACGAGTACTGCTAACATTAACCCTTAACCCGCTACATATATATAATGGACTGTTCTTTCTTTGAACCATTCCATTTATGTGACAAAGGGGTGTTTTGGAAAAATGACTGATCAGCAGCCAGACATTGTAAACCCTGATCAGCTCACTCGCAGGCTGATGTCAGCTCATTCGCAGGCTGATCGGGGTTTTTAATGAACATAAAGGCTATTATAGTCGTGCTTTACTATAAGAAAGCTTCATCCAATATGTTTTGAGGGATAAAGCCAGGCTTAAAAGCTAGCACAATTGAAAGAATATGCAGGCCATGAAGTGGTTAGAGAGAACACCCCCACCCCCACACCACAATACACATCTGCTCAGGAAATATAAAAACCTAAATCCTGTATCATTTTTCATCCTCATCAATTTCATGCACAGTATGACCAGTTTGATGTGTTGACCAATACGTTTTTTTGTTTGGTGTCTGATGTCATTTTTCAGCACATTTTAGGCTATGTATGATGGTGGATTTTTTGTGGTGGAGGCAGACTACCCACTTATTCCTTGGTAGAACCAGTACAGTGTGTAACCTCCCTTTATATATTTACATTCATTTTTAATTAATACTCATTTCTTCATCATGAAAACACGATTCATTCGAATCATCTGTAAGAACTGTAAGAATTGACACTTTCTCACTGATAAGTTGAGCTCCCAGTGGACCCGGCATAAAACATCATTCATCCATTTTGTATTGTGGCATGTGTTACAGACATAATCAAAGACAACATTTCACAGTCACGTGTCAGGAAAACCAGTATATAAAACAATTAACACTAACATACAAAACATGTTTCCAAACTCTTTGAATGTCCCTCCCCGGGTTCAATCCTCCATGGTGCCACTGAGTTTCGTCAGTGTGTTCTTGGGCAAGACACTTTCTCTTAGCCCTGTCCGTCGGATGGGGACGTAAACCGGGCGGTCCCGTGTATAGGTCTATCCTCTGAGCACGTTAAAGAACCATAGGAATCTATTCGATAATAAGAGTAGGGCATCCATGGTTCCCGGATTCCTACGTATCCTTCCCCTCTCTCTGGGATGGCTCTAAATAACCTATATTGTGTTGATGAGCCGTTAAACAACATTCAACTTAATTTCAACTTGAATGTCCCTAGGTAGTCATGGGACTTTCTTTATAAAACATTTTCAGCTTTGGTCAAAGTCTTTTCTATATTCCTGGATGCCCAGGAAGGGAGTAACTCATAGAGTGGTTAGTGAAGTGTGTCTGCACATGTTCCTTTTTGTTTGCTACTTTTTCTCTTTCTTTTCCTTTTTTTCAAATACCTACAGAGTGGTTTACATGTGATTACCACTTGGATATGCACAGTGTCACACTATATGGAGGGCTGTGTGAGTTCTTTAATCCAGAGATAAACAAGAAAACACTGATGCAGTGCATCAAATTGTTAAAAATAAAATCTTTGCAAAACTAAATCATTCATTTGATAAAGAAGGATTTAATAATTAAAATTCCTCTCCGTAAATCGAATATAAATGGAGCAGTAAAACTTCATAAATGCATCATGGTGTACAAAGCCCTAAATAATGAAGAGCTACCATATACTAGTCAAAATGCATAAGTACCCACCTAAGAATATGTCAATAATATTCTCATATATAATATTGCTCGGTGTATTTCTTGATAAACTGTTGTATTTCTGGAGAATAAAGCATCACAAATGGATCTGTCTGTTCTGATCGCATGTACAATTTTAAAGCTTTCAAGTTGATGTGTTTTCTTAAAATAAATTATATATTAACTATTACACAACTGGGAAATACGAATTTTAAGTATATTATACAATGAAAATCCTCTTACAAAATGTTGCATAGTAACCGTGATCAACCGTTATGCCCTGTAGGTCATACTACACCAATTCATTCTCCATAGGCCTACCTTATAGCTCTAAGCTCTGTACTGAGTTCCCTAATATAGGAAGCTATATTTTGTATTACTTGCTTTGAAAGACCTATCTTAGTTTTATCAACAAAACATACGGAAGCCATACATTGAGTATGTTTTGAAAAAGCTGTTTGGGTCGGATGGTGCTGACCCACCTACTTGCATGTAGAAACATGAGGAAAATGTAAAATATACTTCTTTCTTTGATTATGGAACACAATATGAATACATTGCACAAATGTATGATTTTACCTTTATAAGTACTTTTGATTTTTTAGAAAGATATTTTGGTTTGATAACCTTGACAACCAATCAAAATTAAGAGATTCTGTGTAATAGCTCCGAATTTACCCTGGAACTTTTCCCCTGCCCGCTGATTGGTTGGTAATTGGTGTAGACTTATCTAAAGAGACATTCAAACCTGACTGAAGTTGTTTTTTTCTGGCTAAATTGTTTGATACATTCAATCTGAGAGAAATGATGTCATTCTTTTTTAGAAAAAAATCCTTTTCGACAAAATATGAGGGCTTAAAAGAGCTTTGGCTAAAGCAAAATTCCTTCGGTTTTTACGCGTAAATCCAGAATCTTCAAAATGCCATATCTCGACAACCGTTCCAATCTTTTGCTTCAAATAAAGTGATTTTAAATATGATTTCATCAACAACATGTGATTTTCAACCAGTTGAAGCTATCCTGAAAATAATATCTACTCAAAAATGATATTTGTGATTTTCAGGGGTCAAAATAGAAGATTTTACCATAAAACACCACTGTTTTTGTATGTATTCAAAATCTGCCTTCAAATGAATTAATTAACATTATTCAGCAGGTTCTATATGCGAAACCATAAAGAAAATGCAACTTTCAATTTAGAAATGACAAAAAATAATTCTGAGACTATCCTCCCCAACTCCATTTTTAGGGCCATGCCATGTTTTACAATATGCTCATTACACAAGATGGCCTGTTAATGTACTGTTTATTATATTTTTTTATTAAATATTGTTTATACCATCTTTACAGGTCATTTTCATGTAACCATGCAGCCAATAAGCACTGTTTAAAGTACAGATCCATGAAAATTCATTAAAATGAAGGGGGTGGGGTAGAAAAAAAACTTTTGAAAAACATAGAAACGGTCATATTTTTTGCCAACTAAGTAATTTAATTTGTAAAATGTATTAAACCGCATAACATATTTGCATATCGACACTAACCGTATAGAAGCGATGCACTCAAAGCCACAAAAGCGGCTTTTCAACATCTTTTCGGACAGATGTAGATTGTCGCTTTCTGACATTTTTGCCAAACAATGTAGGCAAAGCCCTCAGAAATTAATAATACTTACTAGATATACCTTTAACTAGTCAAACATGTGCATTACAGGCCAGTTTTGTATACCAGGTGTCAGGTATGGCTAATTTTGTGTCCACTATCATCAATAAAGGAATTTAAATTACCTATGTTGCATCATAAAACTTTCAAATATTTAAAAAACATGAAAAGAGTTATAAGAAAAGTCAAAATACACCATAATTCAACATTTCTCACACTTTCAAATCATTGTGTTAGAAAAAAAGTATGTCTACTTTCACTTTTACCCTATGCAAAATCTATCTTTAGGTCATACTACACCAATTCATCCTCCATAGGCCTACCTTATACATGTAGCTCTAAGCTCTGTACTGAGTTTCCTAATATAGGAAGCTATATTTTTTATTACTTGCTTTGAAAGACCTATCTTAGTTTTATCAACAAAACATACGGAAGCCATACATTGAGTATGTTTTGAAAAAGCTGTTTGGGTCTGATGGTGCTGACTCACCTACTTGCATGTAGAAACATAAGGAAAAAGTAAAATATACTTCTTTCTTTGATTATGCAACACATTATGAATACATTGCACAAATGTATGATTTAACCTTCATAAGTACTCTTCAAAAGTTGAATTTTAATTTTTTAGCAAGATTTTTTGGTTTGTTTACCTTGACAACCAATCAAAAATAAGAGATTCTGTGTAATAGCTCCGAATTTACCCTGGAACTTTTTCCCTGCCCGCTGATTGGTTGGTAATTGGTGTAGTCTGATCTGTAACAAATGTAGAAGAAACACAAACTAGAAGCAACTACTATGACAGTTACTTCACTGTCAATTAAGGGCTCGTCATTAAGGAATACACTGCCACCTGGCATAACTACATAAAACACTACCATTCTTCAATTATTGCTACTGCTGACTAACACTCTAGATATATTTAACCTTCACATTTAACATCTTCATTCTTGATTCGTAGAGTGCTGGCGTGGCGCAGTCGGTAGCGCGGCGGATTTGTAACCGGAGGCCCTGGGTTCAATCCTCCGTGGTGCCACTGAGTGCCGTCGGTGTGTTCTTAGGCAAGACACTTTCCCTTAGCCTCATCCGTCGAATTGGGACATAAACCGGGCGGTCCCGTGTATCTGTCTATCCTCCGAGCACATTGAAGAACCACAGCAATCTATTTGATAATAAGAGTAGGGCAGATTCCCGGATTCCTATGTATCCTTCCCCTCTCTCTGGGGCGGCTCTAAATAACCTATACTGTGTTGATGAGCCGCTAAACAACAAGTATATATACTTAATGACAATAATGCTTTATATGACCAGTAAAAGAGTTTTCATTCTTTTGCAGTGAATTTCTTTGCTTTAAATGACATTTATCTATATTCCATATATGGTAATTTAACATCGTTCTAAAAATGGCAGCTCCCCTATCGGCGTTTTGTTTTTAAGAAAAACAGTTATGGAATGACCAATTTAAAGGTGAAATAGGGCGTGTCTCTTGAGTATATATTCGGAAATATTTATATATAATATACAATCTGTTCAAATCTTACACTTATTGGTTGTCCCATTTTCTTACAGTAGCCAATTTTATCTCATAGCGCACACGCATCGAGTCTTGCCCTGGTAAGTGTCACGTGATCCTGTGACGTCATTGGTACCAAATGATTAGCAGTGTCACATTGAGTTGTATAGTATTGTCTATGTAGGATTACGTTTTATGGTACTTGTTAAAAATGCCGTGTGCTGTTGCTGGGTGAAAAAGTTTGCATAAAGAAGGACAAGATAATAACCTAAGTTTCTTTCGTTTCCCTAATCGAGATAATGATATATTAAGATTTGAAGTGTGGGTAGACCGTTTCCGAAGAAAATCGCCCGACTCGTCGAGAAAGTGGGAACCTACGAAAGACGCGCGAGTTTGTAGCAAACATTTTGAGTTGACTTTGTGGGAAGTCCATCCTTTGGTTTCATTTATATATCTTTGAATGCGAAATGCGCAATGCTTATTCTCCTAATGTTGCAAAAATTACAGTGATATATTGTTCAATATAACGAGATATTTTAAACTAGGCTATATAGTGCGGGTGTATTAGAATTGACAATAAAAATGAGAAGTGCATAACCCCGCCGTCTCCAAGCAAGTTGTATTCGCCTATTCGACCGGCGTTGAGGAGGTAATTCATACATGAAGTAAGATTGAAATTTATGTTCAATTATCTTAGCATCAGCATCGGGTATACGTATGATAAATTGAAGAAAGGTGTATAGTCTTAGATCTTTATACATACCGTGAATGTTTAGCTGTTGAATTAGAAGCATGCGTCTTTACGTGAATCAATGAAGAGTTGACGGCGCTAATAATATGCAGCCGTCTTTTTTTAAAAGATTGCTAAGAACGTTCAGCATATAAATTTAAATGAATTCGGTGAAATAAACACTGTGTCTTTGTTTCCAAATTTTAATTTTAATAATTTTAAATTATACACCCTCTTCTGCCAAGAGTGTTATAAATATATATTATCAACATATATAGGTCTATGGATTTGAAAAAAAATACAAAATGTTTCATGGATATCTAGATCTATTACTAGGCAGAAAATTAATAATATTACTAGCTTTTATATTAATTCAGTAATGTTTTATGGCAAAGCAACAACAATAACGCCTCTTAGCTCGTGCAATAAGTAAAACAAGTATAATAGAATAATATACTTTATAGTATGGTAATTTGATATGTTTGGTCTGTTTTCGATCTGTATATCAGGAGTAAGTATACATGAGTAAGTATATTTACTAACTGTCTATATCGTGCTCATAATACATTTGGCTATATTATTTAAATCATAGTATTTTTCTCTCTTTGTGCGCAACAAAGTAGAGCTTGCATATCATGTGATACATCCGTCTTGTGCAATACGCGTCTGCCCTTGGCGGTATTACACCAAACAGGAAATATATCATAAAACTATGTTTCCCTAAATGCTGCGTGCTTTTGTGATATACCGACGTATGAACCCTAATTAGGCTGTACTTCAATAGTGCACTGCAATATTTGATTAGTCTGTATTGATATTTGGGGGCAGTGGAGACTAGAGAGCGTGTCATATTGCAAACACCGCTCCTAGAGTGTTTGGTGTTGATGGCGACTTATGGCAAATATATAATACTATAGAAATTATGGCGCCGAAATTATATGCTGTTTCATTTATTATTGTTTCTATTCATTTTTTTTATCAATTATGGATATTAAATATATTTGTTCCATGTCTACTTATCCGCAAAAAAAATCTGACGCTCGTATTTAGACCATTCATTCGGAATATACTATATTTCGCGGTTATTGTGTATGTAACAAGATATTGCAGTGTTGCGGGTGACTTACTGTCAGATTTCGATGAAAACAATGTTTACCGGTACGTTGTTTTTTGTTTGTTGTTGCTTAAGTGTATAAATACGCTATTTTGTTAGATTAGTGAATAGTGTAATGAACCGCTGAACGTAACGAATGACATGACACGATAGTCTTTACAAGCCCTACATTTGCACCTGCACCGCGTTCGAGTTCATCATCAGGTGATGCATCCGATGTATTTTCGTCCTCAGACACGTATTCTGGCTCAAAATCGTAAGGTTGCACATTGTGTAATCGTCTTTAATATCACGGGCATTTCCTCTGACTCAGTATCATGATCGCTTAATTCTCACATTTTCGCACAAGGTACTGTTTTGCGTTCAGTCCCGAATGTAAACAAAAAATAGTTTGTTCCCAGTGACGTCACTTCCGGTAATTCGCGCAAGAGTTTTTCCCCTTAGATTTTTTTCGATTGTTTAGCAATGCCTGTTCGCCTTTTCGATTTTTATCTTTAAAAACACATTTTCACTGAACATACATCAATGGCATAGTAAAAATCGTATTTATAATGATATTTAATACTTAAAAACATATCAAAAGCGGATTTGTTGATTTAAGACCACGTTCTGCTTTAAAACGTGAAATGGTTCAAAGATATAGATGGAAAATAACAGTTTCTCGTTTATTGAAAACAATAATTAATATTTATAAATTACATCAAGTCTAATCAGGTCATACAGGAATACTAGCTGTTATACGGATCACCATGGCGATATCTAAAAACGGCACACATGTTGCAATGCTTTGTGATTTCTTTTCAGACAAAGTTTAAAATAGTTAACCCTAGCACGTAAATAGCTAGGAAATAACTACCTGGGGTCTTTTTTTTCATATGTCTGTGTAATTCTTTCGTTGGTTTAACATGTTTAAGGCTCATTTTGTTACCTTTATCAATTTAATATAGAATCTATTTAAACAATTCTCAAAAAATACCAGTCCTGATGTACTCCCTTTAAAGGTTAAAACAGAGCCTTGAAGAGGAATGTTGATCCATTGGGATATGTCTGACAGATTGAATATAAATAATTAAAATTTGTGATCAGTAAAATTGGTTGTATAAATTTATTAAAATATTTCTCAGTAAAAATTTCATTAAGTTTTTGGAATGCAGTCAGATTTGACTCTGCCGTGAAGTCATTTTACGGACAGAGTTTTTGTAAATAGCAAACTACATAACTTTGACCCCAGTTGCGGGGTAGAATCAGAATATTCAATATTGTAAAGCTTACATCATATCAAAGAGTTACAGTGCAATACAATTGTTAAATGATCAATGATTGCAACATTTCATAACATGCTTGAAGATGTTATTTTTAATATATGTTAACTACTTTTATGTAACATACATGTGATATTTTCAGATCGCTTACCCAAGGGATTTGACTTTTTATAGAGGGGTATAAAGGGGGTGGGATTTTTTATTGACAAAATATTAATTGACAAAATTTGAAGATTTTCATGTGCGGCGTACTTAAGATACATTTTTTCTGATATAAATAGAGAATATGATGTTAGTGCCTGATCCTATCCAGTTTATCAGGTGAGGCTGAGAAAAAAATGAAGTCCGAGGCTGTTTGATCATGTTGATTGTTTAAACTCATTTAATAATTCATAACTCGTTTCATTAATCTTATATGAAATGGGAACTCGTTTAAGATCCTCTATATATCGGACACCTTCGGGAATTTTCTTACATATGCACCGTTAGAAAAACAATACAAGGATAAACTCGGTTGTTACTATTGTTACAGTTCCATTCCAATGTGCTATAATAAGAATACGTTCCGCAAATGTATTTTAATCGAGTAAACACGTGTTTGAAGTAATAAACCATCGGCTGGGGAGTATTGGACAGTCAGCGGGTTGTATCGGACATCAAAAAAGGGTTCATCGGACATGCATTTTTCAACTAATATGAAGTCATTTAATGTGTTAATAACAAATAAATAGAGAATATTATGTCAGTGCCTTTTACTATCAAGTTTATTAGGCGAGGCTTAGAAAACGAAGAATGGGCGAGGCTTAGAAAACTACCGAGCCATTCTTCATTTTCCTGCCGAGCCTAATAAACTTGATAGTAAAAGGCACTGACATAATATTCTATTTATCATGTTGATTATCCACATTTTTTTGTATGAATTACTATTATTATCTATTTCTCAGAATGTTACGCTTATCGAGGACGCCGTCGTGTTGTTTTTTGTTTGTTTTATGACGTCAGGCAACGTTACGTGCATGACGTCAGATAACGTTACGTACAATAAACGCCGAGGAATTCCGCATTGATTTGCTCTATTGGTCATTGCCTAATAAAGCAAAATTTAATAGGTCACCCCTTTATTAGGCAGAAAAGTGCATATCCGCATGATAAACACGATTACCAGCTAGGTAGTAGGTATTTTATTAGTAAATGAGAATTATTGCGTCAGAAATACACAGCCTCCGAGGCTATGAACAAAACATGAATTGCGTGTAACATGTCCTTATACAGTTACGATAATTTTAATATGGCGCAAATGCTTAAAGGTACATATTCAGAGGAAAACACTGAAATGAGCTGTAAATAAATGAGGACAAATCAGTACTAAGCGGGGATTCGAAAATAGGACCCTTGAACGAAAAATTAGGTGAAGGTAATGTGTACCTTCACCTTCTTACCACAAATGTTAGCCCTACGACGAGAAAGGAGTAACGTGCTTAAAAAACTTTCTATTAACATGCACCTACTCGGAGGCCAATTGTCTTCAAACAAATCGCAAAAAGAAGATAAGCGCATGTTGATCTTCTCTGATTTCAGAATTGTAAGGTCATCATCATGGTTCAACACTTTATAAACTATATTCTTATGAAACAGGTGTGCTGCAAATAATGTTAGTAAGTGCGGCCCATATACATGTACAAGCATTTAATGCACAACTGTCAAGGGTAAGTTCTTCCCTTAATACATATAATAAACACCAAGGCCTAGTCTACGTGAAATAGACTTGCCATATTATTTTAAGGTACATGCCTTTTGAATTTAGTAAATTGCAACTGATTTTCTCACAACGCGGGAAGAGTTTACAAAATCTTACGGTCGCTATTTATTTTTTTAGTGTGCGTTTTGTTTTCTACAGCGAAACCGTTGTGTACAATGAATTAGTCCCAGGTTAACACCCATCATTATGTGAATTATCAGAGGCCCGTGAATTGATGTAATTTAGGGTTTAGTTAGAATTAAAGGATAATTACATTTTACTTATTTTAGAAGCGTAGCAGTCTAGTTTTTACCAGTAACTATCGTTGTTATGCACCGCGACATGTGCGATCATGTTTATACGGTTCGCGCGCTGTGACGATCCGTTACTTATCGTTTCTGGTAAAGTAGCGAGGGAAATGTTAATATTGTAAATATTATTTAGATCTAAATCTTCATCGCTAATTTATTAGACCTAGAAACAATACGGTTATTATTGTCTAGGGAAAAGTACCCACACATCTCTATTCAACAATAACATTAATGTCATAGTCTCTGGTGAGATTTCTGTCCGATACAACCCAAAACGAAGTTAAAGTTACTTTTTACACATGGGGATATCGGATACTTGTTTTTTTCTATCTTTTGATATTTTCCCCCTGAAATTGAAAATATTTTGCATTTATATTTCTTTTTTAATTATTAAATAAACAAAAGAAAACAAATTTAAAAGAATTTCACATTCACTATCCTTTATTTTCTAGTTTTGAAACCGATGTTTAAAATTCCTGCGCTTTCTTAGTTTTCAGTCAGATAACGAAAGGGTGATCACTACTACAATCTGGTCCACGACCAATCAAAACAGTCAGTTGTGCTTACGTATTTGTGTTTATGTAGGACATAATTGTAAACAGACAGGAATAGCAATGCAGTTATAGTAGCATTGCATTTATTAGAGCTATAAATACAGATATTTTGAACTGTCCGAAGAACTCCGGCTTTCGATATAACCCGGTATTACTCTATGTACAGACAAAACACTTTTCTAATCATCTCAAACTGCAATGAGTATTTAAATATAATCATGCTTTATTACAAATGCTTCTCTTTAATTTATTAAACATCAATCATTTGCTAATTACTTTTTTTATTACATTTTATTTTGTCTATCCCTGTCAAATTACATGCAAATTTATACGCTGTCAGTAAAGCTCCATTTCAAAAAAAAAAAAAGTCATTTTTTAACCTAATCAATTAAGATTAGGGCTGTAAGGAATACAGGGAGTGGTGAATACAATACTTATCACATGTATGATGTAATTTAATTGAAAAATGTAATATGTTTAAATCCTCAAATATCTTTATTTTTTTTACGTTATTGCTGGTTTGCATTGTTTATTTATATAATATGTTGTTCGTACTATGAAGTTTCAAATGTTGTACCATACCTTTAATTGGCATATTGTCAAATGTGTTACCCCTCTTGAAATAAAGAATTTTATTATTAGTAGTAGTAGTAGTATTGTTACTAAATATGTGAATGGTGCAATGGAGAGTGCTCCTCCATTTGAAAGTGTTTGAAATACAGAACCACACCTGCAGTACTTGTTAAAGTACAGAACCACACCTCCAGTACTTGTTAAAGTACATAACCACACCTCCAGTACTTGTTCGAGTACAGAACTCCAGTACTTGTTAAAGTACAGAACCACACCTCCAGTACATGTTAAAGTACAGAACCACACCTCCAGTACTTGTTAAAGTACAGAACCACACCTCCACAGAGCCACACCTCCAGTACTTGTTAAAGTACAAGAAAATGACGGTAAGTCAGGCATCTTGATCAGAACATATGACTGGAATACACAGGCGGAATGGAGATTATGGTCACCATTTTATTTGTTATTGCCATCCATGAACTACCATGGTAGATCATCAAATACCATGGTGTTGTCCATCTGTGACCATGGTCAGGAGAAACATGACTGGTATTAGAGGGCGCCATATGGACTGGACTATGATTATAGATATCAATTTGGAGAAATCGTAATTTTAGTAAGCACATTACACATATAAAGCTTGTTTTACCTAAATAGTACACATAATGCATCACAATCCACTTACAGTTTTAAATCAACATTTAGATTCCAGTCAAACTGTAATTTGTACATCAGGCCATTTGCTCAAATTTACATAATCTACAGGGCTGGCATTACACTCCTGTCACTAACTTAATTTGTATCTTAGTACATGACTGACCCACAATTTATACAGGTCCTCATCTCGCCAAGGACAGTCCATCTGCCAAGTTTCATGAGTGTGGCTACAAGGACTGAAGATTTATTTTTATCATGTACAGGTCAACAAAAGCCTACTCAGGTTAATGTATTTATCATGTACAGTTCAACAAAAGCCTTGACTCGGTTAATGTCTTTATCATGTACAGGTCAACAAAAGCCTTGACTCAGGTTAATGTATTTATCATGTACAGGTCAACAAAAGCCTTGACTCGGGTTAATGTATTTATCATGTACAGGTCAACAAAAGCCTTGACTCAGGTTAATGTCTTTATCATGTACAGGTCAACGAAAGTCTTGACTCAGGTTAATGTATTTATCATGTACAGGTCAACAAAAGCCTTGACTCGGGTTAATGTATTTATCATGTACAGGTCAACAAAAAGCTTGACTCGGGTTAATGTATTTATCATGTACAGGTCAACAAAAGCCTTGACTCGGGTTAATGTATTTATCATGTACAGGTCAACAAAAGCCTTGACTCGGGTTAATGTATTTATCATGTACAGGTCAACAAAAGCCTTGACTCAGGTAAATTTCTTTATCATGTACAGGTCAACAAAAGCCTTGACTCAGGTTAATGTATTTATCATGTACAGGTCAACAAAAGCCTCGACTCGGGTTAATGTATTTATCATGTACAGGTCAACAAAAGCCTTGACTCGGGTTAATGTATTTATCATGTACAGGGCAACAAAAGCCTTGACTCGGGTTAATGTCTTTATCATGTACAGGTCAACAAAAGCCTTGACTCAGGTTAATGTCTTTATCATGTACAGGTCAACAAAAGCCTTGACTCAGGTTAATGTATTTATCATGTACAGGTCAACAAAAGCCTTGACTCGGGTTAATGTACAGGTCAACAAAAGCCTTGACTCAGGTTAATGTCTTTATTATGTACAGGTCAACAAAAGCCTTGACTCAGGTTAATGTATTTATCATGTACAGGTCAACAAAAGCCTTGACTCGGGTTAATGTATTTATCATGTACAGGTCAACAAAAGCCTTGACTCGGATTAATGTATTTATCATGTACAGGTCAACAAAAGCCTTGACTCGGGTTAATGTATTTATCATGTACAGGGCAACAAAAGCCTTGACTCGGGTTAATGTCTTTATCATGTACAGGTCAACAAAAGCCTTGACTCAGGTTAATGTCTTTATCATGTACAGGTCAACAAAAGCCTTGACTCAGGTTAATGTATTAATCATGTACAGGTCAACAAAAGCCTTGACTCGGGTTAATGTACAGGTCAACAAAAGCCTTAACTCAGGTTAATGTTTTTATCATGTACAGGTCAACAAAAGCCTTCATTCAGGTTAATGTATTTATCATGTACAGGTCAACAAAAGCCTTGACTCGGGTTAATGTATTTATCATGTACAGGTCAACAAAAGCCTTGACTCGGGTTAATGTATTTATCATGTACAGGTCAACAAAAGCCTTGACTCGATTAATGTATTTATCATGTACAGGTCAACAAAAGCCTTGACTCAGGTTAATGTATTTATCATGTACAGGTCAACAAAAGCCTTGACTCGGGATAATGTCTTTATCATGTACAGGTCAACTAAAGCCTTGACTCGGGTTAATGTCTTTATCATGTACAGGTCAACAAAAGCCTTGACTCGGGTTAATGTATTTATCATGTACAGGTCAACAACAGCCTTGACTCGGGTTAATGTCTTTATCATGTACAGGTCAACAAAAGCCTTGACTCGGGTTAATGTATTTATCATGTACAGGTCAACAAAAGCCTTGACTCGGGTTAATGTATTTATCATGTACAGGTCAACAACAGCCTTGACTCAGGTTAATGTCTTTATCATGTACAGGTCAACAACAGCCTTGACTCAGGTTAATGTATTTATCATGTACAGGTCAACAAAAGCCTTGACTCAGGTTAATGTATTTATCATGTACACATCAACAAAAGCCTTGACTCAGGTTAATGTATTTATCATGTACAGGTCAACAAAAGCCTTGACTCAGGTTAATGTATTTATCATTTCTTCCTGAATACAGAATGTTGATCAAATAAAGCAAGCATACCACTACTAATTGAACCTTTTCTGGTTCCTTTAATGACAAAAGGATTCTTTCTGCATTTTCTGAGTTTATCCCAAATCAAACTTTCCTAACAGATCAACATAATCAGGTGGCATCAGTTTGAATAGTTACATTGGTATTATAAAGGTTTGCACAGTTTGACAGGGTTACTAGCTAGAGGAAACAAATGATAAATAAACCTACCAGAGTCGAGGCTTTTGTTTACTTTTATAAGCTATGTCACGTGGTATGAAGTAGGTAACGATGTATCAATGTATCGATGTAATCATGAATGTGACTGTCTCCGATAAAAATGCATCGATGCCAAACTGAACTATCGGTAACAATCACGATGAACAACCAATCACTGACATTGGCAATGATTTTCGATAGTCATTAAAATGAATATATATGGCAATCTATAAA
This sequence comes from Cyrtodaria siliqua, assembly GCA_037043455.1. Lineage (NCBI taxonomy): Eukaryota > Metazoa > Mollusca > Bivalvia > Adapedonta > Hiatellidae > Cyrtodaria > Cyrtodaria siliqua. The sequence continues at coordinate 139,544 of JAWPHD010002967.1, forward strand.
TTCAGTCATTCGCTTTCAGTACGAGGGGTGATCGAGAAATAATGAGACTCATGCTGTAAAATGTTTATTATTAAATAGATAGCAATACAATTTACACACAATATTAAGCAATGTCTCCTTTATGGAATAGCTGCTATCAGTTTATAATTAAAATTATATGAAAACACTTGGTACATCGTCATAGTAACCTATAAATGCGAGAACAGGGCAGCCCAAATAAGCTTTTTCTTTTTTAATATAGACTCCAATTTCAAATGCCCCGTCTTTTCATATTAAGCGCAAGAAGACTGCACGAAGACTGCACGAAGACTGCTAACACAATGACGTCAATACATTTCGCACGTTAAATATTTATGTCGTACCCATCACTGTATAATAATTACATAACAAAACACGTACCAGTCACTAAACTGCTTGTGATAAGTTTTGTGTGAAATAAGGGAAAATACCAACACAAATGCGGGAGTTGATGGAGAGAACTTCTATAACTAGGCCAACAGTTTTTCGTGTTTTAGCTTTTAAATGGTACCGCCACTTTAAAGATGGAAGAGAATGACAGCATGGAGTTCTGTTAATTCATTTGACGTCATTTTTTCACAAAGCAGTTTAGTAACTTTTGCCTGTTTTTGTTATTAATTCAAGGTGATGGATAATTGACATCAACATTTAACATGCAATCTGTATTGAGATCATGAACTGAATTGGGGTTTTAAGGCGCACCAACACATGAAAAGATTATATGGCGCCTAAAAGGCATGAACATGCCAGGCTCATCTTCCATGTACATCGAGATAAAATATTGAAAATGGGCATAGAACCTTCTCACCCTGAACTGCAGAGTTGCTGCAAATTGTATCGTAGAAACTCCATTTACGCTGGAGCCACGTTATTGTTTTTCTGCCACTGCTCTTTAGATGCGAGCGAGATAGCACCTGAAACAATGCAGGGATCATGATGAAGACCTTTAATGAACATGAACAAAAAATGATAAAATGAACATGAATTACGGGGGATTCTACCCCTCTGCCTAACCCTCCAAAGGGATCTGCAGTGGCCCTATTCTTTGCCCCGTGACCAAACGGGGGCACCCGGGAACCACAACAACATAGATGGTATAGATGTTTGCCCGTTTAATATGAAATAATAAACTGTCCTATAAAGAATGCATTGCTTAATATTGTGTGTAAATTGTATTGATGTCTCTTTAATAACAAATATTCAGTCTCAGACTACAGCATCAGTCTCATTATTTCTCAATCACACCTCGTATCTTACCATAACCTATCGTATCTTACCATAACCACACCCATAAAATACCTACAACACAACAACAATTGAATTGAATTGGATTTTATAGTCGCACCAACAGCTAAGGTCATATGGCGACTTTCCAGCTTCCATTGGTGGAGGAAGACCCCAGGTGCCCCTCCGGGCAATTTTCGTGCACGGGCGGGCACCTGGGTAGTACCACCGACGTTCCGCAAGCCAGCTGGATAGCTTCCTCACATAAAGATTCCTAGGCCCCTGAGGGATCGAACCTACAGTGGTGAGGGGCAAGTGATTTCAAGTCAGAGACGTTAACCACTCGGCCACGGACCCCCCAACACAACAACAAAGAGGGTAGGTTATATGATGACAGATAATCTTAGGTGCAAGAAGGTCATCTCTGATGGTTTTCTTTTTCCTTTGTTAATATTGAATACATATATATTTAAAAGGTCCTTGTTTTGCTGTTGAAAATAAATCCGACTTCCACACATTCTATGCCGATAAATTGATCTGGATTAAATTGGAGTTTATAGGTGCACCAACAGCTAAGGTCATATGGAGATTTTTCCAGCTTTCGCTAGTGGAGGAAGACCGCAGGTGCCCTTTAGGGTAGTTATCGTGCACAGGCAGGCACCTGGGTAGATCCGATTCACCGACGTTCCAAAACCCAGCTGGATAGCTTCCATACATAAAAAATCCTGGTCCCATGAGGATAAATTTATATTCTGACGACAATTATAGAATACTTTTTTTTCTTTCATTTCATGATTAGGCGCAATGGAAACAAAAATGCCGACTGCCACTGAAAAAGTGTCAAACAAAAAGGCAAAAGTAAGTGTTTGGGTGCACTTTGGATATGTAAAGGAGAAGGGTATTATAGTTAACCACACATAGTGTGCTGATTGTGATTATTATACCTCACATAAAACGCCCATGCTATATCCCCATAGACAACTATGTGTAATTTCTTACTATCTCACGCAAGGGCGATATTAGAGGGTAATAGTAAATCACAGGGTGATAGTAAAAAAATTATCACATGCGCTGAATGATGCACATACGGTTCGATTAATTCCTTGCTAGGCCTATATCAGCTTTATATAGCCGCTTATTAAACTCCGCATATAAAGCGTCCATATGATCAACCAAACGACAACATGGAAACAAAAAATTGAATTGAATTGAATGTTGTTTAACGGCTCATCAACACAGTATAGGTTATTTAGAGCCGCCCCAGAGAGAGGGTAAGGATACATAAGAATCCGGGAACCTGCCCTACTCTTATTATCGAATAGATTCCTATGGTTCTTTAATGTGCTCGGAGGATAGACCGATACACGGAACCGCCCGGTTTACGTCCCCATCCGACGGGGCTAAGGGAAAGTGTCTTGCCCAAGAACACACCGACGGAACTCCGTGGCACCACGGAGGATTGAACCCGGGGCCTCCGGTTACAAATCCGCCGCGCTACCGACTGCGCCACGCCAGCCCTCGGAAACAAAAAATAAATAAATAATTGCTGCAGTTTGTGAAGAAGACATAAACCAGCTACTGTCAAATAAAGATGCAGCGAGTACGCAGAGATGTATCAAAAGGAGTGTATCCTTGTTCAGAGAATTTATATCTCTGGACAAAAAATGTTTTGAGGAGTTGACTAAGACAGAACTCAACAATCAACTTCAGTTGTTTTTCGCGTCGATCAGAAATCAAATGGCGAGGATATTAAAGTTTCTACACTGAATTCATACAAATATGGGATAAGCAAATACCTGAAAGAAAAATGCTGCGTTGATATAAATATCGATCCTGAGTTTTCTGGATGTCGTCAGCTGTTCAAAGCGAAGGTCGCTGACTTGAAAAAATGGGTCTCGGATCTACGGAACATAAGCCAGTCATTGCACCTGAAGATTTGAAGAAGTTATTTGCCATAGACAGTGTTGCGTTTAACACACATACACCTTGTGGGTTGCAAAACAAAGTATGGATTGAGATCATGTACTTTTTATGAAGACGAGGAAGGGAAAACTTGAGGCAAATGAAAAAATCTACATTTGTCATTACATCAGATGCTAGCGGTGTTGAATATGTGTACCAGGCCATAGATGAAGCAGACAAAAACCACAGGCATATTATATTGTCTTGTCCATTAGGGGATCGCGTCTATATTTATATTAAATTATGAAAACATGCTAATCTCTTAGTGACATGAGATGATGCGGTCGTCACAATACAGTATCCAATTTATGTTACACAGCTTATACAATCATTCTCAATGGTGCGAGTGACAGCGTTGCATGGCCTTTATGTGACAGATACCCGGGGAAACTCACGTGTCCGTGCTGGCATCCACCGTACCATCTGACAGTGCCCAGACGGAGATCATTTGGATAATTAAAATTAAACACACACAGTTGCTATGATTGTTTCTGAATAATTTTGCACTTATATTATAGACGAGTGGAAAAAAATATGTACATATAAGCTTGTGGTATTTTTTGTTAATTTAAAATAGGTACTAAATATTAGTGATTTGATATTTATTTCAGGTCAGTCAGTGTTTTTTTTATGCCTAATTTGGGGCCGTTATTCGGCCCCATTCACAATGCCAAAAAGTATACTTTTTTCACAATTATTTCCAAAAAATTCACAATCTGAAAAAAATAAAAAAAATAAATAAAAATATATATATATATATATATATATATATTTATATATATTTTTTTTTATTTTTTTTTTTTTAGGGTAAATACAGACCTGAGTAAGGATACTAATCTTAATATACGCTGGTGTTAAAACTAGTCTGTATTTACCAAAAACAAAACTTAAAACCAAGGCACGGCATATTAAACTGTGAAATCAAAAGTGAAAAAAGTTTCTTTTTCTTTTGTTATAATTTTTCACAATTTTCACAATTTCTAGAAAAATGCCACTATTTTTCACAATGGCACAGGCACATGCTGCATTCACAAAACACATAAAAAAAACACTGTCAGTGAACAATGATGACACCATTGGAGAGGCAAGGATTTTTGCTGTTCCGGGATCTCCTACGTGTCCAGTCATGTCGTTCAGAAAATACTTACAGAAGCATCATCCACAGATTGATGACCTATGGCAGCGACCCATGGAGTCATTCGAGGAAGATCATGTGACATGGTATTGTAAAACACCTCTCGGGAAGAATACATTGTCAAATATGATGTGTGGAATTTCTAAACTTGGGAAACTTTCTAAATTATATACAAACCCACAGTATTAGAGCGACCTCTATCACCGCCTTGGACAATGCTGGTATTGAAGCAAGGCACATCATGCGTGCCTCTGGCCATAGCTCCGAGTCATCTATTCGCAGTTACGCTTGTAGATTAAGTGAAACAAAAAAGCGTGAAATGTCGTCTTGTCTAAAAAACGCGTTATCATATAACCAGAAGGAGAATGTTAGTGAAAATGTCAGTGCCACTACCAGTAATAACGCGTTATCATATGACCAGAAGGAGAATGTTAGTGAAAATGTCAGTACCACTACCAGTAATAATGCGTTATCATATGACCAGAAGGAGAATGTTAGTGAAAATGTCAGTACACTACCAGTAATAATGCGTTATCATATGACCAGAAGGAGAATGAAGTGCAAATGTCAGTACCACTACCAGTAATAACGCATTATCATATGACCAGAAGGAGAATGTTAGTGCAAATGTCAGTACCACTACCAGTAATAACGCATTATCATATGACCAGAAGGAGAATATTAGTGAAAATGTCAGTGCCACTACCAGTAATAACGCGTTATCATATGACCAGAAGGAGAATGTTAGTGAAAATGTCAGTACCACTACCAGTAATAACGCGTTATCATATGACCAGAAGGAGAATGTAAGTGCAAATGTCAGTTCCACTACCAGTAATAACGCATTATCATATGACCAGAAGGAGAATGTTAGTGCAAATGTCAGTACCACTACCAGTAATAACGCATTATCATATGACCAGAAGGAGAATGTTAGTGAAAATGTCAGTACCACTACCAGTAATAATGCGTTATCATATGACCAGAAGGAGAATGTTAGTGAAAATGTCAGTACACTACCAGTAATAATGCGTTATCATATGACCAGAAGGAGAATGTAAGTGCAAATGTCAGTACCACTACCAGTAATAACGCGTTATCAGATGACCAGAAGGAGAATGTTAGTGAAAATCTCAGTGCCACTACCAGTAATAACGCGTTATCATATGACCAGAAGGAGAATGTTAGTGAAAATGTCAGTACCACTACCAGTAATAACGCGTTATCATATGACCAGAAGGAGAATGTTAGTGAAAATGTCAGTACCACTAACAGTAATAACGCATTATCATATGACCAGAAGGACAATGTTAGTGCAAATGTCAGTACCACTACCAGTAATAACGCGTTATCATATGACCAGAAGGAGAATGTTTGTGAAAATGTCAGTACCACTACCAGTAATGATGCATTATCATATGACCAGAAGGAGAATGTTAGTGAAAATGTCAGTACCAATACCAGTAATAATGTCCCAGAACTACCTGAAAAGCAGATGCTAGAAATCTTCAACGATCAAAACACGTTCCTTGAAGTTGAAATTAACAAGAGGTCAATGACCTTGAAGCTCTACTGATTGATTTTGATTTCAGGAAGTAGTCACTACAGACTTGTTTTTGGAAAATCTATTTTTAACCTGGCGGCCATCTTGAATTTTCCGGCCGACCTGAAATTTTACTAGGATCAATGAGACATTAAGAGCAACATTCCTGTGAAGTTTCATGAAAATCCGTCAAGTAGTTTCAGAGGAGTAGTCGCTACAAGTTTTCATTATATAACTCTATGTAAACAAAGATGGCCGCTGGCAGCCATGTTTAACGTCAAATCAAAACGATTTTCGACAAGGACCAACATCATGTCGTACTGATCATTTTAGAAAAAGTCCCATATCAATATCTCTTATAGTTTTGAAGAAGTAGTCGCTACAAACTTATTTATTTTAAATCTATTTTTAGCTGTGGCGGCCATCTTGAATTTCCGGCTGACCTGAAATTTTTCTAGGATCAACTAGACATCAAGAACAACATTCCTGTAAAGTTTCATGAACATCCGTCAAGTAGTTTCAGAGGAGTAGTCGCTACAAGTTTTTACTATATAACTCTATGTAACCAAAGATGGCCACTGGCAGCCATGTTTAACGTCGAATCAAATAATTTTCCACAAGGATCAACATCATGTCATGCTGATCATTTTAGAAAAAGTCCCATATCAATATCACTTACAGTTTTCAAGAAGTAGTCGCTACAAACTTATTTTTTAAAAATCTATTTTTAGCTGTGATGGCCATCTTGAATTTCTGGCAGATCTGCAATTTTGCTAGGATCAATTAGACATCAAGAGCAACATTCCTCTAAAGTTTCATGACAATCCGTCAAGTAGTTTCAGAGGAGTAGTCGCTACAAGTTTTTACTATATAACTCTTTGTAAACAAAGATGGCCGCCATGTTTAACGTTGAATCAAAACGATTTTTGACAAGAATCAACATCATGTCATGCTGATCATTTTAGAAAAAGTCCCATATCAATATCACTTATAGTTTTCAAGAAGTAGTCGCTACAAACTTGTATTTTAAAACTCTATTTTTAGCTTTGGCGGCCATCTTGGATTTCACATCAACATGAATTTTTGCTAGGATCAACTAGACTTTATGGGCAACATTTCTGTAAAGTTTCATGAATATCCATCCAGTAGTTTCAGAGGAGCTGTCGCTACAAATAAAAGTTTACGGACAGACGGACAGACGGACGACGGACGCCGCACCACGGTATAAGCTCTGCTGATCTCTGATCAGTAGAGCTAATAAAACCAGTGAGGAACCAGCATCATCTCTTGAAACTCTGGCAACAACAACATCAAATATGCCAGTGGTAGGATCATGTTTCGAAACACAATCCTCGTCAGTGATTAATAAGAGTATAAAAACAAACATGATATCAGGAAATCCATTTCCTTAAACCGGTACCTTGGGAAATACTCATTACTTGATTATATCCAATATAAGCAACTCGACTGTACACTTTCATTTCAATGGAAGAACACAGACCGCTGATCGCAGGACAACATGTTTTGAAACACAGTCATCGTCAGTGATGAATAACAGTATAAACAAAACATGGACGATATCAGAAAATTTGTTTCCACAAACACAAACCGGTACTTCCGAGAAATTCTCATGACTACATTTTCATTTCAGTGGAAGACTAAAAACAATGAATGACACCCAAATCAACTGATTTAATTCCGATAATTATATTAATTAATCTCTAAATTTCATTCTGTTATAAGAATCCATTGTACGAGATCATTATATGTGATATTACTTGTTTGTTGAGATTTTATAGTTATATTATTATGTGATAGTATTACTTTATCGTTAAAACTAGTTAATTTACTTAATCGTTAAAACTAGTTAATTAATTAATTGATCTCTTAATTTCATTCTGGGATAAGAATCCATTGTACGAGATCATTATATGAGATATTACTTGTTTGTTGAGATTTTATTGTTATATTATTATGTGATAGTATTACTTTATCGTTAAAACTAGTTAATTTACTTAATCGTTAAAACTAGTTAATTAATTAATTGATCTCTTAATTTCATTCTGGGATAAGAATCCATTGTACGAGATCATTATGTGATATTACTTGTTTGTTGAGATTTTATTGTTATATTATTATGTGATAGTATTACTTTATCGTTAAAACTAGTTAATTTACTTAATCGTTAAAACTAGTTAATTAATTAATTGATCTCTTAATTTCATTCTGGGATAAGAATCCATTGTACGAGTTCATTATATGTGATATTACTTGTTTGTTGAGATTTTATTGTTATATTATTATGTGATAGTATTACTTTATCGTTAAAACTAGTTAATTTACTTAATCGTTAAAACTAGTTAATTAATTAATTGATCTCTTAATTTCATTCTGGGATAAGAATCCACTGTACGAGATCATTATGTGATATTACTTGTTTGTTGAGATTTTATTGTTATATTATTCTGTGATATAATTCTGTGATACCATTTGTTTTTGTTGTATCATTAAAATGTATAAAAAACAATCTTATTGTTTTCCCTATTTTGAGGGCAAAAACAAATTCATTTTTATTTTCGGTCTTTTAATGAGGATATAAATAAAATAAAAGAAAGAAAGTTCACCCTTCGGATATTGATTATCATCGGGCGATAATCTTATCCTCAGGGTGAACATTCTTACTATTACCCTCTCATGGATGTGATATTTATATACTGTTATAGCTATGTTAAAATGTCATGATACTATCATGATATTATCTCACTTTTGGTTTTTTAACTATCACAATCAAACAAACATGGTACAATATGGTAAGCTAATGCTACAGTGCTACATTTTTTTTAATGAGATGTTTTGAGACAGTATTAGTCACATAAAACTGATTTAACATTATTCAGGTACAAACAGTGGTCCAGAGCAGTTCTTCTATATATATACAACCTAGTGCAAAATCAGTTGCTTATAATGAGACCTATACTGAATTGGGTTTTACAGTGCACCAACACATGAAAGGTTATATGGTGCCTAACAGGAATGAACATCCCAGGCTCATCCTCCATTTACATCAAGATAAAATATGGAGAATAGGCATAGAACCTTCTTACCTGCAGAACTGCAGAGTTGCTACAAATTCTATTGTAGACACTCCATTTACGATGTTTCCACATTTCCATATGCGGTGTCCTGACGAAGACCTTGAACATGTTGAATGATTATTAAAAATCAAAGGACTGAAGGTCCTGAGAGTCGCCAAGATTGAACAGTCTGTCTTCTTGGCGAGGTTAAAGGTTCTGTTAAAATTTTGCAGGTGTGGCTTATTAAAATGAAAGGGGCGTACCTGGGCATACTCCTATACGCCCATGCGTATAATTCAGAGTTGGGCGTCGGAAAAATTAAAAAGCTAAAAATGCAAAAAATGCAATAAAAAGTGAAGCGGAAGGGGGTTAGGTAGACCAACCTGTCTAACCCCGGTAAATATTCAATAAATCAAAGAAAAAAGAACAACTCTGGAGAATTAAAATAGCTTCAAAATACATTTCTAAGTTGCTCAAAACTTAATTTTTTTCAAAACTTTTCACGGGGGAGGACTCCCTCTCATACACTCATATACCCCTGCACCACCATGCATATACCCAAAACACTCCAGGTACACCCCTGCCCTGGTAGCTGGTTAGAACATGAGATGTTTTTGTACTGGAGTAACCGAGCTGAATTATTTGTTTATTATTTAAGTGTATCTCTCACCACTGATACATGCGTTGTCAGGTACTTGTGAAGAATCTGTGTCTGTATTGGTTCAACCCAGTAAAGCATGGTTAAGTTAACTGACTTGCCTACATAACGGAAATACTGTTGATAAATCAGACACTCGCGCATTTGTTCAAAGGATATAAAACAGATCGATTGACCTGCATTGCTCAGTTGTTCTTGCATGCATATTAATTAGCCCGCGAAGTTCTATTCGTTTTCATTGACTGACCGACTTTACCCAACGCTCAGCTGTTCTTGCATGCATATTAATTAGCCCGCGAAATTTAGGGCTGACTATTGAAGGGACAATTGACTATTGCAATAGTATTAATATTGCTGAATGTACAATTGCAATACTATTACTATTGTGATATGCTATTGCGATAGTACTGATAACAAGAGCTGTCAGAGAACAGCACAGCTCGACTATTCGATTTTTATAAATTATATACCATCAGAAAACAAGGCTAAAACAATGTGGGATGGGGCTTGGGGGATGGGGCTTGTATAGAAACTCGGGCTGATATAAAAATATGTGAAATTTTATTATTTTTATTTTATTGTCACGCTCTAGGCCACGCACGCACAGTAAAATTGACCGGCATGTTTAGCTTACTCGTTTAGAAATTTGTGCGCAAATTGTGTTAATTGACTGCTTATTTTTCGTCAATGATTGTACATTTTCAATTAATTGTTCTGAATTAATGGATAATTATCGGGTTTCTACTGCACTATCGAATGAAATGAATTAATATTAATGAGATGTTCGACATCCGGGTAACTACGCTATTAAAACTTTCCATTCATAAAATATTTATGCGTGCATTAATGCGCATAGTATTTCAGTACATTTACAAAAAAAACATGTATATACTGTATACAATACAATTATTCACAATCAGTAGTAAGGTTGAAACGTTTACTAAATACGCGAGGCATTGCCAGTGTTTTTTAAACTTTTATTGGGAATAAAACACAAGAATACTCGTGTAACCGTTTACAGATTTTGTAAATGTTTAGGACCAGAATTGTACACGTTAACGTGTAAACATTTCAGCCTTAATCAACAGTTATATTATTCGGTATACATAACGTTCATGTCAGTCAACTTATCAAATTAAGTTATACTTGAGGCAGTTAAAGGAAGTACATTCCTGAACTGCGTAAAGCTCCTCATCCAAAAACTCCAACTTCAGAAATTACAGTATATAGGACTCTAATTCTACCCCGGCAACCACACAGGGTGTTTAATGAGACACGTATTAGATTGAGATTATGCAGTTTGCTTTTCATATTACATAAAATGCAATGAACAATTATTTGAACATCCTCTGAATTATTTAAACATACTCTGAGAACTTTCCACTACATTAAATTTATGCTTTACGATTATATTGGATTAACACAAGTTAACAGGCAATGACTTTGTTCTTGGGAGTATGACATTTTGCGTAAATAATTCACATCTTAACCAATTTTAACTAGGGTAAACTTTTCAACAATCAATACCGTATTGTGGCTATTTTACATCAATCTTTAATACCATCATACTGTAAAACTAAAATCTGACCTGTTTAATGAAACTGAGTTTGAGACCTCCTGCCCGCATTTCATCCATAAGAATCGACACTTTCTCACTAACAAGTCGAGCTCCCAGTGGGATTGGAACCCGCAGCAGTGAGAGGCAAAGGTTTACTTATGATAAGAGCAACAATCTAGTTGTGTTACAAACAGAAACACTTCTGGATTACCTCCCCTTTACCTTAATACAAGTTTTGGATAGAAATCAGTAGCGTGGTCACCTTGTTTCCATTCCAAAACCTGTATGCACTCCTTTGCTGTAAAAGGCTAGTGCCACATGTATAACTGTTCACAACAGTCTAGCACGTGAAAGGCATACCATAACTGGACTGAGGCTGTTTTAAAACACACACAAATTCTGATTATTATTGGGTAAGTAAATAGTAAAGCAGTTCGTTAAAGGGGTTACATCAGGATTTTTCTAGAAACATCTTAAATTATAAAAATGTTCCAATTAATGATAAAACACTTATATCAATCAAAATATAATGTTAGAACCATTTTATATATTGTCTTAACATAGCTAGGACGGAAATTAAACGGCTAAAATTAACCCTGGTGCGTAACCTAAGATAGCACGTATTACTGTGCAGAATCAATTTATTTGCAAAAAAGTGATCATTTTTAGGCTCATTCATTATGTTTAGGCTCTTCAGAATAGAAAATATTAATATTTGTCAATTTTTAGTCCGACACCTAGACACCCATCAAAATCCTGGTATACTCCCTTTAAACTTCTATCATGCTTTGTTGTCTGTGTTTTAAGTATGTTTTGTGTTTTTGATTGCATATCTGAATATTCTTAAAATATTCGTCGTGTTTACTTTCACAATCAGGTATGATTTGTAAATGCACAATGTTACCTGTGTTTTTTCCCCAAAAAGGATGTAGGTAGTTGCACTCAATGAAGAAGTGGCTGTATGTGTCTACTTGGGTACAGTTTAGACATTTAAACTCTTATTTTCCAAATGCATAGTAATTCTGAAGTTGGCAGTATTTTATAAACAGTAACTTAAATTTTAGTTGATTTTTTAGTTTGCTCCTATATAAATCTATGTTAAACATGAACCCCTGGGGCTTGGCCAACTTCGAACACAGGGTCACTATTTGAACACACTTAGGAGAGGAAGGACCCTAAGCTTATGTTACATGCCAGTCTAAATGTAGGCACAAGGTCAAGGTGTTTTTTTCGAAGCAAGCCAAATCCTGCATTCTGATGGTATTCTGATGGTATTTTAAGCAGCAAACCATGTTTTTAACCCGCGATTTCAAGCTTTTTTAATCTGCAATGTTGCAATAAAAACATCCATTTATATGACATTTATAGACACACGGCAGCATATGCCTGTCCCTCATTTGAGATATAACACATCCATAATTGAATGACAAACACTCCAAATTGTCATAAAAATGCTATTTCTACATACCTTATCCGGATTTTTTTCCCGTAATCTTATGTCGAATGCAGAAATGCAGGAAATGATAAAATGAAGCTACCATTTACAACATAGTCACCAGTTACTAGTTTCTGTTTACAGCCTCTATACCGGTCACAGTACAAAAAGTTTATTTACACCAAAATTAACTATTATGTCATACTAAGTCAAAAACACCACATTTGTGGATTTCTAGTTATTGTCTAGCATGTAAATGGCTTTTAATCTCTTAGATTTCTGTTTTATAAGAAATTCCCATTGACATTCATTCGAAACTAAGGAGTCTCCCCTTAGCATCATCAAGCAGTTTATGGAAAGAAATTGTTTAAGCAAAACTTAATGGAAGTCGTTGGACAGATAAAAGTGGTCACAATAGCTTGCTGCGCATCTTTGGCTCTGGTGAGCTTAAAATGTACACAGAAATTTGATGGAAGAATCAGCACAAACACAGTTGCAAAGACGTCAAGATGTAAGCACTTACTAAGCATGTACAGCTAGGAACTGTAATCAGTGACTGTAGCAGCCACAACAGCATAATCCAGTAATCCAGAACAATATACTTGATTAATGAGCATGCTTCTGACCCCTTAATTAACACAATCTAATTGTCATATCTAACTGTCATCATTAACTCATAGCTTCAGACCCAGTCTCATGGGAGGAGGAGATGTAAAACAATGTACCAGATAATAATAATCAGTATTATTCTAAGATAATTAATCCCCAAGGACTTTGTATCATTTCCACATGCAGGAAAATATTTGGATTTTGTCATCACTCTGGTACTGGTGTTACGTCTGATATTGGTGTTACATTCTGAATTCCCTAGATATATGAGGTGGTTAATGCCAGTACTACAGGTGTAACTACTGGGGGGAAACTATTAATTGTAACTTATTAATCCTAATTAAGTTCTATACTGTGCAACATTTGAGAATCTCATATTCTTGAATTAATGCAGGATTATCTACCAAACAGCGAATCTGATGTTTACAGGTATGTGTTTTAATTATCAACATGTTAGGCCAGTATTAATGTCCATTAAAGTTAGGCCAGTATTAATGTACATTAAAGTTAGAGTATTAATGTACATTAAAGTTAGGCCAGTATTAATGTACATTAAAGTTATAGTATTAATGTACATTAAAGTTAGGCCAGTATTAATGTACATTAAAGTTATAGTATTAATGTACATTAAAGTTAGGCCAGTATTAATGTACATTAAAGTTATAGTATTAATGTACATTAAAGTTAGGCCAGTATTAATGTACATTAAAGTTATAGTATTAATGTACATTAAAGTTAGGCCAGTATTAATGTACATTAAAGTTATAGTATTAATGTACATTAAAGTTAGGCCAGTATTAATGTACATTAAAGTTATAGTATTAATGTACATTAAAGTTAGGCCAGTATTAATGTACATTAAAGTTATAGTATTAATGTACATTAAAGTTATAGTATTAATGTACATTAAAGTTAGGCCAGTATTAATGTACATTAAAGTTATAGTATTAATGTACATTAAAGTTAGGCCAGTATTAATGTACATTAAAGTTATAGTATTAATGTACATTAAAGTTAGGCCAGTATTAATGTACATTAAAGTTATAGTATTAATGTACATTAAAGTTAGGCCAGTATTAATGTACATTAAAGTTATAGTATTAATGTACATTAAAGTTAGGCCAGTATTAATGTACATTAAAGTTATAGTATTAATGTACATTAAAGTTAGGCCAGTATTAATGTACATTAAAGTTAGAGTATTAATGTACATTAAAGTTATAGTATTAATGTACATTAAAGTTATAGTATTAATGTACATTAAAGTTAGGCCAGTATTAATGTACATTAAAGTTATAGTATTAATGTACATTAAAGTTAGGCCAGTATTAATGTACATTAAAGTTAGAGTATTAATGTCCATTAAAGTTAGGCCAGTATTAATGTCCATTAAAGTTAGGCCAGTATTAATTTACATTAAAGTTAGGCCAGTATTAATGTACATTAAAGTTAGGCCTTTTTTTTTTGATTATTGACCCTCCTATCGTACAATTTGGAGAAAATGAAAGAAAAAATTTGTTGTGTTTTCAAAACATTGTTGTCTCCGACCTAAAAATTCTAAAATGTATACCCACCAAAAGGTACTAAATTTTCCGATTTCTTATAATGGATTTTTTTGCAAATGAAAAGTATTTCTCATTTTATTTTAATTTTTTTACTCTCCTCCAACTCTAAATGTTTGCTGAAAATATCGGTAAAACAATTAATAAAAAATAGTATGGGCCTTCAGGTAAACATTATCTCACTGAACATTGGTTTAACTTATATGGGCCTTCAGGTAAATATTATCTCACTGAACATGGGTTTAACTTATTTATCGTGGGCTCTTTAAGTTTAAGTTTCTAAAGCCAATGTTTTGCTGACCTTTATAATATTCATGATCACTGGAGAAAAACTGTAATATTGTAACATTTAAATACTTAAATCAATTTATGAATTAATCCAATTTAAACTATTAATCCTAAGTAGTCATATTTTTGAATTAAAGGGAATGTAGCGTCACAGCCATACAAGCTCTATTATTGAGAGTTCTGAAAAACTTAGGAAAAAGTGAAAGAATTATCAAAATCGATGATAAACAAAAAAGATATGACCATTTAAAGGTTGTTCTAAAACGAATATGGGAGCCGCCATTTTTAGAACTATGACATCATAGTTCCATATTACCATATATGGAATATTGATAAATATCATTTAAAATGAAGAAAATCACTGCAAATGAATGCATTTTTTACTGGTCATGTAAGCATTATTGCCATTAAGTATTACATATTTTTCATACAGCTGCTCTAATTTTTTCCCTATATATCAGTAAATTTTCTTATTTATAAATATTCCATATATGGTAATTTAGAACCGTGATGTCTCAAAATGGCCGCTTCCATATCCGTTTCAACAGAAACTTCAAATGATCATATCTTCTTTGTTTATCATCAGATTTTGACAATTCTTTCACCCTTATTCAAGTTTTTCAGAACTCTCAATAATAAAGATGGTTTGGCTGTGTCGCTACATTCCCTTTAATGCAAGATTATCAGAGGAGCAGTGTGACCTGAAGTTTACAGGTGTATATTTTTAATTATACCTTATTAGATCTGTGATTTGTACCACCAAATAATGTCAACAAATACACTCATTCTTAATTCTTACCTGCACCTTAAAAACACAAATGTCCGACTCAGGATCAAATCACTTGGGTAAGGCTTTTGTTTTACTTTACAATATGCTTTAACTAAATGTGAAACACATACAATAAAAGTGACTAGGACAAAACTATGGCCATATTGACTAGCATGTTCCTTCATTAGTTCTATCATTCTTCCCAAAATGTGGCCGAGTCAAATCACTTTTCAATTAAAGGAAATGTAGCGAAACAGCCGAACATCCCTTTTATTGAGAATTCTGAAAAACTTGGGAAAAAGAGAAAAAATTATCAAAAATCGGATGATACACAAAGAAGATAATTAATTTATGATCATTTGAAGGTTATGGAAGCCGCCATTTTGAGAGCTATGACAACACAGTTCTAAATGACCATATATGGAATAATTATAAATATGAAAATTTACTGAATTCTAGGGGAAAAATACAGCAACAGTATGAAAAACATTTATACTTAATGGCAATAATATGACCAGTAATGGATTTTGAATTCCTTTGCAGTGATTTTGTTTGCTGTAAATGATATTTATCAATATTTCATATATGGTAATTTGGACCTATGACGTCATAGTTGAGCTCTCAAAATGGCGGCTCACATATTTGTTTAGAACAACCTTCAATTGGTCATATATTTTTTGTTTATCATCTGATTTTGATAATTTTTTCACGTTTCAAGAACTCTCAATGACAAAGCTTGTTTGGCTTATTTGCCGCTACATTCCCTTTAATTGCAATAATGATATCTAGTCAAAATGGATGCAATTTTGGAACTGTCAATTTTGTGTTGTAGATTTATGCTTGTTCTGCATGGGATGTGTATATAAAAATACCACTGATGAAGAAGTAATTTTTTTGGTAATTAAACAAAACCATATATTTACCTTGTTTATACTTTTCACAAGAGCACCTTGTAACCTTATTTTTTTTATTTTTTTTTAGAAAATAACTCTTTAAACTTATAATCATTAGCTTGGAATAAAATAACTCCAGTTTTGGGAAACTGGTCAAATATTTTCAGAATTGCAATCATTTCAATATATCTGTTTGCTGGTGTAAAAATATTAGCAACAAATATTTTTGTTTTTTCGAATTACAGGTCTATAATTCAAAGTTCTGCAGCCCTGCTGCTAAACAGACATTATGAAAGGCTATTCAGTACACCTATGGGAAATCTGAAAGTGGTGTGAGACCCTGACACTCAAGGTCCTTCCGGTGAAGGAAATACTTCTACAGACAGTGTTCCTTGTAGAATAATCATAGGTTAAAATTACAAGCACTGACAAATACTCAACAACAAAAGTTCATACCGTCATATAACAATGGAGGAATATAAATCACTGGACAATCTCACCAGGAGCATTAACAAAGTTTATGTTAGACTCTCAAATACTGAACAAGTGGAGAGCAAATGTGACGATTTAATTACTCTGAATATTGGTGGAACAATGTTTACCACATGGACCTCCACAACAAAGGCCGTTCCTGATAGTCTTCTATCAAAACTTGATGAAAATTCAAAATATTTCAACCAATCACAGCAGGCTTACTATTTTGATCGAGATGCTGATCTCTTCAAGGGTATTTTAAATGCTCACCGACATGGGGAAATACACGTTCCAAGAGATGTGTGCCCGATAACATTTAGGAAAGAAATGATATTTTGGGGAATTCCCTACTGGATGCTGGCTCCATGTTGCTGGAAGCTTTTCTATGAGGTAGATAATGACTTGGAGACTCTGGATCATCTGGCGGTTTACACAAGACTTCCCAAGCCAGAAATAAACACGAGAAACCTAACAATCACTGAAGAGTATGAACTGGATTTTACAGCTAGCCAACACACTGAAGAATGCAACATTTCAAGTTCTGTTGCTAAAGACTCTGAAGACAGGACCATTTCTACTGCTGAAGATACACAGCCATCCAAACTGTGGTTGTTTTTGGAGGAACCAGCTTCCTCTACTGCAGCAAAGGTATGTACACATATTGAGGTTGTGATTTTTGGGGCAATGTTGAACGGTAGAAACTGTTCTATCAATCATAGAGGAGATGAGAACAAGATTTTATGTTCAAGATTTAGATGTGCTTGTGACCTTTAATGGCAGGGATGTGGATTTCTTACATGACATTAAATGTATACCGGTACAGGCTTTCACATGCCCTCAAGCAAAACAATAGGGATAAAGTAATGCTCCAAGTATGAATTTGTATGCCTTTTCCAGAAAATTACCTTCATAATGTGTAATCACATGCCATGAATGTCTACTGTAGTATGTTTTCACCTGCATTCTTCAGCTGAAATTGTCAACCTCGTAAGTACTGGTACCCAGTGAAGGAGACAATACTTCTGAGTACAAATAGAGGAAAAACAGGAAAAACAGACTTTGCAGACATCATGGCATTGAAGAGCACACGCTCTTAAGAGTCTGTGGCTAATTAGCATTAAATAGATTTATACTTCTTTTTCTTTTTTTTCTAATTGTTTCATTCTTCTGATTTTCAAAAAGTACGGATAATAGGCCATAACTCCGGATAATAGGCCATAACTCTGCTGTTATTGGTCCGATCTGGTTTTCAAAGTTTTCTGAGCTTTTATCGACATTAAAAATCTGGTAAAGTTTGGTAAAGATCGGATGCCCTTGGCCAGTAGAGCTAAAAATCATCAGCTCCAAAAAGTAGGTCAAGGTCATAGATGAAATCCATGCGTCCAAAGAGATGCACTACCCAAGACACAACTATGACAAAATAGAATGTTTTGTCTTCCAAAGATTAAGCTATAAACTAGGTTTAAAGCATCTAGTGCATAATTATAGTTCATGAGAAAGTGATGTAAATGTAACAATTAAAGTTATCTGTCCTTTGCTTGGAAAGTGAAAGGTCACATCAAAAAGTTTGTAAAAATTATTAAGTTATCTGCCCCTTGCTTGGAAGGTCAAGGTCACATCCACATTTGCTTTGTCACGTTGCAATGTACCACTCAAGATACAACTATAAGCAAAGTTTGAAAGGTCTAGTGCATACAGTTTGTGAAAAAGTGACCTAAACGCAAAAGTTGAGGGTCAAAATTATAAGGTTATCTGCCCTTTGCATGGAGGGTCAAGGTCACATCCACATTTGCTTTGTTACGTTGCGATGTACCACCCAAGATACAACTATAAGCAAAGTTTGAAAGGTCTAGCGCATACAGTTAGTGAGAAAATGACAAACGCAAACTTGAACATTGATGCCTTTGCCGCTGCCGCCGCCACCGGAAAAACAACACCTATGTCTCTTTTTTTCTTCGACAAGGCGAGACAGAAACTCCTTATATATATTTCCTATAGGCACACTAAGTAACCTGTACTTTCTTTTCAGATGTGGTTCTTTTTCTACATGTTTGTGGTTCTTCTAAGCACAGTTGTGTACGTTATCTGGCTTCACCCAAGTGTACGCGTCGACGTGTACCTCTCAAAAGTGAGATTCAACACAACAGACAATATCACACTGCTACATGAGACAAACGAGAAAATTAATCGGATTGCCTTTACAGATCCACACCCGGTTGTGTTTGTGCTGGACGCTTTCTGCATGACATTTTTCATAGTTGAGCTGATTTTACATTTTGGAGCTTGCCCGAGAAAACGGGAATACGTTAAACATCCTGACAATGTTCTCAAAATCATAATAACCATCGCAATGTTAGTATCATTCGGACTCGAAGTCAGGAAAGATGTAATGGCAGACAATACTGATATCTGTAATGTCTATCTCGTATTTAAAACATTCAATATACTTCGTCTGTTGCTGGTGCATCGACTTCGCAAGCTGCAAAGTGGGTTCCAGATTCTGTCACTCTCCTTGGAAAAAAGTTGCAAGGAACTGCTCCTCCTTGATCTTACATTTTGCATAACTGTAACGTTATATGGATGTTTGATGTTCATCTGCGAGATAGAATCCAAAGTGTTTTCAAATACGTTTGAAAGCATGTGGTGGGCACTTATCACCATGACAACCGTTGGATATGGAGATTTCTATCCTACAAAGCCAGCAGGATACATTGTTGGGACATTTTGCGCTATAAATGGGATAATAGTTCTAGCCTTGCCTATAGCTGCAATTGCGTCAATTTTTTCTAATTATAAATCAAGGGGTGCTGATCTGGAAAAACATTTAGCAGTAATTGAAAAACTGGAAAAGCAAAAGAAAAATTAGCAAAAACATAAAGAATGACAAATCCAAAAAGATGGAAAATGTCATGAATATTGCTAATCCGAGACTGAACATTAAATGACAGTCTCGACTACAAGAAAACTCCATCTGAGTGTTATCTGTCACTGTGTGCATTTTTGTCAAATTATAATTCAATCAATTCTTTATTCGTCACAAACATTACAATATTTTTCGCAAATACAATATAGGGGGATACAATACAGTGAGAAGAGTATGTTGTAAAGGCACATGAATAGTAAAAAATGTAATGCATGTTAAAGGGAGTACATCAGGCTTTGAGGTCTAATTTGTTTAAAAACATAAAAAAGTATGAAATGACTAATTTAAAACGTTAAGTTCATATATATAGATGGAGAATTAACAGTTTGCCTATAATACAGCGCAATAATTAACAAGAGGTCAATGACCTTGAAGCTCTACTGATTGATTTTGATTTCAGGAAGTAGTTGCTACAAACTTGTTTTTTGAAAATAAAATTTTGCTAGGATCAATTAGACATCAAGAGCAACATTCCTGTGAAGTTTCATGAAAATCCGTAAAGTAGTTTCACAGGAATAGTCGCTACAAGTTTTCATTATATAACTCTATGTAAACAAAGATGGCCGCTGACAGCCATGTTTAACGTCGAATCAAAATAATGTTTGACTCTGATAACCATCATGTCATGCTGATCATTTTACAAAAAGTCCCATATCAATATCACTTATAGTTTTCAAGACGTAGTCGCTACAAACTTCTTTTTTAAAAAATCTAATTTTAGCCGTAGCGGCCATCTTGAATTTCTAGCCGATCTGAAATTTTGCTAGGATCAATTAAACATTAAGAGCAACATTCCTGTAAAGTTTCATGAAAATCTGCCAAGTAGTTTCAAAGGATTAGTCGCTACAAGTTTTTACTATATAACTCTATGTAAACAAAGATGGCTGCTGGCAGCCATGTTTAACGTTGAATCAAAACAATTTTTGACAAGGACCAACATCATGTCATGCTGATCATTTTACAAAAAGTCCAATATCAATATCACTTATAGTTTTCAAGTAGTAGTCGCTACAAACTTGTATTTTGAAAATCTATTTTTAGCCATGGCAGCCATCTTGAATTTCCGGGCGACCTGAAATTTTGCTAGGATCAATTAGACATCAAGAGCAACATTCCTGTGAAGTTTCATGAAAATCCATTAAGTAGTTTCAGATGAGTAGTCGCTACAAGTTTTCATTATATAACTCTATGTAAACAAAGATGGCCACTGGCAGCCATGTTTAACGTCGAATCAAAATAATGTTTGACTCTTATAACCATCATGTCATGCTGATCATTTTACAAAAAGTCCCATATCAATATCACTTATAGTTTTCAAGATGTAGTCGCTACAAACTTCTTTTTTAAAAATCTAATTTTAGCTGTGGCGGCCATCTTGAATTTCTGGCCAATCTGAAATTTTGCTAGGATCAATAAGACATTAAGAGCAATATTCCTGTAAAGTTTCATGAAAATCTGTCAAGAAGTTTCAAAGGAGTAGTAGCTACAAGTTTTCATTATATAACTCTATGTAAACAAAGATGGCCGCTGGCAGCCATGTTTAACGTCGAATCAAAACGATTTTCAACAAGGACCAACATCATGTCATGCTGATCATTTTAGAAAAAGTCCCATATCAATATCACTTATAGTTTTCATGAAGAAGTCGCTACAAACTTGTTTTTTAAAAACCTATTTTTAGATCTGGCGGCCATCTTGGATTTCACATCAACATGAATTTTTGCTAGGATCAACTAGACTTCATGGGCAACATTTCTGTAAAGTTTCATGAAAATCCATTTAGTAGTTTCAGAGGAGAAGTCGCTACAAAAAAAAGTTTACAGACAGACGGACAGACAGACGGACGGACAGACAGACAGACGGACGACGGACGCCGCACCACGGCATAAGCTCTGCTGATCTCTGATCAGTAGAGCTAAACACGGTACTTTAGACTCTCCCATTTTGCACAACGATAATGGTAGAGTAAGCCGCATATGCGCACAGGTGTTAAAAAAAACAAGAGGTCAATGACCTTGAAGCTCTTCTGATTGATTTTGATTTCAGGAAGTAGTCGCTACAGACTTGTTTTTTGAAAATCTATTTTTAACCGTGGCGGCCATCTTGAATTTCCGGCCGACCTGAAATTTTGCTAAGATCAATAAGACATTAAGAGCAACATTCCAGTGAAGTTTCATGAAAATCCGTCAGGTAGTTTCAAAGAAGTAGTCGCTACAAGTTTTCATTATATAACTCTATGTAAACAAAGCAGCCATGTTTAAGGTCAAATCAAAACGATTTTCGACAATGACCAACATCATGTCATACTGATCATTTTAGAAAAAGTCCCATATCAATATCTCTTATTGTTTTGAAGAAGTAGTCGCTACAAACTTATTTATTTTAAATCTATTTTTAGCTGTGGCGGCCATCTTGAATTTCCGGCCGATCTGACATTTTTCTAGGATCAACTAGACATCAAGAGCAACATTCCTGTGAAGTTTCATGAACATCCGTCAAGTAGTTTCAGAGGAGTAGTCGCTACAAGTTTTTACTATATAACTCTATGTAACCAAAGATGGCCACTGGCAGCCATGTTTAACGTCGAATCAAAATAATTTTCCACAAGGATCTACATCATGTCATGCTGATCATTTTAGAAAAAGTCCCATATCAATATCACTTATAGTTTTCAAGAAGTTGTCGCTACAAACTTATTTTTTAAAAATCTATTTTTAGCTGTGACGGCCATCTTGAATTTCCGGCCGACCTGAAATTTTGATAGGATCAATAAGACATCAAGGGCAACATTCCTGTAAAGTTTCATGACAATCCGCCAAGTAGTTTCAGAGGAGTAGTCGCTACAAGTTTTTACTATATAACTCTATGTAAACAAAGATGGCCGCTGGCAGCCATGTTTAACGTTGAATCAAAACGATTTTTGACTAGGATCAACATCATGTCATGCTGATCATTTTAGAAAAAGTCCCATATCAATATCACTTATAGTTTTCAAGAAGAAGTCGCTACAAACTTGTATTTTAAAACTCTATTTTTAGCTTTGGCGGCCATCTTGGATTTCACATCAACATGAATTTTTGCTAGGATCAACTAGACTTTATGGGCAACATTTCTGTAAAGTTTCATGAATATCCATCCAGTAGTTTCAGCTGTGAAGTCGCTACAAATAAAAGTTTACGGACAGACGGACAGACGGACGGACAGACGGACGGACAGACGGACAGACGGACGACGGACGCCGCACCACGGCATAAGCTCTGCTGATCTCTGATCAGTAGAGCTAAAAATTATAATACACAAAGTCTTAAAAGTTATAAATAGCTGTCACGCAGAGCAAATCGACGCTATCTACACATGACGCTCGCTTTGCAATACATGTAATAGATAGAGTATGGTTTCATTGAGTTGGTTTATTTAAACATCAAGATGGGCGTAGCCCATCGAGGTGTTTAAATTAACCAGCGAGATGAAACCATACTCTATTTGTTTTGTAGCATGTCCATTTCAGCTCTATTTCAGTTATTCTAACTGTTATTCTCACTGTTATTCTCACAATTATTCTGACAGGTCTTATTTTCACTAAACGATTTACACCTGTGCCTGAACAAAGAGAATTGCCTGTGACCATGCTACAATGTGATTTATTTTACCGCCAAGCGAGGAAATACCTTCTTCGGTTCGTTTATTTTATCTGTTCAGCATAATTTCTTTTGGTGTTGTATGGCTCATTTAATTTATTTTATCAATTTAATACATAATATATTTGAACAATTCTAAAAATAATTCCAATCCTGGTGTACTTCCTTTAAACATTTGAATTTGACTCTTCTGTGCTGTAATTTATATTAATTAATAGCATGCACTAGTATGTTGATGTT
Organism: Cyrtodaria siliqua; assembly: GCA_037043455.1. Lineage (NCBI taxonomy): Eukaryota > Metazoa > Mollusca > Bivalvia > Adapedonta > Hiatellidae > Cyrtodaria > Cyrtodaria siliqua. The sequence continues at coordinate 163,547 of JAWPHD010002967.1, forward strand.
GAAACTAGTGAAGTAATAACATATTAAACAAGAGGCCCAAGAAGGCCTGTGGATGCTCTACTGGCTAAAACGGCTCTTGTCGTCATAAAATTCCCATCAGTACTTCTTTTAAAACATTGCAAAAACAAGAGGGCCAGGATGGCCCTAGATCACTCACCTGGTAATCATGGGCAATAAGTCTGCTGTGTCTAGTCTGGCATGGGTATTTTTTAATTTGTCCCACTTTCTTCTATGAATGAGATTTCATAAAAATGTGTGGTGGGGTTTATATAAACATTCCAAACAAATTTGGTAAAGATCAGATAAAAAATGAAGTAGCTACAGATTTAACAAAGGAAAATACAATATAGCATTTTTCAACAAATCAAGGGCCACAACTCTGTCATTACTAACAAGATCTAGCTGGTTTTCGAACTTGTCCAAGATTTCATTGATATACCACACTTTGCACAACTAGACATCATACCGATCTTCCTGCCAAGCTTCGTCGAAATCCAACAAGGCGTTTAAGAGGAGTAGCGCCGACAAGAAATTTAAAAGTAAAAATGTCGGGGGGCCGTAACTCCATCAAAAATCAACGAACGGAAAAAACAACGCAATAGCACAACTAGGAATCATAGCAATGCTTCCTGCTAACACAACACAAAAACAAAAACATTAAAGGGGTTGATGCACTATTTTTAAACATGATTTATTTAAAAGGACTCCGAAAGACTTGAAAAAAGCTGAAAATGGCATGACAAATCAAGGAGTTATGACCTATTAAAAATTTGCAAAGAAACATAAATGGAGGAGGCCATCTTTGAACGATGACGTCATCGCGCCATTTTACCATATGAGAATATTGACAAAATGTTTTTTAAAGCAAAGAAAATCAGTGCATATAAAAAATAAGCATACAATTTATACATTTTACATCTGTATATCTTTTTTTTAATCAATTTTCAGTGATTTTCGTTGCTTTAAAGGACATTTTGTCAATATGCCATATATGGTAATAAGGCGCGATGACGTCATCGTTCAAAGATGGCCGCCTCCATTGATGTTGATTGCAAATTTTCAATAGGTAACATCTCCTTTACGTTTCATGATATTTCGTTAATTCTTTCAGCGTTTTTCAAGTTTTTGAGAGCACTTTTAAATCAATCGTGTTTGAAAATAGTGCATCAACCCCTTTAAAAGAAAAGTAATTCAAAAAAAATAATCAAAAAAAAAATTTAAGGAAAAATTAAATAGAAAGGAAAAAAAAAAAAAAAAAAAAAAAAAAAAAATATATATATATATATATATATGTATTAAAAAAAAAAATTAAACAAGAAAAATATACTAATAATAAAACAAGAGGCTCAAGAGAGCCTGTGGACGCTAAAGAATCAGGTAAAGTTTGGTAAAGATCAGATGCAAAATGAAGGCCCTACCATATAAACGAGGCAAAACATAGCATTTTTAAGATAAGATAAGATAAGCGACTTTATTTAAAGAGGGTAACATATTTAGTTTAAAACTAATCTTCCACATGGCATTCTATTATTTACAACATTTTCAACAACAATACATGTTTAATATAAAATGACATATCTGATGTACATTTCCAATTAAATCAAGTTCATCATCATCATTTTAGAATATATGGTGACTTATGACTTACACACACAATCACATTCACACATGAATTTCTCATTGACAGTGACATTTAGCAAAAAACAATATATACAGATTAACAATATATGCTAAAACAAAATAAAAATAAAGTTTAAAAAAAAACAACAGTGCAACAATCCAATAATTAAAGAAAAACAATTTAAACATTTTTCATTAATTTAATTAAATTGCTTTGAAATGCCATTATTGACGATCTGTCTTTAATGTTGGTAGGTAAATTATTCCAAATTATTGGTCCTGAGTATGTTAAACTTTCTTTAAATATTTCTTTATTAGGTTTTGGTATTATGAAATTGTTTGAAGAACATGATCGTGTTATTGTTGTATTTTCATTAACTTGTCTTAATGTGAACATTTCATTGACATAAGATGGAGTTTTACATTTTGATATTTTATACATAAACTTTGCTTTTCTAAGATAGACTCTGTCAAACACTGTTAATATTTTCAAATCCTGCATGCTTTCTAATGAGTTTTCAACTTCATAATCAAGAATAACTTTGCAAGCTCTTTTTTGTAGTCGTAATATTCTATTTAAACTTGTCTGACAGGTTCCACCCCATATAACATTGCAATAATCTATGTGTGGTTGAATGTAAGCTTTATAAAACTGAATCCTATGATTGAGTTAAGTATTGCTTAATTCTGGACAGAAGCCAAACATTTGATGATTTTTTTTTACATATATGATCAATGTGATTTTTCCATGTAATGTTGTTATCAATAAATACACCAAGTACTTTATCGTTAGTAATCATGCTTAGATTTTCATCATTAAGAGTCCATTTTATCTCTTTGACATCCAAAACGGTGCGTTTTTGATGTGTGGTTATAAGCATAACTTTTGTTTTTGAAGTATTTATTAACATGCCATTTGATTTACACCAGATTGATAATGAATCAAGCGCATTTTGTAGATTATTTTCAATGGATGATAATGTTTTATTTATGTGATATAATGTGGTGTCATCCGCATATAAGTCAGTTTCCGTAGTATTTGTGTACAGTGGTAAATCATTAATGAATAAAAGAAACAAAAGTGGGCCTAGAATTGAACCTTGAGGCACACCATCTGTCACTGTTCGATCGTTTGACAGTACATTGTTTAGCGACACTTTTTGTTTTCTGTTATGCAAATATGAGTTGAACCATGCTAAAGATAAGTCTGAAAGTTTATAGACTTTTAACTTTTGTAAAAGCAACTTATGATCCATTAAATCAAAAGCTTTTCTGAAATCAACCATTACTACACCTATTAAAGAGCCTTTATTTAAAGCCTCTAGCCACTTGCTTATCATTTGCACCAAGGCGGTTTCACAGGAGTGACCAGGTCTAAATCCAGATTGAGTTTTGTGAAGTAAGTTGAAAAAAGTAAGATAATCCATCATAGAGTCATGGACATGCTTTTCTAACAATTTTGAAATAACTGGTAGCACAGAAATGGGTCTGTAATTGTTGATATCATCTTTGGCCCCATTTTTATGCTTTTAGCAAAATCAAGGGCCATAACTCCGTTGTTACTAGTCCGATCTGGCTGGTTTTCAAACTTGTCCAAGCTTTCATTGATATTAACATCGCTAAAGAATCAGGTAAAGTTTGGTAAAGATCGGATGAAAAATGAAGGCCCTATCGTCTTAACCAGGCAAAATATAGCGTTTTTAACTAAATCAAGGGCCATAACTCCGCTGTTACTGGTCCGATCTGGCTGGTTTTCGAACTTTTATGAGCTTTCATCGACATTAGCAATCTGGTAAAGTTTAGTAAAGATCGCATGAGAAATAAAGGCCCTAGTGTCTTGACAAGGCAAAATATAGCATTTTTAACTAAATCAAGGGCCATAACTCCACTGTTACTGGTCCGCTATGGCTGGTTTCAAACTTGTCCAAGCTTTCATTGATATTAACAATCTATTAAAGTTTGATAAAGATAAAATGAAGGCCCTATTGTCTTAACGAGGCAAAATATAGCATTTTTAACTAAATCAAGGGCTATAACTCCACTGTTACTGGTCCGATCTGGCTGTTTTCGAACTTGTCCGAGCTTTTATTGATATTAACATTCTGGTAAAGTTTGGTAAAAATCGGATGAAAAATTAAGGCCCTATTGTCTTAACGAGGCAAAATATAGCATTTTTAACTGAATCAAGGGCCATAACTCGTTGTTACTTGTCCGATCTGGCTGGTTTTCGAACTTGTCCGAGTTTGGTAAAGATTGGATGAAAAATGAAGGCCCTATCATCTTAACAATGTAAACGTTAACAGACGACAGACAGACGTCGGATCATCAGCTCCAAAAAGTAGGTCAAGGTCATAGATGAAATCCATACGTCCAAAAAGATGCACTACCCAAGACACGACTATGTCAGAATAGAATATTTTGTCTTCCAAAGATTAAGCTATAAATAAGGTTTAAAACATCTAGTGCATAATTATAGTTCATGAGAAAGTGATGTAAATGTAACAATTAAAGTTATCTGCCCTTTCCTTGGATGGTGACGGTCACATCCTCATTTGCTTTGTCACGTTGCAATGTACCACCCTAGATACAACTATAAACAATGTTTGAAGGGTGTAGTACATACAAACAATGTTTGAAAGGTGTAGTACATACAGTTTGCGCGAAATTGACCTCAACGCAAAAGTTGAAGGTAAAATTGTTAAGTTATCTGCCCTTTGCTTGGAGGGTCAAGGTCACTTCCACATTTGCTTTGTCACGGTGCGATGTACCACTCAAGATACAACTATAAGCAAAGTTTGAAAGGTCTAGTGCATACAGTTTGTGAAAAAGTGACCTAAACGCAAAAGTTGAACCTAAAAATTATTAAGTTATCTGCCCTTTGCTTGGAGGGTCAAGATCACTTGCACATTTGCTTTGTCGATCACACTGCGATGACAACCCAAGATACAACTATAAGCAAAGTTTAAAAGGTCTAGTGCATACAGTTTGTGAGAAAATGACCTAAACGCAAAACTTGAATGTTGACGCCTTCGTCTTCACCACCACCGCCACCGCCGGAAAAGCAACACCTATGTCTTTTTTTTCTTCGAAAAGGCGAGACAATAAAAAGTAATGTACATAATTTATAAATAAGCGAATGTGTGGAGATTGTGAAAAAATAAAATATTGCTTTATTAAATGTTATATTTCAGTCCAAGTATTTAACTGAAACTTAGTACAGTGTTTTTTTTATGTGTTTTGTGAATGCAGCCTGTGCCTGTGCCATTGTGAAAAATAGCGGCATTTTTCTAGAAATTGTGAAAATTGTGAAATATTATAACAAAAGAAAAAGAAACTTTTTTCACTTTTAATTTCACAGTTTAATATCCCTCGGTTTTAAGTTTTGTTTTTGGTAAATACAGACTAGTTTTAACACCAGCGTATGTTAAGACCAGTATCCTTACTGGTCTGTATTTACCCTAAAAAAAAAAATTTTTTTTTTTTTTTTTGATTTAATTGTGAAAAAAGTATACTTTTTGGCATTGTGAATGGGGCCGAATAACGGCCCCAAATTAGGCATAAAAAAAACACTGTAGTATTTTTTAAAACTATTAATTAGCCTAATTGGTAACTTCCCCTCAGGTGATTTGAGGTCAGTACTGTTTATATTGTACTGAATAGTTAGTATTGTTTATATTGTACTGTATAGTTAGTATTGTTTATATTGTACTGTATAGTTAGTATTGTTTGCAACATTTTGTTAGAAATAATTAACTCGAGTCATAGACTTGATTAATTTTCAATTCAAATCAATTAAATATTTATTACAGCTGAAACATTTTACAATGTCCATCCCCATGAGGCTGGTAACACATACAAACAAGAATTACCGCCTGTCGGTGCAGACGTTCCACTTTCAAAGCCTTGTTTGTTTATTGTGAAACTATGCTGAAGGGCATAATTTTGCTTAATCGCATAACAGAATTATTGCACTTGTTAACCAAATTTTGCATTAAAAATAATTTGTTAAAATAAAAACATGAGTTATAGAACCTGGCTGCATTGTGTTCTATAGTGATGTCGAACACATGTGTGAAGTTTCAATCCTTGATTTATGTTAAGCAGTTTCGGAGATACAAGCTTACATACAAACTTTAACCGGGACGCAGACGACGACGCAGACTATGATCAAGTGATGACAATAGCTCGAAAAAGTCGCTACGATGCAGACTATGATCAAGTGGTGACAATAGCTGGAAAAAGTCGAGCTAAAAATACTAAATACAAATAAAGGAAAAGGGAAGGGACACTATTAAGTATTCTTTACCTTGAAAGAAGGGACACTATTTAGTATTCTTTACCTTGAAACAAATTAGATCAACTTGTACAATCCTTATTACCTGTCAACTGTTATATTCGAACATTTTCCTCAACAAACTTTATTGGAACTTTGGTGCAAAACATTATTAAAACTGGTGGAAATCTGAAATGGACTTTTTTAGTATTTTCATACCCATACTTTCTACTTAAACAATCAAAGTAGAACGGACCTCTTGCCAACCGTTCAATCTGAAAGGATTAGTATTTGGGGCTCCAGCCAACTAATTTCCCAGTTGGTCGCACATCAGCTTGAAATGGTCAGTGACCTTGATCTTTGACCTACTACTGCCAAAATCAACATACCACATATTTCTTCACGTAAATATATGAAATTAATAGATTGGATAGACAAACTGGATAATGTAAATTTAAGTTTTAGAGACTTTTTCGGAGATTAAGGCCATCCTTAAAAATATATTTGTTTGCTGTTTCCCGACCCTGGATTTTATAAGTAGGTAGGTAGGTGATTTGTTTTTGCCAAGACAGTAAAAACCTTTAGAAATGAAAGAAAAATATACTAAAAATAGTAAAAAAAAAGATATCTTAAAGAACTGCTATAAAAGTTTTGGGTAGGGCCCTTTTTCGTTTGTAGGTAGGGCAACAGCAAACCAACAATTTTTTATGGTTGGCCTAATCTAAAGCATTTATAAACAATTTAAAAAATGTTTTAGATTATCATGTAGAAATTCAAAGTAGATCTGTATTTCATTGGTATTTTTTTCTCCCCTGTATATGCAATTTCAATGAGAATGCTGATTTAAAGAAACATTAATAATAATTTCAAAAGAAATGACATTTCAGCAAATATATTGAGTATTACATGGTTACTGTTGAATGATGCTTTGCGTCAAAACTGTCACACTGATAATAAGCTTATAACTTCTATAGGTAAATGGGCCATTGTTGGTCATATTCTATCAGGACTGATATTGAAGTTGTAACTTCTACAGGTAAGTGGAGTGGGAGATTGTTGGTAGTACATACTTAACTATTAGTACATGGAAGGTAACAAGAACACTGACTAATGACCTGATTGTTATAACATCACACTGGTACTGCACACATAATGGTAACTACATTATATCAAATCTCACTTACTGGATCAATATCAACTAACCCTTAACCCGCTAAGCACGACTATAATAGCCTTTGCGTCCATTGTAAACTGATCAGGGTTTACAATGTCCAGATCAGCCTGCGAGTGACTTGCAGACTGATCAGGGTATAAAATGTCCAGCTGCTTATCAGTCATTTTCCCCCAAACACTCCTTTGTCACATAAATGGAATGGTCTTAATTCAAAGACAGGACAGTCCATTATATATATGTAGCGGGTTAAGGGTTAAATCCCTCAGGAATATCAATCCAAACCGCATTAGCTACAAACTATTGCCATTTTCTGACTTTACAACAAGAGGTTTAGGACCTTTAAACGCTCTCCTGACAGATTCTGAATGGTTCTCGCTGTTCTGAATTGGCATATCTTTTGTCTAAAGTTTTTTCTTTTGTTTAAATGGTATTTTACATCATTTTAAGCACATGTTATGACATATATGACTGTCTTTTTTTTTGTTTTGGTAGAGGCAGACAACCCCATTTTTTATTGGGTAGAACCAGTACTGTATACCTCCCGCAATTCGTAAAAATTGACATTTCTCACTTGACAAGTTGAGCTTACATTGTGATTATATCACATAGAGCTTCAGAAAGGATTACAAATTCCTCTGGACAGGAAACATTCCAAATAAGAAGTGTGGGTTTGTTTGTTTGTACGGTATGTTGTTTTACATCATTTTCAACACATGTAAATGTTATATATGACAGTCGATTTTTATTTTATTTTTTGTGAAAAACTGCTTGATTTATGATTTATGATTTTCATTTAAAGGTCAGTGACTTAGACGAGTGACCCGCCTACCCCAACATTAAAATAGGTCGCCTCTCACCAATGAAAACACCTTATCAAACTCATTTATCCAACGTTGATGTCAATAAATACCATTTAATCATTTTACCTGATCAGAATTTATGTCCATTTATTTGAACAATAAATATAGTCCATTAACTTGTATGTATGATGATAATGATACTGGTGGTGTTGATGACGATGCTGACAAAATTCTTGTTGATGCGGCAAATTGTGATGATGTATGATCAATTATTACGATATTGTTTAAGTGCATATTGTTTACATGTATAATGTATCTGTTTATTGACATGGTCCAGTAATTGTTCACATTAATGGTCCAGAACATTTAAGAACAACATAGAATATTAAAGAACAGGATAGAACACGGAAGAAAAGTGTAGAACATTAAGGAACATTATAGAACAGAACAGTTATCCTAGACATCAAACATACAGATCATTTAGAAGATAACAGAAGATTCCAGAAATGAATGGACGTTTCATAGATATTCTTATTTATTACATTTCTATGGGTGAAAGATTGAGATTTATTAGTGAACTAACTCCTAACACAATAATAACTGTGACGTTGAGTCATGACGTCAATAAAGTGTTGCTGACGTCGACTTTATGCATGTTATCTTGCAATAAAATGAAATAAATAAATTATGTAACTGCTGGGTTTGATTATAGGGAAATCCTTCACGAGATGGTAGACGTGTGGATCTTTTCACGAACGAGCATATGCGAGTGGGCGATAAAACAAAACACGTCTACCATCGAGTATTGTGCAGAACTTTATTAGATTTTAAGTAAAAAGAGTTGTCTTTGGCATATTAGCGCAAAACATTCTGTGATTCTTTGGATTATCTTTGAAAAGAATTCTATGAATTGAAAACTAGATCATTTTGATAAGTTATATAGTTTTATGAACTGATATCTTCAATTATAATGGTAATATAACTGCATCATTATATTGTTGTGTTATTAAAGCCATAAAAAATAATGATCGTTGTTTTCCTTGCTCTTTACGCGGACGTAACACGATGAAGAAGATGTTGGTGTTGATGCTGAATGGTTGTCATTAGTAATGATGTGGCTGCTTATGTTGCTGCTGCTGTTGCTGCTGTTGCTGCTGATGTTGTTTATGATGATGATGAAGATGACAAAATGCTTCAGACATGTCTCGTAACAAACCTTCAACCAGTTGACATACTAATAAAATACTAAACAAAGGGCAATGATTCAACTCTCTGCTATTCAATGTTTTTCCCAAATGTTGATGTAAGCTTCATAAACAGATGTGACATGTCTTGGTAATCACATAACAAGGTGGGTGGGTAGGTAGGTGATTTTGTTTTTTGCCGAAGACAGTAACAAGACCTTGGTCTGAGGGTGTCTCGCCCACGGCGGTAAACCGTATATGAAATATGTTATTAAATTTAAATGATGTCCACCAAAGACAACACTTTATATGACCAAGTATCAAACAAATACTAGAAGGGTGTTCCGCAGAACACATGTGTCCCCTGTCAGTGCTTTGTCAGTATAACAAGGGGTTTTTTACCCAGATAAATGACATTGACAAACTGGCCTGACTAAGTTTTCATGAAGAAAAAAATGAGTATTTGACCCATATAATGACCTTCAGTGTGACCTTGACCTTTATATTTTAGTATGGCCATGTCGTTGTTATCATGATAAGTATTTATCACATGAAACTGCTTGTATTCCGTATAATATACCCATTACGTATTTCCTTTTATTTTATGATATGCAATGAAATACTGTATTTTATCAGTGAAATAAAAGTGTTATTCCACACTGTGGAATATAGAGTTTTATTTCCACATAGCTGCCGGGACTACTTTTAAATGTACAACCAACACAGATGCACAGTAAAATGGTTCACAAGATATTCCTACGCAAATGTAAACATGCCGAGAGAAAAACACTGCGAATTGTACCTTCTATTTAAACAATGATTTGAAATTGATTTTAAAGTTAAAAGGAAATGATTGTCAATATATAATATATTAAACAAATTGTTCTATTTGGGTATAAATAAAATATCTTAGGACTTTTTTTATTGTAGTCGCGCAAAAAATGTGTAAAGCAGCTTAGTATTGAAGTTGCCTCCCGTGTTGTTTGTAAAATCATAAAATAAAAAGAAAATTTGTTGTTTTGTCGTGAATAACATATTTTATTTCATCTCGAAGTGAGAAAACTTTTATATTTTCACTCATGCTTCGCATTCGTGAAAATATAAAGTTTTCTCACTTCTCGATGAAATAAAATATGTTATTCACTCCAAAATAACAAATATCCTCTATATATTAACCATGTGTAATACAAGGCGACCGAATCAAGTGCAGTGTCAGTACGTTCGTCTAGTCAATGTCCCGGAACACCCGTTTAGTCTGTGGAGTCCGTGGATATAGCACTGAATCGGCGATGTTGTGAGGGTAACAGTCCGCCATATGTAGATTCACCACAAGCAATAATGTGTAGTTTCTTGTCGTTTTTGAGCCATGTGATAAAAAGGATCTGACACTCGTCATTTCATACAAAATTTTATTAAACTCGTCCAGGAATTTGTTATTAAGCTCGCCGGAGGCTCGCTTAATAACACATTCCTGAACTCATTTAATAAAAAAAATTATGAAATGACAACTCATGTCAGATCCTCTATATATTGAAAGTTTGATGAAGAAATGAGTTATAGCCAACGTTAAGTTTTCGTGATGGACTCACGGACAGACGGATGGACGGACGGACGGACGACAAAGTGATCCCTATGTATCACATTTTTCTTCGAAAAGGCGACACAAAAAGTTAGGTAATCATAAGAAGTTAAGTTATTGAGGTTATAATAACTGGTTTAACCAAGGTGTAGTTTTGGAAAAATAATGCAAAATATGACCGTGACCTTGGTATTTTTTGTCGTTCAGCGTCTCCGTTGCCGAATGGTTAACGACGTTGCGTTGTAAACCTTCGCCTCTCACCGCTGCGGGTTCGAATCCCACTGGGAGCTCGACTTGTAAGTGAGGAAGTATCGATTCTTACGGATGGCGGGAGATGTACAGTACTGGTTCTACCCAGGAAAAGTGGGTGGTCTGCCTCCACCACAAAAAAAAATCGACTGTCATATATAACCTTACATGTGTTGAAAATGACGTAAAACACCATACAAACAAACAAACAAATCCACCAATGCCAACAATACATATGACCAAGTATCAAAGACATAAAGTGAGGCAATCACATAAAATTAACTGAGGTTTAGTTACTAAACCAAGGTTGATTTACCTAACTAAGGTTAAGTTTGGGGGAAATAATGCAAAATATGACCTTGACCTTGGTATTTTTTGTCGTTCAGCGATGTCCACCAATGCCAACAATACATATGACCAAGTATCAAAGACATAAATGGAGGCAATCACATAAAGTTAACTGAGGTTCAGTTACCTAACCAAGGTTAAGTTACCTAACCAAGGTTAAGTTTGGAGAAAATAAGCAAAATATGACCTTGACCTTGGTATTTTTTTGTCGTTCGATGATGTCCACCAATGCCAACAATACATATGACCAAGTATCAAACAAAGAAAATGAGTTAATCACATACAGTTAAATGAGGTTGTTACCTAACGAAGGATAAGTTTTGGGAATATAATGCAAAATATGACCTTGACCTTGGTAATTTTGGCATTACGTGATATCCATTGACCCAACAAAGCATCTGACAAAGTTTCAGAAAAATTCGAGCAGCGGTTGTTGAGATATAGTTGATTTAAAATGAACCGGCCTGCCTGATATAAAGGAAAGCCCTGCCCAAGCATCCGGCTATCCTATTCTTGCAGCAGCATTATTTGTTTCAGAGGTTCTGAGTGATTTTTCTTTCATATTTAACCAATATAATAACTGCGCATGATCACACCTAATTAGCTGGTCAATACAAAGTGCTCTGAACAACTGAAAAGTCAGATTTTAGAAAGGGCAATATTTCGCTGAGCTAACATTTTGGTGTGCTAACATTTAGTTGAGCAAATGTGCCTTTAGTGGACAGAGTAAACTACTGCCAGGTATGTTCGCTGTACATATAACTTACCTCATCTACAGCATCGGCACACTGAGTGTTGGTTATGATACACTTGGCGCTAGATGCGTTCAGCCGATACTTTATATCACTAGACCGTAACAGTGTGGTTCCTGCACTCAGAATGATGCCTGCAAACAAAATGGTACACTCATTACTCATAAAGGGGACAAGTCCAATATAACACACAGGTCACAGGGAAATTAAACTTGAAAGACATAAAAATATGATATGATAAATTCCTTTCACGCATACTCATCCGTAAGAATCAACAAAATGACATACTGTCATCACAACCTGCGGATCTAGACTTTCATCAATAACAGACTGAATTCTGCAACAAAGTTTAATTTATTCTATGATTTGAAAATGTGTAACTCAATCAACTGGTCTGTTGGTTGGTCGGTTGGTCAAATGCCCAGATTACCCTTAGGCCTAAAAAAAAAAATTGTGTGGTTCGGGTCACCTGACCCTACCTACGAATACCCGCCGACCCTGACGTTTTTTTGGTCCATTTCGAAAAAATAAAAAAAAATAAAAAAAAATAAAAAATAACAAATAAAAAATAACAAATAACAATCACAGTAATTATAGTACATAATTCAGTGCATCTTCTTTGCGTTCATAAAAAAATAAAAAATAATAATCCGACCTACCCTACCTACCAATTTTGAACATGTTACCCGAACCACACAATTATTTTTTTTAGGCCTTAATTACACCTCTGTTGAAGTCGTGCACAACCATTGGCCATAATTTACAAACAGGAAATATTTATGAGATTCTTTAAAATTAAAATTTAAAAATCTTTGAAGTTAAATTCACAACTCATGATTTGTTTCACATAAATAGATAATTAAATTTGATAATATCGTGAGGATACATCCCAAAGCTTGCTGTGTGTAATCTTAAGGTTTGAAATCTCTTCACACAAAAGTCAACATGACCCCTGTGAATGGATTACTACACAAACCTGATCTAATGGCCGCAACATTGATCGTCCAATAGTGAAGAACTCTGGGTAGTATTACAATAACAACGTCACTGGCCTTCAGATTGCACGGTCCCGTCAATACATTGGCTGCCCTGCCAGAAATATATCACATGTTGATTACATGTGCAGCACATTTAATTCTGAAAAAGTTATAAAAAACCACTTTCTCCTTTTAACAAGAGGTCCATGGAGCTCACTGTGCTACATTGGATTTTATCACATCACTAGCAGTTCAGATGGTGTTCCCTGGTATCGCGGTACTAGGTTAAAATAAATACTAATTATTGCGACTGTCTCGATTTTTATCTAATCTTTATTAGTTAAATATATATCTGAAGTCCATTTTATCGAAAAATGTCAACTGATTAAAGCAGTTGCTATGTTAATATTTCAAATGGCACTGGCTGCAAAGGGATAAAATGCAATTCAATTCAATTGTTTATTAACAGTTACAATGTTAGTCATGAATCCCATTTTCATGGAAATGACAATAGGCATATTTGAGGCTATAAATATAAATAATCTTCATGCGATCCAGAAAGCTGGAAGGTAAAGACATCCCAATTATCTTAACCCTTAACCCGCTACATATATATAATGGACTGTTCTTTCTTTGAATTAAGACCATTCCATTTATGTGACAAAGGGGCGTTTTGAGGAAAATGACTGATCAGCAGCCAGACAATGTAAACCCTGATCAGGCTGCGAGTTACTCTGGGTTACAATGGACACAAAGGCTATTATAGTCGTGCTTAGCGGGTTAAGGGTTAATAACAAACATTTTACTCTCACACTTTAGACTTGTGCGACACCTCTTGGAACGTCCACTTGACCTGATCCCCCGACTCGTTGGTCCACCACAAGGCAGGGTTGTCACCACGCTCACCTCGCTGTCAAGGAACAAAACAGAATGCTTATATGCAATAGTTAAGTACACACATACCTACCTAAATATATTATAAAACTATTCTCAGGCAAGCTAACTAACCCGCCAAATAATGGCAAAATTACATTGCAAAACTGATTATCAAAACTCTATCCAGATCTTCAAGTCATATAATCATGTATATGTGCCGAGTAAAATATAAGTTTATTCACGGGTTCATAAAATACCTGTCATTGAATATGCGTAAAATGAATTATGAGTTACTCAACTCAAAGCTCCAGTTTTGGGGTTTGACCTTGCTGGTTAAGTTATATATATATACCTCGTCATCAGTAGGTTTATATACCTCGTCATCAGTAGGTTTAAAAACATTGTACTTCTGTTGTAAAATGTGTCTGTTGATGGCGGGATAGGAACTTTAAATACTAGTATAACAGTTTCAATAATGTATTCTAAATTCTACTAAAATGAATTGATTTACAAGTACTCTATTGCGTCTGACAAGGACAATGAATTATTATTTCTGGATACTGAATTCATTAAGTGTTTAATGATATGTTGTATAGCCAGGTTACTTTGATGGTTACCGTTGTAAGTTACTCTAAAAGGAAATCTGTACAGTAACACACAGATCTAGCAGCAATTAATAACAATTAAAAGACAGCCGTATATCAAAGATATATAAACTTCACCATTTCTTTATCTGCCCATTTATCCACAACATCTCGGGCAAAATTGTAGTATTTTGGGGCCTCAAGTTTGAAGTTCTGTCTCTCCACTTCATAGTCCCATGTTGGAGCTTGAACAGACAGGTATCGGCTTGTGTTCACAATCCTACAGGGAGATAACTGTTCTGAGCACATGAGTAGTGTCTGGAGAAGTTTTCTCCCTTCCCTGAGAATTCTCATTTTGTTGGCAGATCTGCAATAGAATAGAGGTCAGTATAGCAATAGATTAGAGGTCAGTATAGCAATAGATTAGAGGTCAGTATAGCAATAGAATACAGGTCAGTATAGCAATAGAATAGAGGTCAGTATAGGCCTATGCTGAAGTTGATTGCATGTGTATCATGTCTTCAACCAGATGACAAATACTGTAACTGACAACTCAAAGATAGTTTTACAAAATACCTTATATTAAACTTTTCATCTCTCAATAAATCCTCCTGCTATAAGCTATCAGCTATAATATAAAATCATTTAAGGGCCATAACTCCATCAATGGAGCAAAACAGCTTGATGATATATGCAACCAGACTTCATACTGATATTTCCTACAAAATATCGTCAAAATCTGTTGAGAAGTTCAGAATGAGAAGTTCAGAAAGAGTAGTCCAGACAAGGAAGTTTGATGTACATACGACAGTGTGACGTACATATGTATGAAAAGATGGACAAGGTCAACACTAGATGCCCCGTCACATATTTAGCGGAGGCATAAAAAGAGATAATTGTCAAAAGATCAGTCTTTATAATAATCTAGGACACGGTTGAAATATTGGCAGACAGGTAAACATGCATAGCACGTGCCTCCCAACACCAAATTGGCTAAAAGGTAATCATGCATTGCATGTGCCTCTTAACACCAGATTCGCAGACAGGTAAGTATGTATTGTGCGTGCCTATCAATACCAGATTCGCACACACTGGTAAGGATCGATGAATTGCACGTGTCTCTCAACACCAGATTAAATTATGGTGCTTTTTTTACATACTGATGTTTACAGATGCACCCTAGACGTCTCATTGCGTTTGACCAAAAACCGTGTGGACAATTTCAGACAGACCACCCACTTTTCCTAGGTAGAACCAGTAGTGTATACCTCCCGCCATCCGTACGAATCGCCAGCTGACCAGAAATTTTGCTTTGATCAACTAGACATCAAGAGCAACATTTCTGTTAAGTTTCATGAAAATCCTTTACATAGTTTCAGAGAAGTAGTAACTACAAGTTTTTACTATATAACTCTACGTAAACAAAGATGGCCACTGGCAGACATGTTTAATGTCAAATCAAATGATTTTCAACAAGGACCAACATCATGTCATGCTGATCCGTTTAGAAAAAGTCCCATATCAATATCGCTTAAAGTTTTAAAAAATTAGTCGCTACAAATCTATTTATTTTTAAATCTATTTTTAACCGACACGGCCATCTTGTATTTCAGTGTCCGGCCGACCTGTTCATTTTAGAAAAGTCCAATATTAATATCACTCATAGTTTTCAAGATGTAGGTGCTACAAACTTGTTGTTTTTTTTAAATCTATTTTTAGCCGTGGCAGCAGTCTTGAATTACTGGCTGACCTGAAATTTTGCTAGGATTACTTGACATCAAGAGCAACATTCCTGTGAAGCTTCATGAAAATCTGTCAAGTAGTTTCACTCTATGTAAACAAAGATGGCGCTGGCAGCCTTGTTTAATGTCGAATCAAAATAATTTTCGACAAGGATCAACATCATGTCATGCTGATCAGTTTAGAAAAAGTCCCATATCAATATCGCTTAAAGTTTTAAAGAATTAGTCGCTACAAATCTATTTATTTTTAAATCTATTTTTAACCGACACGGCCATCTTGTATTTCAGTGTCCGGCCAACCTGAAATTTTGCTAGGATCACCTAGACATCAAGAGCAACATTCCTGTGAAGTTTCATGAAAATCTGTCAAGTAGTTTCAGAAGAGTAGTCGCTACAAGTTTTTACTATATAACTCTATGTAACAAAGATGGCCACTGGCAGTCATTAATTTTACTTGAATCAACTAGACATCAAGAGCAACATTCCTGTGAAGTTTCGTGAAAATCTGTCAAGAAGTTTCAAAGGAGTAGTCCCTACAAAAAAGTTTACGGACAGAGGGACGGACGACGCACCACGGCATAAGCTCTGCTAATCTTTGATCAGTAGAGCTAAAAAATACATTGATAACAGGTAATGGGTAAGTATAAGTAATATTTATAGCATAATTTTTCGAGTATATGCGATTTATACTGCTTCTCGAGGGCCGCAGGCCGGAGAGTGCAGTATAAATTGCATACGAATGTTTTGAAATATAAATGTCTTGTACCAGAGCCATTTATCCAACTATGCATGTGCAAGAAGTTTTAGGGCGTTGCAGTTTTCAGTAAAAATAACAGCTTGATCCAATCAAGAAATAGCATTATCACGCGGCATGAGCATGACCCATGTTTTGATTATTGCAGCCAATCGCCTTTGTATTTATTGGTCAAATGCAATGTCAAGGAGTGCTGTTTTGGTAATGGTTTAGTCGTTTTGATTTGACAGGTTGTGTGTAAATTACAACTGCGCGCACGTTAAATTGTGTAAACCATGATATAACTGCCGAATCTGTCATTTATAGCACGTCTGAAATATATCGGCATTTATAGCACGGTTTAGGCTCAGACCTTCAGGTTTATTAAAATTATATTTTAGTGAAATGTTACAATTAAATTTCAGTGAAATTTTTACAGTGAAATTTTAGTAGTGAAATTTCACTAAAATTATAATTGATTGAATTTTCAATGACATATCTCTCTCTCTCTCTCTCTCTACACATTTATTCACTTAGACAGACAGACAGACAGACAGACAGATATATGCTCACATAGTACATCATATAACTCACCCTACTGAAAATGCAGCTGGGATCCCGGGGGAAATGATATATATAGATAATTAAAGCCTGGAAAAAAAATCACTCAATTTTGAAGATTTTTCGAATGTATAATTGGCAAATTGTGTTATTTTATATCAAAATACATCACATGACCGCTACCTTGATATGTGTAGCAAGTTTTATATGAAGATAAATTGATTGGTTTAGGAGTGTGATTGTGACAAAAATGCAAATAAAATGCAAAGTGATTCTGACAAAAGCGCAAATAAAATGCACACTCTTTTGAATTTCGGGCAGGAAATTACAACAACTGTAGTTTTTCCTTGCACCATTTAATGATTAAAAGTAAGTGTTTTGTGACTATACTTACATTACTTATTATATCAAAGCATCTTATACATGTAATAGTTGTTTTTGAAAGAGGAAATTTCTAAATGTAGACAGTGGAAACAGTATTTTAAAGCCAAATCCCTATTGTCATATGATTTCGCGGATTTGACCTTGTTTTTTTTGTTGTTGATAGAAAAATGTTTTTCAGCACTGCAGATATTATTTGATTCAGTATCATATGCAAGATTTCACCAAGTATCTTCTAAGTGATGTAGAATGAACATTATAAATTTGTGAATTGTTCTTGAACTGTTGTATTGTTCATTGAAATGTCACTGAAAATCTCGGTGAAATTTCACCAAAATTTCACTGAAACTCACTTATATTTTGCCCAATTCTTTCAGTGAAATTTCACCGAAATTTTAGTGAAATTTCACCAAACTTTTACCGGGTAGTGAAATTTCACCGAAATTTTGGTTAAATTCACCGAGTTTTCACTTTTATTTTGCCCAATTCTTTCAGTGAAATTTCACCGAAATTTAGTGAAATCTCACCAAAATTTCAGTGAAATTTCACCGTTATTTCACTGTTATTTTGCCCAATTCTTTCAGTGAAATTTCACTGAAACTGAAAATTTCAGTGTACATTTTCACTGGGGTAATCATACATTGCATGTGACTCTTAATGCCAGATTGGCAGACAGTTATGTATTGTACGTGCCTACCAATACCAGATTTGAACACACTGTTAAGGATCGATGCATTTCACGTGAGTCTCAACACCAGATTAGTCAAATTTATTTGACGTCTTGGGGTGCTTTTTTTACATACAGATGTTTATAGATGCACCTTAGATGTCTCATTGCGTTTGACCAAAAACCGGGGGAACAATTTCAGACCGAACACCCTACTCGCTAAAAACTGAAATCTCCAATAAATCACAACAAAACTCTATTAAAAAACCCACTCATACCTAATCAATAAATAAATAATCATCAACTTATAATATCACATTGATGGCAAATTAAGATATATTAACATTAATAAAAATCTAGATTTAACAACATATGCACATGTGTCAACTTTGTCGTGTGTAAATAGCGTGTATGATGTCACTGTGATAGCCGCCTATCATTCTCTCACCATTGTTGAGAACGTGGTATGCGATACTGTATGTTGTGTCGGTTAATTATGTAGTATTGTTATGTTGTTATGTATGCTGTTTCCGGGCTTGTGGAGGTTGGATATGGGGGTCATTGGTCATTAAAAATAATATTCGACTTCCCCATGTAGTACTCTGGGATACATCATTTTCAGGAAAACTTTAAATGTATTTGTTTTCAACAAAAATATGTTCAATTAATTTTTTTTGATTTATATTTTAAATTGATGTTTTTGATATATTTTTTTTAATTTTATATATTTTTGTTTAGTTCTCAGCACTGATACAGCTACCTGTGTGGTGACGTGATTTACAAACTATGTAAGATCCTTGGTCATACTCACTTTCATACAATCCTTATTAAACTTTATCAAAAGAGGTTATGACCCTATCATTTTGAAACACACTTCATGTTTAGTGGGTGACCCATTTACAGTTTGCCACTATGCTTTCCTCTTTGATTGTGCGATGACCGGACAGATTGCGGACTCTATGATGATGTCTACCTAAATCCTTATAGGACGGTAGCGGTTGATGTTTGTCTTTAATT
Organism: Cyrtodaria siliqua; assembly: GCA_037043455.1. NCBI lineage: Eukaryota > Metazoa > Mollusca > Bivalvia > Adapedonta > Hiatellidae > Cyrtodaria > Cyrtodaria siliqua. The sequence continues at coordinate 183,064 of JAWPHD010002967.1, forward strand.
TTGTATTGTCGTACCCTTAATGGTTTGTTCTCTTCTCCTTCTGCCAAGTCACTAAGTACTTACTTTGTAGCTTTCTAGGTGTTTTTTTTTTATATTATATATACATGATCATTTATGTGTTTACTTATATGCCTATTAATGCTACCTTGTTTGTTAGAGATCAGGGCCTTTTTGCAACACAAATAAACTGTTCAATGCTACCATGTGTATTTAAAATATTGCGTTATCGAAGCAAAAAATTCAAAGCAACTGTTCATTGCTACCTTACCATGCAATCATGAAAACCATATAAGAGTCGCTGCCGATACGGCATCGAATAAAACAACCTTCGAATAGAAAGTGTTCCATGATGGATCTAGTTGCTACGATGTTGAACTGCCTTCAAAGAAAGCATTTCTAGTCATACTGCCTTCAAAGAAAGCATATCTAGTTGACATTAAAACAACAGTTGGAGTAAAGGTGCGTGTATCTCTTTAATACTGACAATATTAAACAAGAGGTCAATGACCTTGAAGCTCTACTGATAGGTTTTGATAGCTAGATCAGCATTCCTGTGAAGTTTCATTAAAAAGCGGCAGCCTTGTTTAATGCCGATTCAAAATAATTTTCGACAAGGATCAACATCATGTCATGCTGATCATTTTAGAAAAAGTTCCATATCAATATCACTTATAGTTTTCAAGAATTAGTTGCTACAAAAAAAAAAATGTATTTTTAGCTGTTGTGGCCATCTTGAATTTCCGAGTCCGGCCGACCTGAAATTTTGCTAGGATCAACTAGACATCAAGAGCAGCATTCCAGTAAAGTTCCATGAAAATTGGTTAGGTAGTTTCAGGAGTAGTCGCTATAAGTTTTAACTATATAACTGTATGTAAACAAAGATGGCCGCTGCAGTCATGTTTAACGTTGAATCAAAACGATTTTCGACAAGGACCAACATCATGTCATGCTGATTATTTTAGAAAAAGTCCCATATCAATATCACTTACAGTTTTCAAGAAGTAGTCACTACAAATTCGTTTTTTTTAATTATTTTTAGCTGTGGCGGCCATCTTGAATTTCCGACCAACTTGAAATTTTGACAGGATCAACTACACATCAAGAGCAATATTCCAGTGACGTTTTGTGAAAATCCATGGAGTAGTTTCAGAGGAGGTCGCTACAAAAAAAAAATGGACAGACGGACGCCGCACCACGGCATAAGCTCTGCTGATCTTTGATCAGTAGAGCTAAAAATACATTGATAACAGGTAACGGGTGAGCAGGTACAAGTGATTTATGTATTTACTGTTTCTGGATTGTTCAAAGTGGCGTGGCGCAGTCGGTAGTGTGGCGGATTTGTATCCGGAGGCCCCGGGTTCAATCCTCCGTGGTGCCACTGAGTTGCGTCGGTGTGTTCTTGGGCAAGACACTTTCCTTTAGCCTCGTCCGTCGGATGGGGACGTAAACCGGGCGGTCCCGTGTATCGGTCTATCCTCCGAGCACGTTAAAGAACCATAGGAATCTATTCGATAATAAGAGTAGGGTACGGTTCCCTGATTCCTATGTATCCTTCCCCTCTCTCTGGTGCAGCTCTAAATAACATATACTGTGTTGATGAGTCGTTAAACAACATTCAATTCAATTCTAAGTGTATAAATAATAATGTCAACTAGATTACGACCTTCCAACAGATCATGAGATGTATAAGAACAGATAACAGCAGTTTACAAATATTTATTGACTACACATGCTTGTTATCCTGGTAAAACTCAATGTGAGAAATATTCTCCTGCATAATCTGTTGGTTTTGGGTTGAACAAGTTTGAGAAATTGCATGAGCTGCATATATATGTATAATACACGACTATATTTTCATGAGCATCAAATACTTGCACACAAATTCTAATATTTACGTCTATACATGTTTATAATTATGTTAATAACACTACTCTGTAGAATTTTAAATCAATATTTTCAAGCCCAGGCCATGCCCCATTCTAAAATCAGGTTTAAGAGGGTGAGGGCCAGGTCCACCATTGTTCATCATTGGATTTAACAACTAAAACTTACCCAAGACCCCCATAAACCAGTGCTCAAGATTGAACACCACGATTCCCCCACCAAACCCCAAACTCAAATCCTGGATCGGCATCTGATATTTTGCTAATTTTGCATGTTTTGATTGTTTTCCAAAATGTATTCATAATTTTCCTTGAAAGAACAACAAATATGTGTAACTGCTCATTATATAATGCACAATCTAGATAAAAAAAACAGGGTCTGCCAGCAATGAAGGCTCAGCAAGTTATTCAAGCAATGAAGGCTCAGAATTGTTTAAGCAATGAAGGCTCAGTGAGTTGTTAAGGCATTAAAAGCTCAGTTATTTAAGCAATGAAGGTTCAGAGAGTTGTTTAGGCAGTGAAAGCTCAGTTATTTAGACAATGAAGGCTCAGAGCTATTGAAGCAAAGAAGCTCAGAGAGTTGTTTAAGCAATGAAGGCTCAAGAGTTATTTAAGCGAAGAAGCTCGGAGAGTTGTTTAAGCAATGAAGGCTCAGTGACTTGTTTAAGCAATGAATGCTCAGAGTTGTTTACACAATGAAGGCTCAGAGTTGTTTAAGCAATGAAGGCTCAGAGAGTTGTTTAAGCAATGAAGGCTCAGAGTCGTTTAAGAAATGAAGGCTCAGCGAGTTGTTTAAGCAATGAAGGCCCAGAGAGTTGTTTAAGCAGTGAAGACTCAGAGACTTGTTTAAGCCATGAAAGCTCCGAGAGTTATTTAAGCAATGAAGGCTCAGAGTTGTTTAAGCATTGAAGGCTCTGAGATGTGTTTAAGCAATGAAGGCTCAGCTAGTTGTTTAAGCAATGAAGGCTCAGAGTGTTTTTAAGCAATGCAGGATCAGAGAGTTATTTCAGCAATAAAGTCTCAGAGAGTTGTTAAAGCAATGAAGGCTGAGCCGGGCAGAGTTGTTTAAACAATAAAAGGCTCAGAGAGTAGGTTAAGCAATGAAGGCTCAGAGAGTTGCTTACATCATGTCAAACCCGCTCAATTGAAATATCCTGTATCAGCAGTTTTTACACAGACCAACGTCAACAACAAATATTCTTAAGGAATTTTATTTATACTTTTTACATTAGCATGGTGTTCCATGGTATCTCGGTACTTAAATGTTTTGACGGAAAAAATCAACTGTAAACAATATTTAAAGAAAAAGGAAACTCAAATGCTTTCTGTGACCCTTCTACTAAATTGTTATGATATAAAATGTAATCAATTTTACTTAAAAATGTCAGAATTAGATTTGAAAAGAAGGGTACCCTCATGTAGCTTATTATTTTAAAAGTTCTGTGGTATCTAGTGTATATCCTGTATTTGTTAGTGAACTGGTATAAGATTCAATGAGTGACCATTTCTAGAAACAATAATGTACAACAGACTCATCAGACTAAAAATTAATGAATTGTATAACCTTCAAGTTATGTTATGGAAACTGCATTTATGGAGACTAGGGGTATTGAATTTTAAAGATCACAAGGAAATTGTCAACATTTTTGCATTATTTTGAAATATTCTTTCATTTATGATAAATATACCTTTTTTTTCAATTATTGTATTATAGACTATGTACCTAAAGGCATCACATCTATAAAATAAATATATTTTAGCAGAGATGAAAATTATCCATTATGGACCGACACTACCATGATAATATAGCTCTGCCCCTACTGTGGATATTGTCTTCAAAGTGGCCTGCGGTATAGTCATCGTATGCCTACCACCATAGAACCCTTGATATCATAGGAAGCTAGTATACATGTACATGCGCGCCTCTGTGTGTGCATGCATGTAACTATCAGGACTATTATTGATTTATTAAAAGCAGGAGCAGATTTAGGTAGGGTCACACCCAGCGCTCGCAGCCTAATATCTGAAAAGTTATGTAAAGTCAACTGTATATGTAAAAAGTATAGGTTTTAAATTATGTTTTTTTTTGGTTAACTTTTTTTTGAAAAGTTGAATTTTATCTTTATGTGGATAAACTGACGTCCCGTTAATTCAAGAATTAAAAAAAAAAGTGCAGTGTATCTATTTAATTCTGACATTGGCATTCAATGTATATGAATATGAGAAAAAGGTTTTAGGTAACGAACAAATGTGGGTCCGAATCGGCTTGGGGACGGATCGTTTTGAGTACGAAACGCCCTCCATCGCAAAGACAAAACATTTTAAGGTGAAGCATGCATATACGTATTGTATTAAAACTTGTAGAGTGTATAGATCTCCATATAAAAAACTATATCGACTAGTAAAGGCTTACCCGTATCTATTTTTTGCAGTATAAAAGATTTCGAGCGATGGAGGTTAGCCTATGTCCAGGGCATGAAGTCGTCCTCGACTGCGGCGCCGCAATCCCAAAATGCGGGTCTAAATCAGAGCGTGCAGATCTTCAGCAACACCAATAACTAAGTGAAACAACTAATTAAGAAATCAATGGACGAAGGGAAACTACCTGAAATCTGGAAGACTGCTAATGTAAGTGCAGTCTTTAAAGCTGGAAAAAAGTCTAAACCAGAGAATTATCGACCAATTAGTCTGACACCAATAACATGTAGAATCATGGAAAAGATTGTTAAAGTGGAACTAGTCGACCACCTCATTAGGTATCTTCTTATATCAATACATCAACATGGTTTCACGCGGGGCTGCTCCTGTGCTACTCAGTTGTTAGAATGTATAGATGACGGGTCGGAAGCCATCGATAATGGGGAAGATGTAGACGTCATCTATCTTGACTTCAAAGCGGCGTTTGATAAAGTCCCCCATAAAAGTCTACTTAGAAAAGTTAGAGCCATGGGAATTTCTGGCAAACTTTATAACTGGATAGAAGATTTTTTAACTAACAGAAAACAAAGGGTAGTAGTAAATGGGCAGGTTGGAGTGCGCATGCGCAAACATCTACACGTCTTCTCGGACCGAGGGCTCTTTTTTTCTTCTTTTCTGTTTGTCTTAGGTCTTTTAAAAATTAAATGAGCATTGCCAGGCAGGTATAAATATATAGTGAGAGGGTAAATCGCGCTGCGAAGCTTATTTACTTACGGGAAGGTATATTTTCTTGTGTTTTTCTCTGTCATTCCCACGCGGTGACAAAATCCAATATGGCGGCGCCCGTTACGCGGCACCTTTGACGATAAGTTACAAGTATTTACACAGATACACATCATGTTTAAATCGAACGGACCAATTTTAATACTGACTTTTATGTTAGTTATTGTCTTGTGCTATAGATGCCTGCACTCCAGACTGCAACATGTCTCACATCGTCCAAGTTTGGAAAAACTTGACTTGTGTTTGCAAGAGGGTACTGAAACTTTCAGAATACAAAATGAAAATATACTTAATACATTTACCTCTTTCTTTTCTGTACTTAAATATGGAAAAAACAGAAACTTTGATATTTGTAGAAACAACAACTGCTTTCTTTACCTATGTATTTTAGTTGTCTCTGTCTCGGGCGACATCCACTCTAACCCTGGCCCAAATAGTTTAATCTGTGGTAATAGTGTTTACCCATGTGGTGTCTGTGAAGCTAATGTCACATGGTCAAGGAACGCAGTGTATTGTGAGACGTGTGGTATATGGTTCCACATTGATTGCCAGGATTTAGGCGATAACACATTCCAAATACTGCAAGGCACGAATGTAAGCTGGCACTGCCTGCACTGTAACTCTGTAAATCAACATACAGTTTCTCTAAATTTCTTCGAAGACTTGATTTTGTCAAATAGGTTCGAACCTATCAGCCCATGTAATTTCAGCTCAATATCAGAGGCTTTAAGTAGCCCAGGAGACCCAATGCACACATCATCCCCAACACACAAACGACATACTATGAAACCTAAACATACTTATCGTTCCATAAAACCTTTAAAGGTCCTAAATGTGAACCTTAACTCTATCGTTGCTCACAGTATTGATCTCAGCAATATGATTGATAGCATAAACCCCGATATAATTATAGGGGTAGAAACCAAGATAGATGCCAGTATTCACCTAGGTGAGATTCTTCCCAGTTCTTATCTTGAAAATGTAGTACGAGTAGATAGGAAGAGGGGGGGTGGTGGAGTAATTATTACAGCAAAGGATGATTACACCTGTAGCGAGGTCCCTGAGCTGCAAACTGACTGCGAGATTGCTTGGATGAAGATGGAGATTACTGGTTGCAAATCCCTCCTAGTCTGTAGTTATTATAAACCACATGAGGGTGATGGTCCAAGTCTAGATCATTTTGCGGAGTCTTTACAGCGTCTAGGTATGTCAAATTCACACATTCTTATTGCAGGTGACATGAATTTCCCAGGATATGATTGGCCAAATAACTGTATTAAACCAAATTGTAACTACCCATCTCTTACTTACAAATTTGTAGACCTCTTGGACGATTTTGGTCTCACACAATTAGTAAATACACCCACTAGAGGAAATAACATCCTTGACCTTGTGATCACAAACCATCCAAACATTATATCATCATGTAGAGTCATACCAGGGGTCAGTGACCACGATGCAGTCCTGACAGAGATTAACATAAATCCAATTAAAAACAAGCAAAATCCCAGAAGGATTCCACTGTACAGAAAAGCTGACTGGGATGGTCTTAAATCACATATGACTGCCGTTGGGGAGAGCCTAAAACATAGCCTTAATAATTCAACTCCAGTAAACCAACTCTGGGAAAATATAACTTCTGAACTCGAAAGAGCCATTGACCGTTTTATTCCACATAAAATTGCAAAATGTAAGGATAGACATCCTTGGATAAATGGTAACATTAAACGTCTAATAAGGAAAAGAGACAAACTCTACTCTAAAACGAGACTCAAACCCTCCCCTGAAGGCACTAGTAAACTCAAGAAGCTCAAGCACCATATACAATCTGTCAGTCGGAAGGCCTACTGGGACTATGTGGAAGATCTTATTACACCTAAAGTAGAAAATACTACACAAGAAAATTTTAACATATCTAAAAGGTTTTGGACCTTCATAAAGCACAAAAATACTGACTCTGTAGGTCTTAAATCCCTAAAGAGAAACGGAGTGTTGATAACTGACCCTGTTGCTAAAGCTGACTTGTTAAATAGCCAGTTCCACTCGGTTTTCTCACAGCAAATTCCTATGAAACTCAGTTATTACTGCAAATACGTTTCGAGTCTTTTCTCTAAAAATGATAAAGACATGCCCGATATACAGGTTACTGTTAATGGGGTACAAAAACTACTGCAAAATCTTTCAGTATCAAAAGCCCCAGGCCCAGATAACATAAGCCCGACAGTTCTAAAGGGTCTCTCAGAGGAGCTTGCTCCTATTCTCACCCTTCTTTTCAATACTTCGCTTAGACAGGAAACCCTTCCGGATATCTGGAAAAAAGCAAACGTAACCCCCATCTATAAAAAAGGAGACAAGACTACTCCTTCCAATTATCGTCCTGTTTCACTAACTTGTATTTGTTGTAAGCTCTTAGAGCATATTGTTTGTAGCAACCTTATGCAGCACTTAAATCGTCACAATATATTATATCCCCTCCAGCATGGTTTTCGTGAAAAGCGAAGCTGTGAAAGTCAACTTATTGAATTTATTCATGATATAGCCATTAACATGCAAAAAGGCAGACAGACCGATGTAGTAGTGATGGATTTTGCTAAGGCATTCGATAAGGTGGCACATAATAGGCTCCTCTATAAACTCTCATCTTATGGCGTGAAGGGCGCAGCCCTGGGCTGGATTGGTTCTTTTCTTAGTGGTCGTTCCCAACGAGTTGTACTTGAAGGGAAATCTTCTTCGTCAGTCCCAGTACTTTCAGGCGTCCCTCAAGGGTCTGTCCTTGGGCCAGCTCTATTTCTGGTCTACATAAACGACCTCCCAGAGTATGTCACTCACAGTACAGTCCGTCTTTTCGCAGATGACACGCTGTTGTACCTATCTATACACACTCAGGGCGATTGCAAAAAACTCCAAGACGATCTACACAGCCTTGAACTATGGGAAGCAGACTGGCAAATGGCTTTTCACCCTGAAAAATGTGAAGTGATTCACATCACTACTAAAAGAGCCCCTACACTACATAAGTATTCCCTTCATGGACACACACTCTCATCCGTCCCTCTGATGAAGTATCTTGGTGTTAGCATTAGCCACGACTTAAAGTGGAATAAACACATTAGTTCTGTTTCTTCAAAAGCAAACCAGACTCTAGGTTTTCTGAAACGCAACATCAAAATTGGCTCACAGACTATTAAAGAAAGGGCCTATAGATCCCTTGTTCTCCCCAAATTGGAATATTGTTATTGTTCCACTGTATGGGACCCTAAGTCCACCACTAAAGACAAGGTAGGTGACTTATCCAATCATAGACTAGTCCACCAACTTGAAATGGTGCAGAGAAGAGCAGCGAGATGGGTCACAAATAGGTATCATAACACATCTAGTGTTACTGACATGTTGCACGATCTGGAGTGGAGATCTCTCGAGCAAAGACGAGCTGACTCTAGACTATGTATGCTTTACAAGATTCGTAATAATTTAGTAGCCATAAACGAGGATGAATACCTCACCAGAGGCTCAGGTAGACGCCAACACCAGTATCATCAGCTAAGGGCTGACAAGGACTACACACGATTTTCTTTCTTCCCGCGAACCGTTGTGCAATGGAACCAGCTACCCGTTAACACCTGCCTGGCAGAGTCGTTGGATTCCTTCAAGACCCAGGTCTTGAAGACCCAACACTCGCGCCTCATTTAATTTTTAAACACTCTTCTATCTTCTTTACTCTTTCTCTCTCTGTACTTCCTTCTATCTTTACTAATCCTTCTACTCTATCTCACCTTTTTCGTTTTCCACTAAAAATTTCCTCTAGCACTCACTGGTGATAATACTCATGACAGAGGGTAAACCAGTATATTGGCAAAAGCAAAAAGCAAAAAGGAATCGGGTCTCATGGATGTCACAAGTGGGGTTCCTCAGGGCAGTGTTCTAGGGCCCATATTGTTTTTGATATATATCAATGACCTCCCCGAAGCAATTTCCTGCACTACTAAAATGTTTGCAGACGATACAAAACTTTATACATGCGTTAGTGACCCAAGTAATATACAGAATTTACAGGATAATATATTTAATGCATGCAATTGGGCTAAAAATTGGCAAATGATATTCAATGCCAAAAAATGTAAACACCTTCACATTGGAATGAATGACGATGAAAACAATGTGTAATTTATCAAAGATCAAACAAATAAAATTGAAAAAAATACTAAGGTAATGCAGGAAAAGGACCTAGGTGTAACCTTCGACTCTAAGTTAAAGTTTTCTAACCATATAAGTGGGAAAGTCTCTAAGGCTAACAGGAACCTAGGACTAATATTCAAAACTTTTACATATATGGACATAGACATGTTCCTCTGCCTATATAAATCCCTTGTTAGACCCCACCTGGAATACGCCACAGTTGTCTGGTCCCCATATCTCAAAAAAGACATTAACACTATAGAAAATGTCCAAAAAAGAGCTACCAGAATGGTGGGTAACCTCAGCAACTTTCCATACCACACAAGACTTACTATGTTAGGACTACCAACCCTGGAGTATAGAAGAGAGCGAGCCGATGTGATTCAGGTTTACAAAATTTTAAATAACATCGATAAAGTAAATAAAAATAAACTGTTCACTATGGCCCCGAATACTGGCACTAGGGGAAACTCACATAAATTATTTAAGAAAAGAGCAAAAGTTGATATTAGGAGGAAATCCTTTGCTTATAGAGTGGTAGATTCTTGGAACAAACTACCTAACACAGTAACTGAGGCACCCACCATAAATTCATTCAAAAGTAGGCTAAACAAACATTGGGCGCAACATCCTTCCAAATTTAGGCCTAACAACTAATGAAATGAAACAACAACAAAAAGACAATATAACCTAAAAAGACAAAAGGGAACCGGAAGTCAGAATAGTCTTATCGACATTACCAGAAAATTTATAAACAATCCAAATGGGCCTAAGAAACGACGGTTTATGAGTGGCCTCGAAGACAGTATTACAGTATTACCATCACATATATTGAAAAGTAAAGTATGCACCAAGCTGCAATCTTACCCTAGTCTCGTCACAATTGAACTGGAAAGTGTGAAAATAGAGAAATGTCCTCTAAACAATATAGGTAGCATCAGAGTGACCAGATCTATACTGAACAAAAAACAATTAGCACGACTTTTTAGGGACATAGATCATGGATATATATGTACACGTGTATGTAGATCTATGCATAGATGAAATATATGAACATTTATATAACTGTTTGAAGTTATTAGGGATGAGACTTTCCAAAATGTGTGTTGTTTCATTATTTTCTAAGCCTTAGTATCGGAATTACCTCCCATATATTAAAAACAAATTATTTCTTATAGAAACGAACACATTTATTATTTGGCAAAACCATTGCAAAACAAAAATTGCCCATTTTGTCTTTGTATTAAAAACGCTAAAATGTGATAAAAAAATAATGTTTACTGATTCTCAAACAAAAAACATTCCAAATTTCGTAAGTTTAAAATTACCTCTCTTTTCATTGAAATAAAAACGATTTAATTTTTTATAACCGACTTTGTTTGCAAATGACTTTGTAGCATTATTATTGGTAATATCTTTGTCACTTTACCATTGAACCCGAGCATACACGGCTTTGTATCTCGTCTATGGAACTGACATGCATTTTATGTGCTAAATTTATTTTTCTCAGTATATTAATATAAAAACCCTGACTGCATTAATAGGCAACATAAGTAAAACACAAACACCCATATATATATATATATATATTTTTTTTTTTTCCCAATTGTGTATGGGTACGTTTGAACCGTAGTTAACATTACTGCATAATAATGTGTTCGATTTATTTTCGGATGCGCTATTTTCAAGCTTGGTGCACGTAACTCGATTTTTTCATAAGACTAACCGATGTTTATGTTAATCGATTGAATTTCGAAATTTTATACTACGGGACGTTTTCGTTCCTAATAGGAAATATATGTTTTACTTACCAAGCCAACTGTTGTCATAGCAGCAGAACAGGTGCAAGTACATTTTTTCCCAATACACTCCAAAACTGGTTAAAATTAGTTTCCTTTAAATAATCTGTAAAATGTTGTAGGGGAGCTTGGCTTGGCAGCTCCGAACCGAAAATCAGTTACTCCCTATTTGGTTTTCCTTACCTGGAGCATTACTGCTGTATTTGCATATAAGTATATTGATGATGACATGAAAACTCTGGGATTAATTTATTTTGTTCTATTAAAAATCCAGGCGACGTTCTTGATAAAATTTGCAATAAATGTCAAGCTTCATCTATTAAGTACTTATGATTTTTCTGCATTATATACAACTTTACCACAACACCACCTTATCAAAGACAAGCTTATTGCTCCCATTCAAGCTAAGGAAAATGGACTTGTCATGAAATTCATGAATCACTTATTGTTCTATTAGATAATATTTTCGTCAGGTATGGAACTACCGTTTATAGACAAATTGTTGGTATCCCTATGGGTACGAACTGTGCATCCCTTGTCGCAGATTTGTTTTTATATTGCTATGAAATGGATTGAATTGAATGTTGTTTAACGGCTCATCAACACAGTATAGGTTATTTAGAGTCACCCCCGAGAGCGGGGAAGGATACATAGGAATCCGGGAACCGTGCCCTACTCTTATTATTGAATAGATTCCTATGGTTCTTTAACGGAGGATAGACCGATACACGGGACCGCCCGGTTTACGTCCCCATCCGACGGACGATATATTGCTATAAAAGACATTTCATGTTGAGTGAGACTTTCACCAGATACCCTGGCAGATGCTATTGAAGCCTTTGATGACACCTCTCGGTATCTGGATGACATATTGAACATTGACAACCCTTTCTTTTCTACTATGGTTAAATAATATATATATATATATCCTAAAGAACTTCCAACTTAAAAAAGCTAATATTTCTGATACTAACGCTTCTTTTCTCGATTTACATCTTTCTATTGAAAATGGTGAAATAATTAGCAAAATCTATGACAAGAGAGATGATTTTAATTTTGATATTGTTAATTATCCCAATTTAGATGGGGTCCCTTGTTCCCCGAGCAACTTCTTATGGGATGTATGTGTCTCAACTTATTCGTTTACCCGAGTTGACTTTAATATTCTTAATCTTTGTATAACAGTATTAACTAAAAAAGCTACTCCATCAGGGCTACCGTTACCATAAACTTCGTAAAACCTTTGCAAAATGTTATTATCGTAACCTCGATCTTCTTTCCAAATATAAAAGTAATTTAAGGACTCTTCTGCGACAAGGACTATCACAACCTGACTTCTATGGTGACGTGATTTACAAACTTCGTAAGATCATGGGTCATGACCACTTTCATACTATCTTTGTTAAACTTGTTAAAAGGTTTATCAAAAGAGGTTATGAGTGTGACCCTATCATTTTGCAACACACTGCATGCTTGGTGGTGGAACCCATTTACAGTTCGCCGCTATGCTTTCCTCTGAGTTTTGACCGGACAGGCTGTGAACTCTATGATGACGTCTACCTAAAGCCCAAAAGGAGGGTGACGTTTGATGTTTGTCTGCAATCTTGTCTTGTCATGCCCTCAATGATTTATTCTCTTGTTGCTCTGGCTTCTGCCAAGTCAGTGAGTGAAGGTACTCAATGACTTGGCAGAAGCCAATAAACCATTAAGGGCACGACAAGAAAGATCAGACAAACATCAAACGCCACCGTCGCAATGGGCTTTAGGTAGGCGTCATCATAGGGTTCCCAGCCTGTCCGGTCATCGTACAATTAAAGAGGAAAGCATAGTGGCGGACTGTAAAGGGGTCCATCACCAAGCATGCAGTACGTTGCAAAATGATAGGGTCATAACCTCTTTTGATAAACTTTTTAACAAGTTTAACGAAGGTAGTATGAAAGTGATCATGACCAAGAATCTTACGAAGTTTATAGATCACATCACCATAGAAGTCAGGTTGTGATAGTCCTCGTCACAGAAATCAAAGGTATGCATTCACTTCCCAAAAAGGATAGCTGCAACACACGCTGATAAACTGCACCATAACACTCGTCTGGAGGCACATTAACATATACATGCATACATACAATTATAGCTACTATGAGTGGGATCACATTCAAGGATTCAACCACACACATGCTATATCTTTAGACAGTGATGGTGCCGATCACTAGGATAATGTGAATTCAGTAATTTGTATACATCAAAGGGTGATAATTTGAACTGACAATGGCATCTTTCGAAATTTGGGATCTACGGTATTGACATTCATATATATACTGAACCAAACGGCTGCACCAGTAGACAATACCTTTATTATATGCCGACTGTACCGTTCGAGACAGGTGATTTGAATGATTGTTTTAAATAACAGTCGTTATTGACAAGATACTCGTCTTGTTTAGAATGAAATTTTTGATTTATTTTATTGTTATTATCGAGATATTAAAGGTATCGTCTACTGGTGCGTTAGCTGTTTGGTTCAGTATAAATATGTTATATAGTTTACCTTTAGCTAGGATGGAAACAAAATTGTATTCGATCCTGTTTTGTCGTGCCCTTAACGGTTTTCTCTTGTTGCTCTGGCTTATATCAAGTCTGTGAATACCTACTTTGTGCCGTTCTTGGCTTTTTGTTTTTATACGTGCCTATGACCATAATCATATTTATTGCCTATTAATGCTATCAAGTCCATAAGAGCGTACATCCTGTGGGACAGTTCATTATTTACCCTTTAATTTATTTACACTGTCCCTTTCCATTGGGATTACAATTAGCTGTATCAGTGTTTGGAACCAACTACCTGTGATTGGAATGACAGAGTAAGAGTGAGGTTCGGTGCTCCCTAGAACCTGGTTTAATTTTGGTGGCTTTTATGCCACCGACCTTTGTTGTTTACAAAGTTGTTGACACTTGTTTCTGGTTTGCATACATTGCTTCTATTGTTTTTTTTAACGCGTTCTGGGGAGTATTTCCTGTTCGACTTTTGCATCTACTTGGATAGAAATCACCCCGAGGTACATGCACCTATGAACTGTGAGATGCAACAGTGAATGTCCAGTAAACAAGGATCAAGGACCAACATCGATATTTAGTACGTTCAGCAGCAATATTGGATACTTGGAGCGCCATAGAACACGCATCTGAATTGTGGTCAAAATACAGCAGAATCTATTTTTGAGGTTTCACAAGTTTTGTTATATTTCCGTATAGAACTCTTTCAAATTCACGTAACTGTGACAGCCACCATAAATATCTGACGACAAAACACACACGATTTACCAGCTTTCTGTATTTTATTATTATATTTTGCAAAATCAGGTAAAAGAATAGAAAATTAATGCTTTAACTTACCGTGTTAGGAGGCAATTTTTACACTACATTTACAGCAAACTTTCAGAAAATTTACTTTATAACAATAAGTAAATGTCTCGCCTGCCGAATACATTTAAAGTTATGGACAGTTGCGAGATTGGTTAGGTTGCAAGTTTAAAGTTTAGAGAAAAGGGGCATAATTCTGCCAAAGTGTGTCAACGAGTTATTGGACATATGTAACAACAACATTCCTTGAGGTCAGATGAACATGTGTGTGACGTTTTATGAACAAAGGTCAATTACTTCCAAGTTATGGCCAATGTTAGCTTGCATGTTCAAGTGTGACGGACAGACGACGGACAAAGCAATCCTTAAGTGTCTGCCATGCTACGCAGGGGACAAATTTAAGGAGATAGCAAATTAAAACAATAGCTTGCTTTATTTCGACAGCATTTATTGCTTCAGTTGGGGATTATATACAATCAGATCTTAACAGTTTATTTACACAGCACAATATTTCAGTGTGCAATATACACTGGTATACATTAAATGGACACATATCCAGACACACACCAGGGATAGAACAAAATATGTTAAAAATTAAACTAAAATAATTTACTATATATCAAGTATAAAGCAAAATACTGGGACAACACAGAAACATGATCAGGATATCTGCATACATATAGGACAACACAGAAACATAATCAGGATATCTGCATACATATAGGCAAACTACTGGGACAACACAGAAACATAATCAGGATATCTGCATACATATAGGACAACACAAACATAATCAGGATATCTGCATACATATAGGCAAACTACTGGGACAACACAGAAACATAATCAGGATATCTGCATACATATAGGACAACACAGAAACATGATCAGGATATCTGCATACATATAGGACAACACAGAAACATAATCAGGATATCTGCATACATATAGGACAACACAGAAACATAATCAGGATATCTGCATACATATAGGACAACACAGAAACATGATCAGGATATCTGCATACATAATCAGGATATCTGCATACATATAGGCTATTAGCATATATTTCATGTATATACTCGTACTTCTTTTATACAATTTACTCCAACAACAAAATCTTGCTGAACAGAAAATAATTAATGTAATTACAAACTCTTCTTTATACATGTTTATAATAGCGCTGTTTTCAAATGAAGCTTTGATTTTAAATGTTATGGTTTTTTAAGGCATATATAATAAGCATTGTATGTACCACAGTGTTACTTTGACATAATTATATACCTCGCACATTGAAATAATACTTTGGGCGTATACTTTTTTGACAGTCATGGACCAAGTATCTTACATGTATTATTTACATATTGTTAACTCATATGTACAAGTGAATATTACAGATTTCATTGCATCTAAACCAGGGAGAAATAACAGAATGATTAAATAGTTGGAAAGTAAGACCAACCCTCCATCTCTCTTTCCATCTATTAAATTCAACTGAATTGGATTTTATAGTTGCACCAACAGCCATATGGCGACTTTCCAGCTTCCATTGGTGGAGTCATATGGCGACTTTCCAACTTCCATTGGTTGATGAGACTCCAGGCAATTTTCATGCATATGCGGTCACCTGGGTAGAACCACGAACGTTCCGCAAGCCAGCTGGATAGCTTCCTCACATAAAAATTCTTAGGACCATGAGGGATAGAACCCACAGCAGTGAGGGACAAGTCATATGAAGTCAGACTAACCACTCGGACGCCCCAAATTGAACTGTAAAATCTGGAGTTAATTAGTATTATGGAAGATGTGGGACAAGTAGGTTAAACAATTTCATATTTTGTTTTATTTAGTAAGAACACGTTTCTTGAATACATGAAGACAAAACCTATATTTACAACACTGAAATATGAATTGGACCCATAGAAACAGTTAATTTCGTGCGTGAACTTCTTAGTAATGAGATGATTAGACTATTTTTGTCAATTTTACAATGCATGATCGACATACTAAACAGGCATATTTACCTACATTCAGACATTTAGATGTGTGAGTCACAATTAGGGCTATTCCATCAAAATGTACATGGGACCCCAGGAAGGCACTTCTGCACCCCCACATTGAAGCAGGATTTAGTTTAAAAGAACTAATTTTTGGAAAATAGGGTTCACCCATAGATGTTTATTAAACTGCCTTCCCTGGGTACCGGATATCTTTAAATGGAAGAGCCCTTATCTATATAAATTAATTTGTTCAGTAATTCAGCACTCAAAAGGACATCACACTAGAAAATCACATCTGGTAGCAGTTTTACCAAGATAGTGAACTGGGAAATTTACAAGTCACCATATACTTCAAATATCAGAAATTTAGGTTTCTTTGGATCAAAATGTTAGTTTTATTACTTGATACAAGAGGAGAGTATTTGTTCGATTGTTTGTTCAGTGTTTCACATAATTTTTCAGCATATTTTAGGCTATGTATGACGGTCGATTTTTTTGTGGTGGAGGCAGACCACCCACTTATTCCTGGGTAGAACAAGTATTGTATACATCCCGCCATTCATAAGAATCAACACTTTCTCACAAGTTGAGCTCCCAGTAGGATTCTCCTGCATCGTCTTTATCCATCTGAAAATTCTAAACTGTGTAAATATGCTGATATTGGAGATACCAGCCTTGCCTAAAGTACCCTGCATTACTTTCTGTAAGATTTGTTTTGTATCGCAAAAATGTGTGGGTTCATTCCTGCACTACGAAAGGAAATGAGCCAGAGTACAATCTCAGATATAATATCAATATTTATTAAATTCGACAAACAGGTGGTCTCGGATGTAGTCTACAAAACCTATTCTGTCCATGCTCGTCTCCTCTAACTAGATAGTATAATCTGCTGTCAACTACAGGACAAGATTAGAATATGAAGTAAGAACGTATGTTTTGGACCTGTGAAACTTAACATATATGCCTCTGACAAGACCTGAAAGAGTAGTGCATTCATTGTGGTCTTATGAAATAAAATGTTGCAATGTAAAGAAGAAATATTTCTTCAACGATGACGTAATTCTTCCTATGTCTATGACAATGACAATTAGACATTTATGGCAATCAATATTTTCTAAAACTGAGTACATATTTACTGAGACAAAACAATGATGGACAATTGATTGTTCTTCACTTGTCATTGGTTACTGCCACAAAGTCTTGCTTGTACATGATCAACTGAAGATCAAACACAAGGGTAAGTAGCGATAGTTATACATAAACATTAATAGTTAATTTGATGATTTGCAGCTTTTCTCTTATTTCAAACTTTGTCCTTAATTTGAATCAACTAGTATTTTATTTTCAAACAAAGTATTTTTTTGTACATTTGCCGGAGAATTATTTTTTTCAGTTGACTATCTTAATTGTTTACCTTATCAACTAGACATTGGATTAGTGTAAAAGTTGAAGTTCAAACCAGTTGACCAGCACTACTGAACTCAGAAAATACTTTGTGATCTCATAAAAAAGAAATGATCCCAAATAGAAAATTGGCAATCACCATGCCTGGGACTTTCCTATTTTCTAGCACTGCAAACAACTGAATTATGCCTGCACCTGTACCGTGTGTACTGAAGCATTGGCACCTGTCACTATCACAGTCTCTCAAGTTTATAATCACATTATTTCCTGGCATGTCTCGATGACCCTGCTCTCACTGGCGGGGCGTCTCCATCCTTGGAGGCACTGTTCCGCCGCACTCCCTGATTCATCCCAGGTATCATGCTGGACTGCATCTGGGCCGTGGAGACCCGTGTTCCGTCACGAGCCAGTTCCTGAGCAGTAGTTGGAATGCCTCTGTGAAGACGGGTGCTTGTTCTTCGTTCCCTCTCTCTGGATATGGGACGTGGGGATGTGGCTAGAAATTAAAAATAAACTGATTAAACTGTATTACCAAAAACAGGTCATAAGACTGAAAGAGAATTTAACGGAATTAACTGTAATAAATATTGAAATTTGAACCAAACGTGTTACATCACTGTACATTCAAGCATATATTCATAAAAGCATAAATGTTAACCAAACCGTGCTGATGTGACACCTTACCAATGCTCAAGCATAAATCACCTTTTATTTTAGACAAGTGCTTAAATAGATTCAAGAATAAATCGCCCATTTCAGACAAGTACTTACTAACTAGTATGATCTGACAGATCATTACCTTCTACTTGATACCAGTAGTGTTATCTTCAGTTATTTATGGTTATTACCGAACTAATGTATGGAGAGTACAAACGGACAGTACAAAGTACCAAAACCAAGTGTATATACAACAATATAACACTGGGTTTCTTGTACCTTTCAACTGCGCATTAACACATATAAAAGGCTTTTTTTGTTACTTTTAATTAATGCACATGCATATCCCCAAGTATATGGCTGTCCAAAACACACTGTTTGTTTGCTTTGCTTTTCCCCACTTACCTACAGAAAAAGGCTTTCATAGCAATTCTAGGTAAACATTTTTACTATCTTTATAAACTTTTTTTTTTCCTTTTCTTAAAAAAAACTAATTACCCACTTATGAAATTATGGAAACAGCAAACTGTGTTCACAATTTAGGTAGGATAGACTTATAGAATACCTGATTGTTGGCATTTAAAAAAGAAACATTTACAAGCATGTAACTTAATCTGATTTATTGTGAGGTACATATACCCAGTTTCTATTGCTGACAATATATATTTTGGCAGGTATACAACATTTATGTATGATATCCATAATAAAACAAAGTGAACATCCATTATTGTATTGCTATACAACATATTTACACCAATAATCATTTAACCTGTTATATACACGTCTATAAAAAGATTACAGCTTCGCAAATATCCCGTTTTATTACAGAAGATGAATGATACTGCATTTTGTATGCAAGACCATCCTTGTGAAGAACAATGACCTTGAAGCACTATACTGTTCGGTTGTTGATAGCTAGATCAGCTATGGGAAACATTTTGCCGGCGGTCCAGGTTCGATTCCTGGCCGCAGCTGATTTCCCAGACTGGTGTTCAGTGTTGGGTGATTACCTAATTGGGTACTGTTTCTAGCAGTACTTGTCTAGACTGAATGCCGGGGAGGTAAGACATCTGCCGTGGGCTCAACTGGAAATAAGTTGTTCCATCCATTCCACGTGGGGACTTCCATCGACTACCCATGTTAAATGACCTTTACCCTTTTTTTTTTACTCACGTAAAAATGAATTGTTCCAAACTGTTGAACAATGAAATAACAATGTCATGCATTAATGGCACCAGGCTTGGCCAAAAAGCATCTTTGTGAACCTTTTTCAAAACAGTAACATCAAAACTAGTTAACATTTCTATAAATTTTAATCAGATTTCATTTAAATGCATTTGATTTACTATTTTACAATTTACAACTGTACAAAAATTACTTACAAAAGTTACTATATACAAAAGATAATTATTACTATTTCCATTATATCAGTAAATTACACATATTTATGATTTTTGTATGGTGTTTTACGTCATTTTCAACACGAAAGGTTATATATGACGGTTGAATTTTTTGATGGTGGAGGCAGACCACCCACTTTTACTGGGTAGAACCAGTACTGTACACCTCCCATCATCCGTAAGAATCGACACTTCCTCACAAGTCGAGCTCCCTGTGGGATTCGAACCGGATTTATGAAGTTAAATAATATTACATAAACATGTATTATGTATACAACAGCTGCACAACCATTAATAACCAAGATGGTACCTGCAGCATTCCACGGACTACGGTACAAGAAGATTCTTGTTCTCATAAAGCTGACTTATGAATGCTTGGTAAGCTTTTCATTTATGACAACTAGAAGTCTTCAAATAAACGATATTTGTTGTTTTGGAGCGAGTATTTGATTTTATTATAGAAAACATTATATTTCATGAATGCTTCGCATGAGTGAAAATATTCAAGTTTCATCACTTCAAAATGAAATAAAATCTGTTAATCACGACAAAACAACAAACATCCTTTATATTTTATGCCTAATAATCAAACTGTATGCAATAAAAATATACTCGGTAAAAAATGTTTTGGACCAGGGTATATAAAAGTCATATAAAAATAAAACTAGAGGACAGAATTTAAGTATCCTTTTTTAGTAACCAAGGTCTACCCTACCCGGTTAATTTGGTACCAGAAACATGAAATTCCAAACAAGATTTGATTTTAAAAAAATATCGCGAACACACAATGGGTCTGTAAAAATGTTGCAAAGTCCATAAAAAGTAACAGTTAGACGTTCGAGTAACCAATAAAAAGATTATTATTTTTTATTGCAAACTTTCATTGTAAACGATAATTATTGTTGATTGTTGATCTATTGTCAATTATCAACTGAGATAATAAGGGTTATGGTCGAATGTCATGGTTCAGCGATCATTGTACGGGTTCGAACACTGCCCTGGTCCAAAACTTTTTTTACCGAGTATATATTTTCGGAGACATCACTGGCTTAGTATGGTGAAATTGCTACTTTTTTTTTTTTAAATATAAAAATTGCTATTATTAATTAACCGTAACTTCTAACAACGTTTAATGACTAATTTAAATAACACGACTCATTTTTTAGTTATTTCCAATCCAAAGATATAAACAAAATAGCAAACTGACATTTCCACTATCAATGACAACAATTGTGAAAATACTAGACCAATTTTCATAAACTACAGACCATTTCCAAGCAACAGTTGTTTTGACATTGAAAAAAGTAGTCCGGGCAGTGAAAAATAAAACTATATTTCACGCATATGGAATACCATTTCTATTTCACTGCTAAAATCCACCATTGCATTGCTATAAAGCAAAACATAAAATATACAAGATGGAGTTATTTTAATTGAAGAATATGTAACACTAAATACTGTATACCATTAATCTCCCACAAATTAAATATCTCTCTGTACAAGGGAGTAGCTGATTTAAATAATTGTGAAACTCTTGACGCATAAACATCTGATACCAACAGTAACATACAGAAATAAATCATTCACTTTAAACATCCACCTTTCATGAATAATTGAAATGGGTTTTAAGGCGCACTAACACATGAAAGGTTATATGGCGCCTAACAGGAATGAACGTTCGTACCATTTACGATGGAGCCGCGTTTCCACATTTGCATATTATGTGGTGTCATGATAAAGACCTTGAATGAGCATGATAAAAAAATGCCTTGAATGAGCATGATAAAAAATGACAAAATGAAGACCTTGAATGAGCATGATAAAAAAGTATGCATGTGACAGTGTGTTTGTGAGACGGGATCCATCTTTCATGAAATGGAATATTTATATAAACATTAACTGATCAACTATCAAGTCACATATTACGTTCATTTGCAATTTTATACTCCAGTTTGGCAGAACTATAAAGTTGAGAAATGAGCTCAGTGCTACAAGTAGACACCGTCATCATATAACTGACAGATTGTTACACAGCGCCGTAGGACTGACAGATTGTTACACAGCGCCGTAGGACTGAAAGATTGTTACACAGCGCCGTAGGACTGAAACTGTTACACAGCGCCGTAGGACTGACAAATTGTTACACAGCGCCGTAGGACTGACAGATTGTTACACAGCGTCGTAGGACTGACAGATTGTTACACAGTGCTGTAGGACTGAAAGATTGTTAAACAACGACGTAGGACTGAGAGATTGTTACACAGCACCGTAGGACTGACAGATTGTTACACAGCGTCGTAGGACTGACAGATTGTTACACAGCGCCGTAGGACTGAGAGATTGTTACACAGCGCCGTAGGACTGAGAGATTGTTACACAGCGCCGTAGGACTGACAGATTGTTACACAGCGCCGTAGAACTGAGAGATTGTTACACAGCGCCGTAGGACTGAGAGATTGTTACACAGCACCGTAGGACTGACAAATTGTTACACAGCGCCGTAGGACTGAGAGATTGTTACACAGCGCCGTAGGACTGAGAGATTGTTACACAGCGCCGTAGGACTGACAGATTGTTACACAGCGCCGTAGGACTGAGAGATTGTTACACAGCGCTGTAGGACTGAGAGATTGTTACACAGCGCTGTAGGACTGACAGGTTGTTACACAGCGCAGTAGGACTGAAAGATTGCTAAAAGCACCATTAAACCGCAAACATGCATTATAAATGTAATCATGCAATGTAATTTAGAAAGCTTATTGCTTTTTAATTGCTGAATTCATTCATCTAAGTATACACTATTTTTAGGTCACTCTTACATATCGGTTAAGTATGTGTTACACGTTTCAATCTAGCATACAGCAGTATTTGAGTAGAGCACCATTTTGTATTCTGTCATCATTGATATGTACACAAGCACTGATGCATTACTGAAACCACACAGTCATAGCCTGATGGGCATTACTGAAACCACACATAGACTGATGGGCTGACATGACGATGAAACAGGAAAATGCAACTGAGGGTGCCTAGATTATTCAGTGCAAATGGGCATAAAACCTGCACCAAATTATGAATATTTTCTCGAAATCAAGACAAAATGACTAAACAAGAAAAGTTTAAAAGTTAGGGCCATATCTACAGTTTAAGTTTACATACACATAATTTGAATATGATATAAAATATATGTAAATATTACACAAGCTACACACAGAATTCCTTTTTGAACAAGGTCGAGACTGGATGGACACACTGTATGGTGTTAATATAATCATATATATATTATTTTCACTATTTACAATAAAAATATAACAATACAACACCAATATTATACATGTAGCCCAACAGATCTACAAAATGAATTATGTGCACGTTACCATCACACAACTAACTGAATTGAATTGGGGTTTTAAGGCGCACCAACACATTACAGGTTATATGGCGCCTAACAGGCATGAACATGCCAGGCTCATCTTCCATGTACATCGAGATAAAATATGGAAAATGGGCCTAGAACCTTCTCACCCTGAACTGCAGAGTTGCTGCAAATTCTATCGTAAAAACTCCATTTACGCTGGAGCCACGTTTATTGTTTTTCTGCCACTGCTCTTAGTGATGTGAGCAAGATGGCACCTGAAACAATGCAGGGGTCATGATGAAGACCTTTAATGAGCATGAACAAAAAATGACAAAACGAATATGAATGGGGGGGGGGGGTCCTACCCCTCTGCATGTGACGGTGTGTTTGCAGTGGTTGTATTCTACCCCGGCAAACACACGGGGTCACACAACTAATTATGCAGGTATATTATGTATCTTCTGAAAAGGTCTAGTTGAACACGAGGCATATATATATGTCATGTAAAATCCCTATAGGTTTAATATTGTGAAAAGTGATATTTAAAATCAGAATATTTAAAACAAGAGGTCAATGACCTTGAAGCTCTACTGATAGGTTTTTGATAGCTAGATCAACATTCCTGTGAAGTTTCATGAATCTGTCCAGTAGTTTCAAAGGAGTAGTCGTTGCAAGTTTTTACTATATATCTCTATGTAAACAAAGATAGCCTATCTCTATGTAAACAAAGATAGCTGTGGCAGCCATGTTTAATGTCGAATCAAAATAATTTTCAACAAGGACCAACACCATATCATGCTGAACATTTTAGAAAAAGTCCCATATCAATAGTTTTCAAAATGTAGTTGATACAAATTTGTTTTTAAAAAAATCTATTTTTAGCCGTGGCCGCCATCTTGAATTTCCGGCTGACCTAAATTATTATTTTTCAGCTTCAAAAAATAGCTCCCAGTCTAGTGGCGACCTGAATTTTTGCTAGGATCAACTAGACATCAAGACCAACATTCCTGTGAAGTTTCATGAAAATCCGTCAAGTAGTTTCAGGAGTAGTCGCCACAAAAAAAAGTTTATGGATGGACGACGGACAACGCACCACGGCATACTCTGATCTTTGATCAGTAGAGCTAAAAATGCAAAAAAATTAACAGAACATTGAGTTGTTGAGGATTGACTCTTGACACATGAGCTGCTATACAAAAAGAAGCTTTGTATATCAGTGGGCTATAGAAATAACTTCTAACAAACACAATTTTTTAGAATCTCATTCAAACAATATCTTCATATCTTAATCTCACACATTATGTTAATATACCAATCACACACACAATAGATTGAAATTTCTTATCTGTCTTCGAAATTAGCCGGTAGCCAGAAGCCCGCAGTCAGTAAAAATCAAGTCGGGCATGCCAATTTTGAAAGCCGATATGCCCGTCCGGCATGTTAAAACAAAAATGTAATGCCAAAAATTAGACTTTGCGTGTGAACTAATTCAAAAGTTGGATTTTTTTTTGCTTATATATCGCCGGAAACGACTCTCAGTTTCGCAACATACTGGTTTTCAATTTAATTTGCTGTTTTCGAACAAGTTTGGGGACGGTCGCAACATACTGGTTTTCAATTTAATTTGCTGTTTTCGAACGAGTTTGGGGACGATGGAGCAATATTTAGTATGAATCAATACCAAGATGTAAACCCGAATGATAATGAATTGAAGGTTGTTTCTGGTCTATTTTGTAACCTTCTTTATTTCATTTAATTATTTGTGATACTTTTCCATAGAGAATGTAACTTTCTGTGATAATATACATATTTGTCTAAAAAAACTTAAAATACACCTGAAAAGATTCGTAGCGCAAAATGTTTTTCGTGAAGACTGTATCTTGCACAAGATAGGATGGCTAACCATATCGGCACTTGATATGTTGAATATCTCAATATCAAACACACACTGGAATATCCCTATCTCACACACAATATATGCAGAACATTTCTAGTCATGCAAGATAGGGTTCCCCGCCCCCACCCCACGGAAGGTAACGCAATCCTACACGACATGTGACTCTTACATGAAACGTCATGTCATGTTGGTGACATCGCCTTATTTTAGTTTAAATTAGTTATTAACGTATGCCTGTATCAAGCGCAAAATGGGAGAAAATAACCCATCATGAGATTATACATGTGAGATAGGGAAAATCTCACCTTGGAATCAGAAATGCACCCAGGATTCTTATATTCTCACACACAACATAGGCTGAATTCCTATCTCGAAAGGCTGAATATCCCTATCTCACACACAATATAGGCTGAATATCCCTATCTCAAAAGGTTGAAAATATCCCTATTTCACACACACAATAGGTTGAATATCCCCATCTCACACTCGATAGGCTGAATATCCCTTCGATAGGCTGAATATCCCTATCTCGAAAGGTGGAATATCCCATTACCTTACACACAAGACAGGCTGAATATCATTATCTCAGTAGGTTGAATATCACTATCTCAGGTACACTATCCCCTTATCTCACACTCAAGATAGGCTGAATATCCCTATCTCGAAAGGTGGAATATCCCATTACCTTACACACAAGATAGGCTGAATATCATTATCTCAGTAGGTTGAATATCACTATCTCAGGTACACTATCCCCTTATCTCACACTCAAGATAGGCTGAATATCCCTATCTCGAAAGGTGGAATATCCCATTACCTTACACACAAGATAGGCTGAATATCATTATCTCAGTAGGTTGAATATCACTATCTCAGGTACACTATCCCCTTATCTCACACTCAAGATAGGCTGAATATCCCTATCTCGAAAGGTGGAATATCCCATTACCTTACACACAAGATAGGCTGAATATCATTATCTCAGTAGGTTGAATATCACTATCTCAGGTACACTATCCCCTTATCTCACACTCAAGATAGGCTGAATATCCCTATCTTGAAAGACCGATTTTCCCTAGCTCAATTGAATAAATATCCCCATCTCTCACACACACAGCAGGTTGGATATCTCATATCTTGCAAAGCTAAATATCCCCCTATCTCACACACATGAAAGATACAGACAATATTTATCTTACCCATACTTTTATTCACACACAGAATGTATACATGTACATGGACACCTAAAAGGACCATAGGCAATATTAAACCAATAAAAAATTATGAATGTCAATTCAATAATAATTTATATCAATATTCTTCTCTGATACTTCTTTACAAACAATACTTTGAATGCACATTGCTTCGTACCATTACCACGACAAGTCCTATAAGGCTCATTCTCTTGGCTGATTTAATGCCCACATAAGCACCTTCCTCATTATATCACACAAGCCATCAATTGGTCTCATTTCACAAAGGTCTCTGTTTACTAACTGCTCCCTGTGCACGTCCCTCCTGGGTAATTCTCCGTAATTTTGCATTTTCATTTGCATTACTTCCCACCGGCACCGGAATACCAGAACCCTTAAAACTCATTCTGCCCCCAGAAGATGGGGTTGCCAGTCTACTGTCATTGACCCCCTCAGGTACGCCTCCCTCTGCCCCTCTCATTGACAAGGTCAACCGTGTGGGTACCCTTTCCTTGCCTCGGGCACCAGCAATACGGCCCATATCTGAGCAAAGACAGAAAAGAGCATTCAAAAATATGAGCTAAACAGCCAAAAAAAAATGTTTAAGCAACTCTTTTTTTCTTTATTAATTTTGAAAATCAACTGAGCATTCAATAGAGCATGCTCTGAAAAGGGAAAAGGAAAAATGGATGCAATGTGCATTCCTAATAAAACTAAATACGTGTTGTGTTTGTAAAGAAAATCAAGGGTCAATGTTGCAAGGAGTTTAAATAAAAGTTTCTTAGCAATTTAAACCAACATGCATTACAGACTTGATACCCATGCAAAAATACTAAACCATTAAGGATGATACAAGACACAAGCTAGACCAAAACTGCGGTTTATGTAAGCATGCAATGTGTTTGCAGTAGCAGTAGCAAATATGATAAAAGTTTATAGTTTCGAGACATCGTGAACTACATATTTACAAACGGATGTAATAATGGAAGCATACCTATAAATGTAAGATTTAATAAAGATGCAAGAGTGAACCAAATAAAAATATCTGATATACTTTTTTTTTCTTTTCTAAAAGGGACTGAAAATTACAAAAGAAATGTCTAAATGCAAGCTTTTCCTTTCAACTACTTATTGCACCTACTATTTGGGTCAATGATTATAATTTGAAGATGTTTTACTGTGTCAGAAAGCAAAGACGGAAGGAGGCATAATAAAGGAGGTTACCATACATGTAACTGCCGGTGGTTTCACTTAGTCAGTCTGGCTTCTCGTCTTTCCCAAAAAATGAACTATCCGTCCTCTTCCAGTACAATATTAAATGTCCGATGTTATCTCCATGTACAAGATTACTAAATATTCATCCCAACTGTCACTTCTGATCTTTAACTGAGATTATTTTGAAACCAAAAGTGTATGTGTAGTTCTAGTAATATTAGAAGTTTGACTGCACCAGCAAATCATGAATTTGTAATATTCATTTCCTTAACCCTTTTGCTGCCAAAGTCAAAAACATTGATTTTTACAACCCAGTTCAGCCTGTACATCATGTGCAGTCTGATTCGAGTTTACACTGTTCATCACTTAGTAAGAATGTTTTCCATAATATTTTATATATAAAATATCACTGGAAGGTTTGAATTCAAATTTTAGCAGACGACATTTGAAATTTGGCGGCGAATGAGCTAACTAATGAACTGTGCTAAAAAGTTATTGCCAGAAAGAGAAATAACAAGTGTTTAAACAAGAACACGCAAGAAGATTCGTAATAATATAGTCTGGAAGAAGTCGACAGATTGGGTTGACTATATATTCTTCCTTACAATTACTATACAAAGTGAAAACACCAGTTGTTAAAGATATGCTATGCAACTGGTTAACAAGCAATAATAACTGCAAATATACAAAGTTTCCATATATTTCTACAACTCTTTAAGTGTATGCACTTCCTTGTAATAAACGGTATACATGTATATACAGGTAAGATGAATATATATGCATGATTGTATATGAGTTTGGAAGACACCAGTATCTCTACATACCTAAAGACCCGTCTACACCTACACAGGTAGTATCAAAAACAAGGTCTCGTTACTCTTTATTAAACACCGAGTCACAAAAAAAACATCCACATTTTACCTCTTCAATTTAAGTATGTTACTGTGAGGTTGTTAACCTAGTAAGCATGATTTGCCTATCAGTTATTTCATCAGTTACAAAAGAATGTAGGTCAGTTACATCTATAGAAAAATTAAGCTTCCTATAACACTAGTATATATAGGCATCTGTAATTTCAGTTATTAAAGCCATAATGTCTATTACCTTATTTTAGAAAGTGTTTTTTTGGATAAAGAATTAACACTTTGTTACTCTACTTTCAAACTTTTTGTAGATATAGCTCCTTCTTCTGGGAATAGAAATCCTATTACTTCCCACATAGATGTTCTTCATTAATCAACGCTTATTACATTCCAAACATTCATAAATGTTTGATCTACTTATGAATATCAAGATACTTTTATTTAGAATGTTTATGGTATATTTTAAAATGTATTTCAAACTAATTAAAAAACAAATTACACAAATTCAGGTCACTAGTTAGCTATTAGGGGATTGAGACCACAGCCCCACAAAAAAAGGATTTTGCAGCTGTTTCAAACATTATTTTTTACTATTTTTTTCAATTTTTTTCAATACAGAGGGAAATTTTTAACAGAAAAATGCGAAAAATATGTGTTGTTTAGGCATGGGAATGGGGTCAAATGTTGGCCTCAAAAACAATTAAACGAGTGCCCTGGAATTTAGCAATCTACAAAATGAAGAAGACATGATCTGTTATGAAGGACTTGTGCCATCAGCCCTAACAATTTACAGCCCTGTAACTGGTACACAGGATTGTGCTTGATGATGATGATGATGGCGATGATGAGGAAGGTGATGATGGCGATGATGAGGAAGGTGATGATGATGACGAGGCGAGATTAACAACTATGACGATATCAGGTACAAGCTTGAGGGCAACTAAGCTGAAATGTTATATTTCTACCAGAAGATGTGTCAATAAAAGCTATGAACCATGGCTAGGGTATGTTCAGAGTTCATGGAGATGTACAGTAAAGTTTTCACAAATGAAACACTTGCAGTTTGATGAATGAAGTTAATTGCTAGTATTTAAATGCTGGTTTTTAATAAAACATTTGGGGTTTTACGAATCACACTTTAAGTAATTGTTTGTTTTACCATTCACCGAACATGCATAAACATAACAGGACTAAACTGTTTCACAAATGACATAATCATGGTTCAAGTGGTAGGTCTTATACATGGGACATCCATGAAAGTAAACACAATCATCACCCATGTAAACAGATATCCCCTGATTTAGTTGTCATATGTAAAATTGGTAACTACCATTTCTCCTATCTCTTTCTCCTGTAAGATCAACAAATATCAAAATCTATAGACAAACTACAATTATATATGAAGGAAAGATACATTTAGAGTATGTCAGATGAACTCTACCCATGTCACTATATCCTAAAATACGTAATTCAATGAAAAGAAATTAATACATCGGTTAAATACTTCCTACATATTCCTTTTACAAGCTACCTTTATCTGTTGAGTGATACATCGTTATTATTACCAAATAATTTATTGAAATATTCAATTAAACAATATTTACCAATTATCAATTGAATTTACAGTACACCAACACAAAAAAGTTATCTGTTCCAACCTCCATTTACAAAGAGATAACAATATGCAAATGGGCCTAGAATCTCTTCACTCGCAAAAAATGCAGAGTTTCTGCAAATTCTCTTGTAAACACTCCATTTTATGTTGGAGTCAGCCAGATCACTGTTTTCTGCCACCACTCAAGTAGCATGTTGAAGACCTTTAATGAACATCAATTTTAGAGGATTTTACTCCTCTGCCTAGATAAGCAGTTGTCCTACTCTTATCCGAGAACCACACGAGAAAACATCAGTAAATGAAATATATTGCCAAAGATGACATATGATAACACTAAACCAGGTCATGTTTGTTTACATTATTTTACCTTGCAAGTCACATACTATAATGGCAGTTGTATAATCAAAATTGTAAGATGTCATTTTTAAATTTTTATCAAGTCTAAAATACACACAAATGCGCACACCGTTTCGATATGGCTGATTTCATTTAAATCTTGAGTTACATTATAATATGGGCATTATGATGTGTGTCCGTTGTATTTTCTACATAGAAAGAAGAGATAAATAAAATATGGACAGAATTAGCATGGAACGGGATAAGTGACATACACACCAAACAACCGTTGTTATCACGTGCGTATCAATTACAGCTACACCTATTGTGTTTTACTTTCACATTTCCCAAATGTAAAGCAATATATTACAATGGTCTATTGTCAAGTATATAACAAAAGACTGTCTACCAAAATAAAGATTAAAATGTCAAAGTTAATAAACAGCAATACCCTAGTTTGTGTACATCTACAATGGCTCTGCTCTATAGTACTTCCAACAAAGATTGCATGTAAGCATTCAGAAAATGGCTCCAAAAATAATTTAATTACTAAAATCAGTTTAAATGTCTACCATCACACACTCTCTTTATTTCTGTTTTTCTGAACACACATGAAGGTTTGTAGGTGAACTAAATTCTAGTAGAAGATTTTGTCTTTGTGTATTAAAAACTCATAAATCTACCGAACTTTGGCCTAAAAAAAATAGAGATTGTATCAAAGACCTGGGACATGTAGGTAATATTTATATTTCATTCAATACTTATTTTAAATCAACACAAAATGACGTATCGGTCGAGTTAAGGAAACATAGCAGTTTTTGTTCAAGCCTTATAATCCCAACTTATCCAGACTATCGGCCTAGAAGCTGCGTAGCAATACTACTTTACATCATTTACATATTTTAATAGCCTATTTAATGGCAGGCATTTTTCAGATTATGAATTTGTCCAAAGGATGTTAAACAATGAATTTGGGGTACATCTCAATTGCATAATTAAACAAAAACTGTTGGATGACAGAACAGCTGTCGTATGACAGCAAGCTCGACTTAAAGAGGTCTTGTCTATTTATTGGGAAAGTTGAAAAAGGGACATAATTCTGTTGGAAATTATATCCGAGACCTAAAGGCTGCCCCAGAGCACTTTTCTGTACGAGTTCCTTTTATGAAAGTGAATATATCTGTAACATTTCTTTAAGCGGTTTCCGAGATGTGAGCTTAACGTTAACGGTTAACCGACACCAGGGGCGAGTAGAAGCTTGCCTTTTCTTAGAAAATTCAAGCTAAAAAAATTAATGCCAGAAGTCAACTTGAAAGTCAAGAACAATAGATGTTAAAGGGACATACAGCAAATTTTTTTTAATCCCAGCATCCCATCGCATCGTTTTACGTAACTTGTATATTTATAAATCATTATTCATGGTTTAAAGCAAATGTTGTTTTCATATTAATACAAATTGTTGATAACATTGCACAAATTATACATTTTAACATATAGCAGAATAATGAAAACAAATTGAAAATTCTAAGTTGTAGGTTTTATTTAATTTTATATAAAGAGGTTTAAAGTTAAAGGAATAATGTAATAAACTAAGGTTCTATATTTGAAGCTTTGCTATGTCCCTTTAAGATTCTCTGAAACAATGGAAAACCTTGAAATTTCAGGATAAAGCGTTACTTACTTCCATATTCTCCTGGAGGCGTGACCGATGGTATTTGTTCTGGTCGACCTCGCTGCTGCGCTGTGCCATGCACTGGACGTGCCGATGAGCTCACTTTTGCTCTATCCGAGTCTTCGTTATTTCTTCCTCCCTGCAAATGGTATTATATAACACACTTAAAATTTGTGAGTAGCACGGTCAGTTGAAAACGGCGCAGTCCATTTATTATAAGGCTCCCACAAGGTAGCTGCCGTGGTGTAATTGAGAGCATCACAGATTAGTAACAGAGGATCGCAAGCAATCCCAGCCAAGACCGATTTGGGTTAATTATCGTAATATTTAAAAGTATTTCTCACCTAACCTGTCTTTTAGATGAGACTTAAAACCGAGGTGACCTGGTCCCACATACAATATATGCACCACAAATAGTCAAGACTCTATTGTGCTTATACATTTTAGGATGTCCTATCGGTTGAATTTTGAATTGAACTGAATTGGGTTTTAAGGCGCACAAACACATGAAAGGTTATATGGCGCCTTAACAGAAATGAACATGCCAGGCTCATCCCCCATTTACATCAAGATAAAATATGGAGATTGGGCCTAGAATCTTCTCACCTGCAGAACTGCAGAGTTGCTGCAAATTCTATTGTAGACACTCAATTTATGCTGGAGCCACATTTATTGTTTTTCTGCCACTGCTCTAGTGATTTGAGTGAGATGGCACCTGAAACAATGCAGGGGTTATGATGAAGACCTTTAATGAGCATGAACAAAAAATGATAAAATGAACATGACTTTGTTTTTATCACCCCTCCGCCTACCCATCTAATGGGATCTGCAGTGTCCCTATTCTTTGCCCGGGAACCACACGGAGTCCTATCGGTTGAATGGAGGAGGGACTATATACCTTAGAACTACACACACCAGTTTTTAGGCCCACATTATGACCACAATGGTTACTGCACATGCACATCACATGGTTACTACACACAATTCATCAATCATGCAAACTCGGCCAATTATGTCATTCTTAGGGATCATGCTTCGTGTGTATTTTGACGGATTGGTATGTTCAAAATCATGACATCTTGTTAGCTGGAAGGTAGTGAGACAGAAAATAGTGCACTGTTGCTACGTGTTGATTCATGATTTGCGTTGCATGTTGGAGATTTACAATTAACACAGATGAAGGTCTCATCACTGCTTTCATGTAAATAAAATAAATATTGAAGCAACCAGCTAAATGACATTTGACACCTAGTTGACACTCTACCCAAATGCGGATTAATGTAACGCAAACGTTATGAATACTAGACTTTAATATTTAAAACTACTCACAAATTTCAACATATTCCAGTCAAATACATAGTCATATGTAAATCCCTGCCTATGGAACAAGTTTCTAAAGAGCTGGCGCAGGTATGAATAGTCGGGCTTGTCATCAAAACGCAAGGACCGACAGAAATTCAGGTATGTGGCAAACTCCGCTGAAAAAAAGAGCATTATATAAGAAAACAAGAACAAAGCTGTTAATAAAACAAGACACACTGCCTGTCAGAGCAGACGCTTGACTTTCAAGGCCTTCTTTATTTATTGGGAAACTATGTTTAAGGGCATAGTTGTGCTTGATTATTGCACTTGTTACTTATAACCAAATTTTGTAAGTATAAAAGGGGCCATAATTTTGTTAAAATTAAAGCACGAGTTATAGAACCCGGCTGTATGATGTTGTCTAATGATGACGAATATATGTGTGACGTTTCAATCCATTATGTGAAGTTAGGTTAGGTAAGGGTTAGGTTGCAGGTTAAAGAAACTAACCTGCAATAAATCCCGGCAAAATTACACTACAAAACCGTGTATCAAAACTCTATCCAAGTGTTCAGGTCATATAATAAGGTTATAAAATAAAAATAGGTGTTTTTCCTTTTGTATGCTCTAAAAAAATTCAGCAAATATTGTGAGATTCTATTTATCTCATAAACCCCATACAAGTTGATGATACAACTGAAAGTTTCCCTGTGACGTCAGTTAAACTCAATATAAGACTGCCCCAGTTCAATTATGCATTCCTTTACAAATAATAGGACACTTTAAACCAGAAGACCTTTGTTTAAACAGCATTTTACTAATTATTTTAATAGTTAATTAGCATCGCATTGTTTATGTGAAAGTAAAGTGTTGAACTCTGAATGTATCGTTACATTCCCAGGGCCTCGTCTGGCCGACTATTTTCTTGCGCCACCACTTGCGCCAAATGAAAAAAGTTGGAGCCAAATTGGAGAAGTTGGAGCCAAATGGCCTCCTATTAATTAAATGTTATAAAACAAGTAAATCCTAATTATATTGTCATTCACTTTCATAGTTTTCTAAATATAACTTTTAATTACTAACGATACCTTTAATTATCCACAGCCAAAAAATTTATTGACTTTCTCACACTCGATTTGTCAACAACGAAACTGTGGCAAACAGACATCCATGTTGTTATTTAAAAAGTAAAGAAAACAAATTGCAGTTGTATGCAGTCATCCCTTTATGACTTCAGTCGGCTGTCAATTATCTGCTCAAGTGTCATAAAGTTTGATAAACTTTCTTAATCCCATCACAGACCGTGTTGGTTAATTCATGGTGCAGTCAATCAGTGTGTGTGTATGTGTGTGTGTGGTATGTGTGTGTGTGGTGTCAATTTTTGTTGTTGTATACTGTGAGGCTGCTTACAGCATAGAAAATATATCAAGTTTGGCTTTTCAGCTTTTTTTGGATGTCGCCAAACATTTTCGCCAAAATTTGAAATTTAGAGCCATTTTCATTTTTCTTTCTCATTTGGCTCCATTGGCGATGCCCAGAGGAGGCCCTGATTCCATGCAAATCATATGGCTTATCTAAATATTTTCCACTTTTGATGTGTAATTTGGTAATAATTTGCAGTTATACCACCAGTGCCCAGTGGATTACAGAAAATATAGAATGGTGTTACGTTTCATTTCCATGATATAAGCTATGTGACAAATCATTGATCAGAATAAAGTGAAAAAAATTAATAAAAAAAATTGGGTCACCGGAAACACAGGTTATTTTTTTTAACTAATGTATATGTGCCGCCGATTAAAAGTAAAAGTTTTCACTGGTTCTAAAATTGCCCTTACTGATTATGTGTAAAATGAATTACGAGTTGGTAACTCTTAATTCAAGGCTCCAGTTTCGATGTTTGGCCTGGCTGGTTAAAACCATTTATATTGTGTATATAGTTTGGATTCTCAAAATATATAAGTTATATATATGTCTCTTCTTAAGTTGGTTTAGAAACAGTGTACATATGATGTAAAATTTGGCTGTAGAAGGCAGGATAGCTACTTTAAAATGTTATGAAAAGGGGCATAACTCTGCGGAAATGAAAGTCCGAGTTATTGGACATGCGTAATATTCTTTTGGTTAATATGAAGATGTGTGTGAAGTTACATGAAGATAAGTCAAATAATGGCCAGTTATGAGCTAGGTTAGGTTGCAGGTTTAAGTTTTATGAAAAGGGGCATAACTCTGATTAAATGAGTCAGAATTATTGGTCATGGGTAACAACATTCCTTGTGGTAAGATGAATATGTGTATGCAGTTCCATGAATATAGGCCAAATACTTTTTAAGATATGGCCAGGTTAAAGTTTTATGAAGTGGGCGTAACTCTGCCAAAATGGAAGTCAAAGTTATTGGATGTGTGCAACGACATTTCTTGGGTTAAGATGAAGATGTGCTTGAAGTTTCATGAATATAAGTCAAATACTTTTCAAGTTATGGCAAAGGTTAAAGTGAGGGACAAACGATGACAAAGTGATCCCAAATTGTCTGCCCTACTACACAGGCAAAACAAAAAAAAGGCATAACTCTTGTCAAAATGAAAGTCAAGAGTTATTGGACCTGCGTAACAACATTCCTTGGGGCAATATGAGAATGTGTATGAAGTTTCATGAACACAGGTCAAACACTTTCAAGTGATGGTCAATGTTAAATTGCTGGTTAAAGTGAACGAATGGACATAAACCACAAAGTAATCCTTAAGTGTCTGCCATGCTATGCAGGCGACACAAGAATTAATTTTTAAATAAGTTTTATAGAAGGCCAAAAAGAACAAGAGGTCAATGACCTTGAAGCTCTACTGATTGATTTTGATTTCAGGAAGTAGACGCTACAAACTTGTTTTTTGAAAATATAATTTTAGCAGTGGCGGCCATCTTGAATTTCCGGCCGACCTGAAATTTTACTAGGATCAATTAGACATCAAGAGCAACATTCCTGTGAAGTTTCATGAAAATCCGTCACGTAGTTTCAGAGGAGTAGTCGCTACAAGTTTTCATTATATAACTCTATGTAAACAAAGATGGCCGCTGACAGCCATGTTCAACATCGAATCAAAATGATTTTTGACAAGGACCAACATCATGTCATGCTGATCATTTTAGTAAACGTCCCATATCAATATCACTTATAGTTTTCAAGAAGTAGTCGCTACAAACTTATTTTTTAAAAATCTATTTCTAGCTGTGGCGGCCATCTTGAATTTCTGGCCGATCTGAAATTTTGCTAGGATCAATTAGACATTAAGAGCAACATTCCTGTAAAGTTTCATGAAAATCCGCCAAGTAGTTTCAGATGAGTAGTCGCTACAAGTTTTTACTATATAACTCTATGTAAACAAAGATGGCCACTGGCAGCCATGTTTAACGTCGAATCAAAACGATTTTCGACAAGGACCAACATCATGTCATGCTGATCATTTTAGAAAAAGTCCCATATCAATATCACTTAGAGTTTTCAAGAAGTAGTCGCTACAAACTTGTTTTTTAAAAACCTATTTTTAGATTTGGCGGCCATCTTGGATTTCACATCAACATGAATTTTTGCTAGGATCAACTAGACTTCATGGGCAACATTTCTGTAAAGTTTCATGAAAATCCATTCAGTAGTTTCAGAGGAGTAGTCGCTACAAAAAAAAGTTTACGGACAGACGGACGCCGCACCACGGCATAAGCTCTGCTGATCAGAGCTAAAAATAGGTGCGTTTCTTATTGCATGCTCTAAACAAGAGGTCAATGACCTTGAAGCTCTACTGATTGATTTTGATTTCAGGAAGTAGTCGCTACAAACTTGTTTTATGAAAATTTATTTTTAGCCGTGGCGGCCATCTTGAATTTCCGGCCGACCTGAAATTTTGCTAGGATCAATTAGATATCAAGAGCAACATTTCTGTAAAGTTTCATGAAAATCCGCCAAGTAGTTTCAAAGGAGTAGTCGCTACAAGTTTTTACTATATAACTCTATGTAAACAAAGATGGCCGCTGGCAGCCATGTTAAACATCGAATCAAAACGATTTTTGACAAGGACCAACATCATGTTATGCTGATCGATTTAGAAAAATTCCCATACCAATATCACTTACGGTTTTCAAGAAGTAGTCGCTACAAACTTATTTATTTTAAATCTATTTTTAGCTGTGGTGGCCATCTTGAATTGCCGGCGAGCCTGACATTTTTCTAGGATCAACTAGACATCAAGACCAACATTCCCGCGAAGTTTCATGAACATCCGTCAAGAAGTTTCAGAGGAGTAGTCGCTACAAGTTTTTACTATATAACTCTATGTAACCAAAGATGGCCATTGGCAGCCATGTTTAACGTCGAATCAAAATAATGTTCGACTCGGATCAACATCATGTCATGCTGATCATTTTAGAAAAAGTCCCATATCAATATCACTTTTAGTTTTCAAGCAGTAGTCGCTACAAACTTATTTTTTAACAAGAGGTCAATGACCTTGAAGCTCTACTGATTGATTTTGATTTCAGGAAGTAGTCGCTACAGACTTGTTTTTTGAAAATCTATTTTTAACCGTGGCGGCCATTTTGAATTTCCGGCCGACCTTGAATTTTGCTAAGATCAATAAGACATTAAGAGCAACATTCCTGTGAAGTTTCATGAAAGTCCGTCAAGTAGTTTCAGAGAAGTAGTCGCTACATGTTTTCATTATATAACTCTATGTAAACAAAAATGGCCGCTGGCAGCCATGTTTAACGTCAAATCAAAACGATTTTCGACAAGGACCGACATCATGTCATACTGATCATTTTAGAAAAAGTCCCATATCAATATCTCTTATTGTTTTGAAGAAGTAGTCGCTACAAACTTATTTATTTTAAATCTATTTTTAGCTGTGGCGGCCATCTTGAATTTCCAGCGGACCTGAAATTTTTCTAGGATCAACTAGACATCAAGAGCAACATTCCTTTGAAGTTTCATGAACATCCGCCAAGTAGTTTCAGAGAAGTAGTCGCTACAAGTTTTTACTATATAACTCTATGTAACCAAAGATGGCCACTGGCAGCCATGTTTAACGTCGAATCAAAATAATTTTCCACAAGGATCTACATCATGTCATGCTGATCATTTTAGAAAAAGTCCCATATCAATATCACTTATAGTTTTCAAGAAGTAGTCTCTACAAACTTATTTTTTACAAATCTATTTTTAGCTGTGACGGCCATCTTGAATTTCCGGCCGACCTGAAATTTTTCTAGGATCAATTAGACATCAAGAGCAACATTCCTGTAAAGTTTCATGACAATCCGTCAAGTAGTTTCAGAGGAGTAGTCGCTACAAGTTTTTACCATATAACTCTATGTAAACAAAGATGGCCGCTGGAAGCCACGTTTAATGTCGAATCAAAACGATTTTTGATAAGGACCAACATCATGTCATGCTGATCATTTTAGAAAAAGTCCCATATCAATATCACTTATAGTTTTCAAGAAGTAGTCGCTACAAACTTGTATTTTGAATTATTTTTTTTAGACGTGGCGGCCATCTTGAATTTCTGGCCGACCTGAAATTTTGCTAGGATCATTTAGACATCAAGAGCAACATTCCTGTGAAGTTTCATGAAAATCCGTCAAGTAGTTTCAGAGGAGTAGTTGCTACAAATTTTCATTATATAACTCTATGTAAACAAAGATGGCCGCTGGCAGCCATGTTTAACGTCAAATCAAAACGATTTTCGACAAGGATCAACATCATGTCATGCTGATCATTTTAGAAAAAGTCCCATATCAATATCACTTATAGTTTTCAAGAAGTAGTCGCTACAAACTTGAATTTAAAAAATCTATTTTTAGCTTTGGTGGCCATCTTGGATTTCACATCAACATGAATTTTTGCTAGGATCAACTAGACTTCATGGGCAACATTTCTGTAAAGTTTTATGAATATGCATCCAGTAGTTTCAGAGGAGTAGTCGCTACAAATAAAAGTTAACGGACAGACGGACGGACGACGGACGCCGCACCACGGCATAAGCTCTGCTGATCTCTGATCAGTAGAGCTAAAAATCTATTTTTAGCTGTGGCGGCCATCTTGAATTTCTGGCCAATCTGAAATTTTGCTAGGATCAATTAGACATCAAGAGCAACGTTCCTGTGAAGTTTCATGAAAATCCGCCAAGTAGTTTTAGAGAAGTAGTCGCTACAAGTTTTTACCATATAACTCTATGTAAACAAAGATGGCCGCTGGCAGCCATGTTTAACGTCGAATCAAAACGATTTTTGAGAAGGACCAACACCATGTCATACTGATCATTTTAGAAAAAGTCCCATATCAATATCACTTACAGTTTTCAAGAAGTAGTCGCTACAAACTTGTATTTTAAAAATCTATTTTTAGCTTTGGCGGCCATCTTGGATTTCACATCAACATGAATTTTTGCTAGGATCAACTAGACTTCATGGGCAACATTTCCGTAAAGTTTCATGAATATCCAGCCAGTAGTTTCAGAGGAGTAGTCGCTACAAATAAAAGTTTACGGACAGACAGACAGACGGACGCCGCACCACGGCATAAGCTCTGCTGATCTCTGATCAGAAGAGCTAAAAATAGGGTAGGTCAGTAAGCATTTTTTTGCAAGATATTGCAAGATTCTAATTATCACGTAAAACCCATACACGTTGACAACACAACGGGAAAGTTTCTCTGTGATATATTACACTCTTGCTGTGTAATTCGGTAATAATTTGCATAGTTATACCACCAGTGCCCAGTGGATTAAAGAAAATACTGAATGGTGTTATGTTTCACTTCCATGATGTAAGCTATGTGATAAAGTGTCGGCCCCTTAAAAATAGTGTCGGTCAGGCAAACCAGAAACACATTTATTTTTATTTTTGGTCTAATTAATGTGTACATACATGGAAATCCTTTACACAACTCCTCAATGGGTGTGGACATCTTTTTCTCACTAATACGCTCGTATTTTTGGCGTTTTGTGGCTGCTTTGAGACCCTGCCAGGGTAGGCTTCCACGAAGGAAGTACATGAATATATAACCTAATGACTCCATATCATCTCTTCTACTTTGTTCTGTAATAAACCAATTGAAAGCAAATTGATGTAAATAGGCAAACCGGTCTAAATGGGTTTGCTGATATTTAGTAAGAACAGTCGGAATACTGTGCAAAACACCCCCATAAAATTGTCATGTTCTAATCTTTTAATTTCTATTCCAGTTCATGGAATTCTAGTACAACACCCACAAGGGTTGAAATTAACTGTTTTACTCAATCGAATTGTATAGCAAGCACTTATTTTTAACTTACAAATGTAACCCTTGCTTGCATTTCCTTTAACCTTTCATGGCATAACAAGTTTCAACTTTTTAGTAACTGGACTGTCAACTTGTCAAGTTTTGTTGTTTTGCATATGGAATATCTTAAAATGAGTTTCTCTCACCACTTATGATGTATCTATTGCAACAATTAATGTATTTATTAGCTGGGTACTCAGAGCAAAGCTAACATTAACATTTCGCAAAGATTTGCAAGTGCTAAGAATTTCAACTTGCATTTTCTGAAATCATTGCGAGTATGAGAGTGCTAAATTTGAACTCTGACTAATAAAAGTCATCTCTTACAATAATTCTCTCCTACTAGAGATTTTAATGAATGTCTCCTTGCTGAATCCCTAAAGGGATCTGTGACAGTGATTTAGACTCACCTATTCCTAAATGTGTATTTATACTAGCATAGCGAGCCGTCCCTGTGAGATTCTTATTTTCTCTGTACGGTATATGCTGATGTGTTCGTGCATCGCGATACTTTTTGGCAAGGCCAAAGTCTATAATATACACTAGATTTCCTTTCTTTCCAAGTCCCATGAGAAAGTTATCCGGTTTCACATCACGGTGAATAAAGTTCTTTGAATGAATATATTCTATCCTGCTAATCTGAAAGGAATATAAAGTATGTTCAAATGTAAGAGGGTTTTGCGCCAGAATCCTATTGCCAGTAATAACAACTGTAGAGTTTTTTAGTTCAATAAAACCTTCAGCGATAATTAGCACCAAAAACGTGTGACTGATGACAAGAAATTGTTATTTAATCCAAATAAAATATCAACACCTGAATGGCAAAGTCAAACACAATAACAGACCTTCTGCTTTTAAAAGCATTACAGCAGTGTTTTTAGGTTTACAGCTGTTGTTCCATTCAAATGTATCCATGGGGAAGGAGAACACACTTTTAATTTTACAAATACTAGTGGTAAGAGAAAAAACATTCATTAGCATCATTTGCAGTGACTTTATTGCTTCAGGGTGATATCTGCAACATTAGATTAGGCCTATTCCATTAAAACATACCCGGGACCCCAGGACGGCAATTTAATAAGAATCTATGGGTGAACCCTATTTCCCAGAATATGGTTCTATGCCTGGGTGGTTTAAAATGAATTTCGCATCTATGCATGTATGATGGGTGTTATTTTCACGATCGCGATATTTGCACACATCAGCGTAAAAATGGCCGAGAACGCCGCCAGGACAATCAGACTTTTCAAACCAAAATCCAACCAGAAATCGTGTTTTATTGTGTTTTTAAAACGTATCTGTTGAAAATTGATTAAATTCATCAATTTGAAAGAGCGCATTTCATTGGTTGATTGCATGATTTAAACCAATCTCATTACAGCTTTCATACTGACATTGAATGGTCACGCTAATTTACAGAAGAAGAAAGATCACTCGAATATTAATAGTTTGAACGGTGATTTCCTTTTCATATTCTTATTTTTCGACGAATTGCTGTATAATCTTGTTTTATTTTTAGCAAGTCTGTATCATAAACAAGAGGTCAATGACCTTGAAGCTCTACTGATCGATTTTGATTTCAGGAAGTAGTCGCTACAAACTGTTTTTTTGAAAATCTATTTTTAGCTGTGGTGGCCATCTTGAATTTCCGGCCGACCTGAAATTTTGCTAGGATCAATTAGACATCAAGAGCAACATTCCTGTGAAGTTTCATGAAAATCCGTCAAGTAGTTTCAGAGGAGTAGTCGCTACAAGTTTTCATTATATAACTCTATGTAAACAAAGATGGCCACTGACAGCCATGTTTAACATTGAATCAAAATAATGTTCGACTCTGATAACCATCATGTCATGCTGATCATTTTAGAAAAAGTCCCATATCAATATCTCTTATAGTTTTCAAGAAGTAGTCGCTACAAACTTATTTTTTAAAAATCTATTTTCAACTGTGGCGGCCATCTTGAATTTCCGGCCGACCTGAAATTTTTCTAGGATCAACTAGACATCAAGAGCAACATTCCTGTGAAGTTTCATGAACATCCGTCAAGTAGTTTCAGAGGAGTAGTCGCTACAAGTTTTTACTATATAACTCTATGTAACCAAAGATGGCCACTGGCAGCCATGTTTAGCGTCGAATCAAAATAATTTTCCACAAGGATCTACATCATGTCATGCTCATCATTTTAGAAAAAGTCCCATATCAATATCACTTATAGTTTTCAAGAAGTAGTCGCTACAAACTTATTTTTTAAAAATCTATTTTAAGCTGTGACGGCCATCTTGAATTTCCGGCCGACCTGAAATTTTTCTAGGATCAATTAGACATCAAGAGCAACATTCCTGTAACGTTTCATGACAATCCGCCAAGTAGTTTCAGAGGAGTAGTCGCTACAAGTTTTTACTATATAACTCAATGTAAACAAAGATGGCCGCTGGCAGCCATGTTTAACGTCGAATCAAAACGATTTTCGACAAGGATCAACATCATGTCATGCTGATCATTTTAGAAAAAGTCCCATATCAATATCACTTATAGTTTTCAAGAAATAGTCGCTACAAACTTGTATTTTGAAAATCTATTTTTAGCCATGGCGGCCATCTTGAATTTCCGGCCGTCCTGAAATTTTGCTAGGATCAATTAGACATCAAGAGCAACATTTTTGTGAAGTTTCATGAAAATCCGTCAAGTAGTTTCAGAGGAGTAGTCGCTACAAGTTTTCATTATATAACTCTATGTAAACAAAGATGGCCGCTGGCAGCCACGTTTAACGTCGAATCAAAACGATTTTTGATAAGGACCAACATCATGTGATGCTGATCATTTTAGAAAAAGTCCGATTTCAATATCACTTATAGTTTTCAAGAAGTAGTCGCTACAAACTTGCATGAAAATCTATTTTTAGCCATGGCGGCCATCTTGAATTTCCGGCCGACCTGAAATTTTGCTAGGATCAATTAGACATCAAGAGCAACATTTCTGTGAAGTTTCATGAAAATCCATCAAGTAGTTTCAGAGGAGTAGTCGCTACAAGTTTTCATTATATAACTCTATGTAAACAAAGATGGCCGCTGGCAGCCATGTTTATCGTCAAATCAAAACGATTTTCGACAAGGACCAACATCATGTCATGCTGATCATTTCAGAAAAAGTCCCATATCAATATCACTTATAGTTTTCAAGAAGTAGTCGCTACA
The DNA here is from genome assembly GCA_037043455.1 of Cyrtodaria siliqua. Taxonomy (NCBI): domain Eukaryota; kingdom Metazoa; phylum Mollusca; class Bivalvia; order Adapedonta; family Hiatellidae; genus Cyrtodaria; species Cyrtodaria siliqua. The sequence continues at coordinate 226,900 of JAWPHD010002967.1, forward strand.
AACTTGTATTTAAAAAATCTATTTTTAGCTTTGGCGGCCATCTTGGATTTCACATCAACATGAATTTTTGCTAGGATCAACTAGACTTCATGGGCAACATTTTTGTAAAGTTTTATGAATATCCATCCAGTAGTTTCAGAGGAGTAGTCGCTACAAATAAAAGTTAACGGACAGACGGACGGACAGACAGACGGACGGACGACGGACGCCGCACCACGGCATAAGCTCTGCTGATCTCTGATCAGTAGAGCTAAAAATGCTTAACGATGAACGCTTATTCACAAATGCAAGCTGCTAAATAACACCGGGAACGCGCACCTTTCTTAGATGGTTTAATTTGTGGGACCCCGTACGGTTTCCGACATGATTCGCGATGCGATCCTAAAACTGTATAAGAAAATAATATTGTTTTTGTTATACGATGCAATGGATAAATAAAAGGAAAATAGAACATTATCAGGTTTTTTTTAAAACCTATTTAAGTGGGGCCGAAATTCAGCCTCTTTTCAATTGCAAAAACCTCTTTATTTTCCCAATTCTGTGTAAAAACATTCCCAATGTAAAAAAAATGTTTTAGAAAGTTACTTCTCATTGTTTTTTTTGTATGTTAAAATCATTGCTAAATTCAATACCTGATTGATACATCTTCATAAAAGTTTTCTTTTTAAAAACATTCCCTTAGAGAAAAACATGCTCTCTTTTCCCCAATTCTGACAATCTCGTACTTCTTTTTCCAAAATCAGCAGGCTTAGGACTTTTCCCAATTTCCTGACTGGGGCTAGAACCACTTACGTTCTTCAAGCAGTAGTCATATTTGTATGTAGTTCATATAAAAATATATATGTAGTTCAATAAATAAATAACATCTATGGGTGTGTGTATTTTAGCCAACTTAAATTCTACAGGTGGGTCTTGAAAACTCAGTTTTGCATCTATGGGTTGGTGTTCAATTTCAAAAGTGCCTTGTATGTTTTAATAGAATAGCCCTTAATACATACACTGAACGACTTTAGAAACAGGGAAATAAACTAAGGTAACTTACATATTTCAATAAAAATCAAATTTTAATTTCATCTATTCTATTTAACAATATCTACAGTCAATTTGCTGAAAATTTCATTCAAATTGATCAACAATAAACTTGTTAAATTCAGAGCATAACAGTACGACCCCCAAAAGCAAAAGTCACAAAACTAATACCCGGTATATACCAATATGTGCGTATATTCAGGCGTCATTCCGTTAATGTGACTTTTTTGCTTTTGGGGGTAGTACTGTTATGCTCTGATTTAACAAGTTTATTGTTGATCAATTTGAATGAAATTTTCAGCAAATCAACTGAAGATATGGTTAAATACACCAGATGAAATTAAAATTTAATTTCTATTGAAATATGTCAGTTATCTTGGTTTATTTCCCTGTTGCGTTTTTAAAGTCGTTTAGTGTATATGCAGTAACCGGTATTAATTGACAGTACTTATTAATTGACATTGCACATGATAGTAACTTTAATGTCACATTTCCTAATATTGCAGTATTTATTTACTAGGTTACCTATTATAAAAGCAAACTAAGGTTAGGCTAAATAAAAATTCTCAAGTTCAACTATGAGCCAACATACCAACTGATCTGCAAGTAGTAGCACAGTTTTCAGACTGAATTTTCTGGAACAAAAATTGAAGAGATCTTCCAAACTTGGTCCCAGTAACTCCATCACCATGACATTGTAGTCGCCCTCCGCTCCACACCACTTGATTGTAGGGATACCCACTGCAGACAAAAATAGCTAAACATGATTTCATGGAATTAATTACTGAGTCAATGCCTGAAATTGGGGGGAATATTGTATATTCAGTACCAAAAATTACCAAATTAATGATTGATTGAATTGGATTTTATAGTCGCACCAACAGCTAAGGTCATATGGTGACTTTCCAGCTTCCATTGGTGGAGGAAGACCCCAGGTGCCCCTCTGGGCAATTTTCGTGCACGGACGGGCACCTGGGTAGAACCACCGACGTTCCGCAAGCCAGCTGGATAGCTCCCTCACATAAAGATTCCTAGGCCCCCGAGGGATCGAAACCTACAGCGGTGAGGGGCAAGTGATTTCAAGTCAGAGACATTTAGCTAAGTATAATGTTCCAGTCATTGTTAGGAAATAGGATCAAGCGAAGTATGATCTGCAAGCAAGGTTCAAACACGATTGTATTGTTTTGTAAAAATAAGATTGTCAAATATGTTTTGAAGCCACCTTTTTCTTTAATTTTAACGGAGATGATCCAGACTAGTGTCCAGAACTGGGCTCGATTTTAAATATAGTATGTTCTAAAAATAAATTGAAACGGTCAATGATTTCGGACAAACAGTTCATTACTTACATGGTATATATACAAAAGTATAGGTTTATTGTGTCGGACATCGTATTGAGAGGTTTACACAGTGACGTCATCATTTTACCGTCAAATTTGCCTCAAATCACCCTGTATCTCCAAGCGTTAATTGAAACGACCAATATGAAATTCATCCTAAAGATGTATATAACTTCAGCCAATGTTCACTACCTGTACTATAAATACATCGTTTGGACCTCCAAACCATCTGTTTTGGAATAATGTGAAAAGCACCCTCCATAAAATTATCATGTTCTGATGTTAGTTAATGCATGTGTAAAGTTTTATTGATTTCCTTTAAGCTGTTTCTGAGATCTTAACTTTAAAGTTTAATCAATACCAATGCGAGCAGAAAAGCTTGCATTTTCTCATAAAGTTAAGCTAAAATAATAATAGAAAAACACTTTGTATATAACCTAGATGTGATCGTTCTTATCAAGATTTTTTTCCGAAACATATATTTTTGTTTATAATTCCAAAACTGCTGTCAAGGATGTTGTCGACTTTAATAATACTTGGAATGGAATTCGGAACTATTTATTTCCTAAGCCTATTAAGCTGTTAAATCTATCAACAACTGACCTCCGCCTTGCATCATTCTGTATATCTTGCTCTCTATGTGGAGCTGGGGGTGTTTGGTCTTCACACATTCTAATTTGATAGCAACTTCTTCACCATTGGAAATGTCAGTACCTGTAGAGAATAACATAATTTATGAATTTCATGTAACACTATATTTCAAGTTTAACCAGATTTATACAAGACCTACTTGTGCATTCAAGGTGCAATGTGGCTGATACACAAACTCAGATTATCAGGTTAGACACTAACTTTTTTTAGACTTCTAGAGCACAGGGTAAGTCTGCACGAAAAAAGTTTTAGACTTATTATAGTCCTTTGGACGATCATGCTAAGAAAATGGTAGTCAAAAACGGAATTTCATAGTCAGAAACAAAGAACCGACTAGTTGGATAAGAAAGTAGTTGGCAAGTTTTACGAAACATTTTAGCATTTTCGTGGCTTAGGTTTAAAAGGAAAAAAAAGTGTGTTTTTTTCCGCTAACCCGAACGACCCCATTATTTAGCCGCCGACCCTAACTTTTTTATTTTTTTAAAAAGTTGGACCCATGAACCAAGGTTTCTTATGGAGATAAAAAAAAATATATATATATTCCTCCAGTGAGATTTTAATCCACGACCCCTGGGGTTTCCAGTGTACTAATATTACCAAATTTTAAAGGGCCATAACCATGTATTATCTAGGTAGCAATACCTTCCCCAGTATTTTTTATCATATTAAAAGTGTTTTTTTCGTTAACAAAAATAAGGTCATTAATAATAAAAAAAATATATAAAAAAGTTTTGCCTACCTACCTACCCTATTTTTTTAAAAGCCGTTAGAAGAAACAAACCATTTTTTTTTGGCCTTAGCCAAGGGCGCCCACTGAACTTAATGTTTTGGAGAAACCTTACTCATTTTTCTTCGTACTCGGGGGTTCTCTCCAGAAATTTCTGAAGGCATGTTGTTTTTATTTTGCCGCTCGGGGCGATAGGGATAGGGTTATCCCCATGCCACACATCATTAAACTTCTGCATGGTTGGAACTTGCTTTTAATCACTTTTTACACATGAACATCATTTAATATATATTGCACTTTCAATTTTGATATTAAATTACATTTCTCACTGTGATAATTTTCCCTTGTGCACATAATCCCCATCCCCTCACCCCACTACCAACGTAAATTGTATTTTAAAGTTGTAAAAGTCTATTAAGCACCCATAAGGCACTACTATGTCGCTTAAATATAGTAAAAACAATGCCTGTCAAACAAATGGATTTTTAAAACATATATATCAATATCTTCCTTTCTAACTTACCATTTCCCCATAAGTTTTAATGTGTCATCCTAAATTAAAATTAATAAAGTCTATTAACAACAACCCATAAGAGATCCTATAAATATTGGTACTTTGAAATACAACGGGTACTTTATCTGTTTCAGAACGAATTTTGTCTGGAATACAAACCATCCGAATTTACTACAACTTAGCCGATATTTTCACTTTTATAAACAATAAACATCGGAAAAATATTTGCATACAGTTTCAAAACTGCACAAAATGGCATACTTTCTCAAATTCTAAAAAAATAAACATACTACTTTTATTTTAGAATCAGTGACATCTTCGACGCCCTTTTTCCAGGCTTAGCATTTTCATTCCATTTGAGAAAGGAGGCCATGTTGAAAACAAATGTTGAAAACAAATCTCCGTTGATTTCCGTAAAATCCGAACAGTCATGGAATCGCTATTACTTACCAGGTTGACTAGGCTAAAACATTTAACGGAAAAAAGTGATATAAAAATCAAGGTTACGAAAGTGCACGTTTCCTTGCAATCTGATTGGGTGGGTGGTTGGGGGAGTGGGGGTTGGAATGAAACTTCCAGAGGCAAGTTTAAAAAATGAAGAAAACTTTAAGAAATTTTGGTGGGGAAGGGGCCACATACAGGCCGCTGCAAAGAAGGGTAAAAAGTCCCTGCAGCACTTCTTTTATTCAGTTAACACTTGTCAGATATGCGCAACATTCTTATACTAAGTATTTACTGTAGTTGGTCATGTGACTTGTCCATCCAACAGGAGTTTTGATCGTATTTCCTAGGTCCCCAACAAAGGCTTGAAATTAACTGAAGATAGCTTCAATATAGATACCAGTCTGCGAAATTAGCGGCTGTCCGGGACAGCTAATTTACAAACAGGACAACCACGTGTTCACACTTTGGTTGTCCGATTGGACAACCAAAATTTCTGAAAGCGCAAAACTATTTGTCAATCAAAATAAGTATAAATGTCAAACAGGAAACACGATTTCGGCTTTTTCATTGATGTTGAGAAAATTACTGTGACACCTGTATAAACGCTACGAGGTATTGATCAATTAACGGTATCCCTCTGTGGAAGGTCACAACACGTCACGACCTCGTTTTTGATCGGATTTTGCCAAATTCTTTATTTTGTATAGAGCAAACAATCGGAACTGCCTCGTCGGATTCCGTCACTCGGGAATCCACATTTACCGGTACGAAAATTGGCGAAGAGTTCCGATCGATAGAGAAACGGAAAATTACAATTATACACGAACGGTTCGCGAGTTATTCCATCCAATGAGAATAAAATAAACATCATCAATATGCTAATTTAGCGCATGCGTCGCTAAAAACGCGTTTCCGGTTGTCACAAAATGTCAATATTGCGGTACGTGACAGGTGCCATTCCAGGTAAACCAGTGAAAGAGTCCAAACAAGAGTCAAGTAAGCGTTACGAAACCAAAAGAGACAGAAATTTCGTTTCTTCTTGGCAAGTTGGTCGAGAATGGCTTAAATCCTTCTTTCTTCTGTATACAAAATAATGAATAATTAACAAATATTGTGAAGACATCATGTTTTGCTTTGTTTACATATATCATTAAAGTAATAAAGCCCTCAGGTTTTAAAAGAAACATTTCGGGCATCCACTTTTCCTTTCGGGCAACCCATTTTTGTTGAAATGAAAAGTTAATTTCGCAGACTGAGATACCCTTTGATTATGATATTTCTTAAGAGTAATCGGTCGGTATGCTAGTCTCCAGATTCTGAAATAGGCTGTCAGATTTGTACCCTTTTTCTACGTCAGATGGTAGGTTAATTTTTAGTTTGCCAGATGCGAGTCCATAGCTGTCAAGATCCAATGAATGTCAAGGGTCCAGGGTCGATTCCAGCGGGGTGGGGGAAGGTGACCGAAGAAGCCTGAGACGGCGTGTGATTGAAATGTTCATGAATTGAATTGGGTTTTAAGGCGCACCAACACATGAAAGGTTATATGGCGCCTTACATGCCAGGCTCATCCTCCATGTACATCGAGATAAAATATGGAGAATGGGCCTAGGACCTTCTCACCCTGAACTGCAGCGTTGCTGCAAATTCTATTGTAAACACTCCATTAACGCTGGAGCCACGTTTATTGTTTTTCTGCCACTGCTTAGTGATGTGAGCGAGATGGCACCTGAAACAATGCAGGGGTCATGATGAAGACATTTAATGAGCATGAACAAAAAATGACAAAACGAATATGAATGTGGGGGGGGGGGGGGGGGGGGGGGGGGGGTCCTACCCCTCTGCATGTGAAGGTGTGTTTGCAGTGGTTGTATTCTACCCCGGCAACCACACGGGGGATAAATGTTCATGAAATTTAATTTTAATTTGTCACTTACTAATTACTGAACTTATTTTTAACACACATTTT
>JAWPHD010002968.1:0-233527 GCA_037043455.1 Cyrtodaria siliqua
CGCCGTCAAGTAGGAAAATAAGGCTAGCTTGAATCGCATTTGCATGCTGTACACAATCCTGGCTATTATCTGTCTTCAGCCGCCGAAAATAGACAAGACATTGTAACCAAAACTACATCCCCATCGAAAGGAATTCCTCTAACAATGAAGTCCACATCCAGAGAAAATAAAAAGAGAAACACTACGATGTAGTTGCTAAATATAGATATAAAAAATCGAACAGGAAAAACAACATTCAAGGACAACAAGTCAACCACAGACACACACAGAAACAAAAACAATAAAAGAATGAATAAAAAGGCCAAATATGACATTACAAACATAAAAGCGAGTTGACAATGCGGGCTACCCACCTTGGGGCTACAGTCAGTGGCAACAAAGGCCCGCTGGGCTGCAGCTTAAACCAGGTTCCTAGGGTGCACCAAACCCACACACTTAACCCTACTGTCAACCCAATAAAAACGGGACAGACAGTGTAATATAAAAATCCCCGCCAATGAACTATTCTTAACCAACAATCTGCAAGCATTAATAGGCAATATAAGTCAAACACAAAGAATGCTCGTGTAGAATATAAATACACAAACAATAATACACTTGAAAGCCACAAAATAAGTCTACTCAAATAAGCCAGAGCCAACAGGAGAGAATAACCATCTATAGGGCACGACAAGACAAAATTGCCAGACACAAAAAAACGTTACCTAGCCCTTTTTGTGCCTTTAGGTAGGCGTTATCACAGGGTTTACAGCCTGGCCCTCAAGTCATCGCCACAATTAAAGACGAAAGCATAGTGGCGAACTGTAAATGGCTCCACCACCAAGCATGCCAGTGCTGCGTTTGCTACAATGAATAGGGTCACTAAACCTCTGTTGGTAAACCTATTAAAAAGTTTAACAAAGATAGTATGAAAAGTGATCAATACCAAGGATCTTACGAAGTTTGGAAATGTAAATCACAGTCAGCCATAGAAGTCCTGACCCCAGTTTAATATAAACAATCTTACGATAAGGCTCAAATTTTAACAATGTATAAGAAAATGCAAGTGAAATCACGTTTATTGGAAATCGTGTAATTTACTAAGCAATTTAAGAAATTGATTTACGATCAAAATGGTCATAAGTTGATTTCATTAAACGGGGAAGCAAGTTGTGATAGTCCCTGTCGCAGAAGAGTTCTTAAATTACTTATTTATATTTGCGAAATAAGGTCAGGGTTAAGATAATAAAATTTAGCAAGGGTTTATATGGTAACGGCTAAGCCTTGATGGAGCTAGATTTTTAGTTACACAAATATTACGAATATTAAATGTCCCTCAACTCGCGTCCAAGCTCGCAGACTCGAAAAACGAATAAATTGAGAGACATAGACCCCATAAAACGTTGCTCGGGGAACAATCCCCATCTAAATTCACCCTCTCTTGTCATATATTTTGCCTAATTATTTCACCATTTTCAATGAGAGATATGTAAATCGAGAAAGAAGCGTTAGTTTCGGAAATATTTAGCTTTTGTTAAGTTGAAAGTTCTTTAGAGGGTATAATAATTATTAACCATAGTAGAAAGAAAGGCCTTTTCAATGTTCAATATGTCATCCAGATACCGAGATAAGGTGTCATTAAAGTCTTCAATAACATCTGCGCGGGGTGAAAGACCTCAACCATGAACTCATTTTCACTAGCTAGCAATAATAAAACAAATCTGCAACAAGCGGGAGCACAGTTCGTACCCAATAGGATCATACCAACAATATGTCTATAAACGGTCGCCTTCCATAAGTGACGAAAAAATTAGTGACTTCACAATCTTCTTGGCAAAGAAATATAAAAAGAATCGGACAGGCGAAAAGTAGCATTCAAGGAGTACAGTCAACACAAAACACAGAACAACACACGCAAACAGACCGAACCAAGAACGTCAAAATAATCACCATAGTGTAATTAGTCTGAACTGCCGTTTGTAAAAAAGGTCTTTAGTAATAAATACTAAAAAACCCACTCTCAAATAAAAATTCTACCTCTCCAACCCTAATAAAATAACTTATCAATAATTACCCTAAATAAACAAAACTATACTCTCCATACAACACCTATAACACTCATCCCAATCCTAAAAAAATCCCCAAAACACCCTCCTCCCAAATCCCAAAACCACTCCCCCCCACCCAACCACTCTAAAAACTCCCCCACAAAATAAATACTTATCAATACCTTCCTACCTCCTTCCTAACCCTAAATCTCTCATAAAATATCATTAATCCTTCCACTCCAATCAACCCTTTAAACACCTTCAAAAACATCCAAACTCTCCACCCTACCCACTAATTCCCCTAAATAAATCAAAAATAACCTACAATCCAACTATCAACACTAACACCAATAATTCCCCCCCACACCCCTACTCAACCCATACTACACCACCATCTATAACCTCTAACCTCTAACCCCCCAATCTACCATACTCTCTATCCCCCCACCAACCAACAACTCATAAAACACTCCTTCCACCCCCCCCAAACAACATCCCCAAAATCAACAATCAAACCCAAACTCCCACCCCACTAAACTATCTTCCTACCCTCTTTAAAACTCCAACACCCCTAACCACCAATATAACACCAAAACCTCCAACTCAAAACCCTACACCCTCACCAAATTTACTCCAAAAAACTCCCAACCCCAACCCATTCAACACACAAACTACACTCCCATCAACCCCAACTCACAAACCAAACCAACCACACAACAACAAAACACCCCCACAAAACCACAAAACACCCCCCCACACCCCAACACCCACACAACCAACAACAATCCACACCCCCAAAACAAACCCCAACCCAAAACAACACACACAAACCCCACACCCTACCCCACAACCACCAACCCAAACACAAACACCTCCCAACCCACCAAACACCACACCCCCCAACCCCCAACCAACACCCCCACCCTACCCAAACACCCACCCCCCCACCAAACCCCACCCCCCAACCACCAACACCACCCACAACACACCTAACAACCCACCCCTAACCCCCAACACCAACCCACACCACCAACAACAACAAACCCACCAACACACCCCAACCCCCAACCCAACCCACCAACCAACCCACACCCCAACCACCCACACAAACCACAACACCAACCCCCCCCAAAACAACCCCACAACCCCAACCCCACACCCCACCCCCCACCCAAACCACCACCACCCCCCCCCCACACCCACCACACCAACCCACCACACACCCACCAACAAAAACCCCCCCCCCCCCCAAAAACACCCAACACAACCACCACCCCCCCACCAACACCCAACCCCAAACACCAACAACCCACAACACCAACACAACCCCCACCCAACCCACCCCCACCCCCCCACCCCCCCCCAACACACCCACCACACCCCCCCACAAACCCACCCCCACCCCCCCCAACACCCCCCCCCACCCACACCACAAACCCCACCCCCCCACACAACCCCCAACCCCCCAACCCCACCAACCCCAACCCCAACCCACCAACCAAACCCACACACACCCCCCCACAACACCACAACCACCAACCCACACACACCACCACAAACCCCCCCCACCCCCCCACCCCCCCACCCACCCCCACCCCCACACCCACCACCCCCCCCCCACCCACCACACACCCACACAACACCCCCCCCCCCCCCCACCACACAACCACCCCCCCCCACCAACCCCACACCACCCCAACCCCACCAACAACCCCCCCACCCCACACCACCCAACCACACACACACCACACACCCAACACCACAAACCCCACCCACAAACCCCCACCCCCCCCCCCCACCACACCACCCCCCCCCCCCCCCCAACCCCACACCAACCCCCCCACCCCCCCCCCCCCAAACCCCCCAACCCCCCCCCACCACCCACACAACCACACCACCCACCCCACCACACAACACCCCCACCCCCCCCACCAACCCCCCAACAACCACACCCCCCACCCACCCCCCCCCCACCCAACACCAACACCCCCACAAACACCACACCCCCACCAACCCAACACACCCACCCCCCCCCCAACCCCCCCCCCCACCCCAACCCCCACCCCCCCCACCCCCCCACCCCCCCCCCCCCCAACCCCCCACCCAACCCCCACCCCCAACACCACCCCCCCACCACCCCCCCCCAACCCAACCCCACCACCCCCCAACCAACACCCCACCCCCCCCACCCCCCAAACCCACCCACACCCCCCACCCCCCCACCCCACCCCAAACCCACCCCCCCCCCCACCCCCCCACACCCCACCCCCCCCCCACCCCACACCCCCAACAACCCAACCCACCAACCAAAACCCACCCCCACCCCACACCACCAACCACCCACCCACCCCCCCACCCCCCCAACCCACCAACCCCCAAACCAACCCACCCCACACACAACACCCCCACAACCAACCACCCCAACACACCCCACCACCAAACAAAACCAACACAACCCACACCAAACCCACAAAACAACCCCACCACCCACCCCCAAAACCCCCCCCACACCCCCACCCCCCCAAAACCACAACCCAACACCCAACCCAAACAAACCCAACCAAAACCACAACCCCACAACCCCCCAACACACCCAAAAAACCACCACAAAAAAAAACCAAACACCCCCCCCCCACAACCCCCAAACACAAACAACAACACACCCAAACCCTCAACACACCAATCAACAACACCAAACAAAACAACCACAAACCAAAAAAAAAACAAACTCCAACTACCACCAAAAAAACCCCAACCCCAACCAACAATCCCCCAACAACCCCAAAACCACAACCACTCCCAACAATCTAACTCATCAACCCCCCCCTCCAACCCCCCAACAAACATCCACCCAACCCCCTCCAAACCTCCAAAATAAAACTCATCTAACACAACAACAAAAACCACAATAATAATAAATAAAACTAACTAAAATAAACTCATCACAACACCCAACAACAAACCCCCACCAACCACCCACACAAAACACCAACCCCACTCCTCACAACATACACACAACCCCCCCCACAACAACCCCACACACCCCCCCACCCCAACAACCCCCCCCCACAACCACCCACAACCCCCACCCCCACACCACACCAACCCACACCCACCCACCCAACCAAACACCCAAAAACAACAAACACCACAACACACCACACCTAACACCAACCCCAACAACACCCACAACCCACAACACCAAACCACAACTACACCCCAACAACACAACCAAACACAAACCCACAACACACAAAACAACTACACCAAACACAACCAAAAAACCACTCCCCACTAAAACCACAATACACTATCCAACCTACTACAAAAAACAAACAAACACTCAAACCAACACTAACCACCAACCACCACCACACACCAATAAATCACATAACCACAACCCTAACAATACACCACCCCAATCCCACTACCCAACATCACCAACAACAAACACCCTACAACCAAACACCATAACAACAAAACAAACACACAACCAAAAACAATCCCATTCAACAACAACAAAACCCAACCTAAACAACACTTCAAAAACCCAACAAACCCTAAACTTCTAACCTAAAACTAATCCTAACCCAACACACTACCCAAAATACAAAAATACACAACAATCAACAAACCACCCACACCCAACTAAACTAACCCCACTTTACTCCAGACCTACTCCAAACTAAAAACTTCAAACAAATTTCAACTAATTTTTAGAACCTTCCTGATAAAGCAGCAACTAATGTCATTATATCAACTCCTACAACTCACTGTCTTACTCTGACTCGAAATCTCCTATACTCCAGTCTACATACAAGAAAATTACCAACACCCAATCCTACCGTCACTATCAACTGAACCTACCAGAACAAACTGCCAACCTATTACAGGATTCCTAAATTGCATAAAAATCCGTATAAGGCCCGCTTTAAGTCGAATTCTAGTGCCTGCACCATCACAAACATCTCCAAACTGTTAACATCCTGTCTTACTAGCCGTTACAGATCACGCTACACAATATTTTGCTAAAACTCTGGGATTAATTTTATTTTGGTCTATTAAAATTCAAGATGCGTTCTTGATAAAATTTGCAAAAAACTTCAAGTTTCATCTATAAGCACTTATGACTTCTCTACACTATAAACAACTTTACCACATCACCTTATCAAAGACAAGCTTATTGCTCTTACTCAAAAACAAATCGACTATTGAAAAAACTACAATAATACTAAAGCCCTTTTTTACAAACGGCAGTTCAGACAATTACACTATGTGATATTTTGACTTCTTGTTCGTCTGTTTGCGTGTTTGTTTCTGTGTTTTGTGGTTGACTGTCCTCCTTGAATGCCTACTTTCCCTGTCCGATCTTTTTATATTTCTTGCCAAGAAGATTGTGAAGCACTAATTTTTTCGTCACTTATGGAACGACCGTTTATAGACATATTGTTGGTATAACCAATGGGTACGAACTGTGCTCCCCTTGTTGCAGATTTGTTTTATATTGCTAGCTATGAAAATGAGTTCATGTTGAGTCTTTCACCCCGGCAGATGTTATTGAAGACTTTAATGACACCTCTCGGTATCTGGAATGACATATTGAACAATTGAAAAGCCTTTCTTTTCTACTATGGTTAATAATATATACCCTAAAGAACTTCAACTTAACAAAGCTAATATTCCGAAACTAACGCTTCTTTTCTCGATTTACATATCTCCATTGAAAATGGTGAAATAATTAGCAAAATATATGACAAGAGAGGTGAATTTAGATGGGGATGTTCCCCGAGCAACGTTTTATGGGGTCTATGTCTCTCAATTTATTCGTTTTTCGAGTCTGCGAGCTTGGACGCGAGTTGAGGACATTAATATTCGTAATAATTGTGTAACTAAAAATCTACTCCATCAAGGCTACCGTTACCATAAACCCTTGCCCTAAATTTTATTATCTTAACCCTGACCTTATTTCCAAATATAAAAAGTAATTTAAGAACTCTTCTGCGACAGGGACTATCACAACTTGCTCCCCGTTTAATGAAACAACTTATGACCATTTTGATCGTAAATCAATTTCTTAAATGCCTTATAAATTACACATTTCCAATAAACGTGATTTCACTTCATTTTCTCTATACATGTTAAATTTGAGCCTTATCGTAAGATGTTTAATTAAACTGGGGTCAGACTTCTATGCTGACGTGATTTACATTTCCAAACTTCGTAAGATCCTTGGTATTGATCACTTTCATACTATCTTTGTTAAACTTTTTAATAGGTTTACCAACAGAGTTTATGACCCTATCATTGTACAACGCACTGCATGCTTGGTGGTGGACCATTTACAGTTCGCCACTATGCTTTCGTCTTTAATTGTGCGATGACTGGCCAGGCTGTAAACCCCTGTGATAACGCCTACCTAAAGCACAAAAGGGCAGTAACGTTTTTTTTGTGTCTGCAATTTTGTCTTGTCGTGCCCTAAATGGTTATTCTCCTGTTGCTCTGGCTTATTTGAGTAACTTATTTGTGGCTTTCAAGTGTATTATTGTTTGTGTATTTATATCTACACGAGCATCTTTGTGTTTGACTTATATTGCCTATTAATGCTGCATTGTTGGTTAAGAATAGTTCATTGCGGGGATTTTTATATTTACACTGTCCCGTTTTATTGGGTTGACAGTAGGGTAAGTGTGGGTTTGGTGCACCCTAGAACCTGGTTTAAGCCCCCCAGCGGCCTTTGTTGCCACTGACTGTAGCCCCAAGGTGGTAGCCCCATTGTCAACCCTTTTATGTTTGTAATGTCATATTTGGCCTTTTATTCATCTTTAATTGTTTTTGTTTCTGTGTGTGTCTGTGGTTGACTGTTGTCCTTGAATGTTGTTTTTCCTGTTCGATTTTTTATATCTATATTTACAACTACATCGTAGTGTTTCTCTTTTTATTTTCTCTGGATGTGGACTTCATTGTTAGAGAATTCCTTTCGATGGGATGTAGTTTTGGTTACAATGTCTTGTCTATTTTCGGCGCTGAAGACAGATAATAGCCAGGATTGTGTACACATCAAATCGATTCAAGCTAGCCTTATTTCCTACTGACCGTTCAAAGTCGGTACTGACCGTTCAAAGTCGGTAACGAAGTCTTTACCACCATTTCGGTTGTATTTTGTCTTTTTCATTGTATAATTAATCAAATATTGCTCCTTGTTTCTAGTACAATGCGGAGCTGCGATGTCATTGCGTCTAGACGCTGTGGTGTCTATAGGACCCTATATCTCATTTTAGCTCGACTATTCGAAGAATAATAGTGCTTATGTAATCGCCCCGGCGTCGGCATCCTACATCAAAGTTTGCGTGTAAGCTGTGTTTACATACATTTCTTAACCTAGCACAACAAAATTTGGCCACGGGCTTCCTTATAGTATTAGCTTAAGGACTAAATAAGTAAGTTTGGTTCCTGTAACCGTGGGCTCCCAAGGAACCCAAATTATGATAGCCCTTAAAATGTGTCTCATTTCACATAAAAGTGTGCGTGTAAGCTTTGTTTACTAGTCTATATATTTTACATTTCTTGTCCTAGATCAACTAAATTTTGGAATTGGTTTCCTTATAAGATCTTGTAAAGGGCTGCGTAAGTAATGTTGTCTTCTGCAATTTCTGGGCTCCCATGGAACCCAAATTGTGATGACCCATAACATTTGCAATGAAGGCAGATCAACGTTGGCATGTAAGCTGTTATGTTATATCTATATCTCTTAAAATATTTTTCTTATCTAACTCAAATTTTGTTTTGGAACTTCTTATAGCATTATTTATCTTATTCATATGGGACTTTTTTAAAATGATCAGCAAGACATAATGTTGATCCTTGTCGAGAATTATTTTGAATCGACATTAAACATGGCTGCCAGTTCAGTTGCTATATTTGTTTACATAAAGTTATATAGCAACAACTTGTAGCGACTACTCCTCTGACACTACTTGACGGATTTTCATGAAACTTCGCTGGATTGTTGCTCTAGATATATATTTGACCCATGTAAAATTTCAGGTCGGCCGGTTCCAAGGCCGTAGCCCTATTGGCAACCGTTTATGTGTTTGTGACGTCATATCCCTTTATTCTTGATTAATATTGCCATTCATGTTTGTCGTTTTGCGTGTTTTTGGGTTTACTGTGTTCCGTGAAAGCATTTCCTGTTTAACTTTTATATTGATTTTTATGTGTATAAGATAAGGACATAACTTTTACACAATATCTTGATCAAGCAATAATTTGATGTATTCCTATTTTTTATAACAAAGACTGGATAGTTAATTCAAGATAGGAGATTCCTATCTAAAAATATCCAAAGATAAATGTGTCTAAAATATTGTCTTCGTATTTTGATAGAGCCACAGGAATGTCATAAGACGTATAAAATGCCATAACATGAGAAAGATAATAAAATTTACCTCTCAATAATTATGGATGCAAAATACGTATTGTGTAAATATTATACATAGAACTATAATTATTAGTAATTTAGCAAATAACCTACTGCTAAATGAATGATTTAATATGAGGCAACTTCCGTAGTTAGCAGATTTGTAAATACCTTATATCAAAGTTTAATTGAAACAAAATGCTTAAATTATTAAGATCGAAATTTTGCACATAAACTCTTAACGTTTTAGCAAAATTGTGACTTTTTATTAGCTGTCACTTACATATATGCAGAACTCTGTCTTCCTTCTGCGTCTGTTTCTTTTCTTTTCATTTCATCTTGTCATTATCTCCATTCTTTTCAGACTAATGATCTACATTTCGTCTATACATGCAGATGACAGATGTAAATGTTTTATCAGTAAATTGTCAGGGCCTTGGTTCAGATGAGAAACGCCTATATGTTTTTTACTTTATTAAATCCAAACGGTGCCATATTTATAGGTTATTATAGTTATATTGGGATATATGCACAAGTTCGTTCGCGTTTTGATATTGCGCGACTTTAAGAGCGCAATATTTATGCTACAAAGAACGAGTACATATATGTATTCTTCTTGCATACGCACGTTTAAACTAGAACAATAAAATAGGTCGTAACATTTAATTTTCACCAAAAAACAATATTTGAAACTAACATATTGTCATTTATGAGGCGCCATACGTGACTATATGTTGTAAGATAAATATATACGTTGCGTGTAAAATATATATACTGAATACAAAATATATATGATACAGACAAATATATACGTTACTACGAAATATATATTCTATCCAAAAATATATATCATACAAATATATATATGTTACTCCTAGAAATATATATTCTGAAACATATATGTTATACCGATAATATATTGAAGATGAAAATATTTGAGATGAAAATAAATAGTTTCTCTAAAATAAATATATTGCAGACACAAATGTATCAATGAAATATCGATAAATAATGGTGCGAACTTCTGGGTGACCGAAACTAAATAAATATTTGTTTTCCAAAAATATATGCCTTCAGCAAATAAATACGTTGGCATAGACTGTGCTGCAAATATATACGTTAGCGTTTCCCGTTTGTTATGGGCGGCCGTTACCGCCAAAAGTATGTTTTTAATAAATCATCCAGTCGAAGACGAATTAATTCATCGGTATTGTATTTAATTCAATGTACCTTTAATTAATCCTTTTTTTGAAACCATCAAATCAAACTTAAAACAATCCGATGCTTTGTGAAATAATCCGGAGTGTTTTTTCAAACCATCTAATCGAACTTGAAACGATTCAATGCAATGCTAAACAGTTCAGTCGGAAACATGAATTATTATTTAATCTTGTCTTGCTGACGAATTGAATGTTGTTGAACGGCTCATCAAGACAGTATAGGTTATTTAGAGCCGCTCCAGAGAGAAGGGAAGGGTACATAGGAATCCGGGAAACGTATCCTACTCTTAGTATCGAATAGATTCCTATGGTTCTTTAACGTGCTCGGGGGATAGACCGATTCACGGGACCATCAGGGTTTAGGTCTCCATCCGATGGACGAGGCCAAGGGAAAGTGTTTTGCCCAAGAACACAACGACGAATCTCAGTGGCACCACGGAGGATTGAACCCGGGACATCCGATTACAAATCCGCCGCGCTACCGACTGAGCCACGCCAGCCGAGGCAACGCGCCTGATGCATTCGGATAATATAAACATCATTGAGGTGGTGGAACGGAGGGTGGGGATACGGTTTACGTGACCAATACGTTGGTAAGAAGATGGTGCATCGACGAATCTGATATGTCACGAAGTTTCTTGTATTACAAAACTACTTTTGGACGATGTATGATCATTATCGCAGTCGCGTATTTCAATATCAGCATATTTGAGATACTAGCTATTACACTAACGAGGTCTGATCCAAGGCCTGAAATTGCGGGTTAACAACTGGTGAAGTTTTTTGAAAGAAATAATATTCTATCTTACAGACAGCATGGTTTTGGTTTCAGAAAGAAGAGATCCTGTGAGAGCCATCTCATAATCACGCTCCAAGACTTAGTATCCGGTCTAAATGACAAACAGCAGATAGATGCCATTCTGCTCGACTTTGGGGATTGCGTAGACCCCAATCAGAGATGTCTTTAGCCTGTTTTTAACCGCACTTGGATCGATTACCACTTGTACATAGTTCACCACATGTGCGAGTATGTTCCGGAATTGAATTGAATGTTGTTTAACGGCTCATGAACATAGTATAGGTTATTTAGAGCAGCCCCAGAGAGTGGGGAAGGATACATAGGAATCCGGGAACCTGCCCTACTCTTATTATTGAATAGATTCCTATGGTTCTTTTACGTGCTCGGAGGATAGACCGATACACGGGACGGCCCGGCTTACGTCCCCATCCGACGGACGAGGCTAAGAAAAAGAAGAAGAAGAAGAAGAAGAAGGAAGAAGAAGAAAAAAATAGGAGTTCTTCGTACGTTAGCCGTTTGGTTTACCATTGTTTGCGGATTTGTTATGTTTTCGTGGTAAAGAAACTACAACATGCGGAACACTTCTCGGACGCTGGGAAATACGCTCTTTAAATTTGACTTGTCGCGAGTTTGAAAAACGGGACAGTGTAGCAGTCTACGCCAACGTATATATTTGCGGCAGAGTCTATGCCAACGTATATATTTGCAGAAGGCATATATATTTGGAAAAATATTTATTAGGTTTCGGTCACTCAGAAGTTCGCACCATTTATTTATCGATCTTTCATTGATACATTTGTGTCTGCAATATATTTTTTTTAGAGAAACTATTTATTTTTCATCTCAGATATTTTCATCTTCAGTATATTAAGACAGACAATATATTTTTATAAAGCGAATATATTTTTCGGTATAACATATAAATGTTTGCGTCTACAATATATAAATTAGGAAAAACATATATTCAGACTAATGTATATATTTGCGTCTACAATATATATTTAAAAACAGAATATATATTTTTCAGAATATATATTGCTAGGAGTAACATATATTTGTATGATAAATATTTTTGGACAGAATATATATATTTCAGAGTAACATATATATGTGTCTGTATCATATATATTTTGTATTCAATATATATATGTCGGAGTAACGTATATATTTGTCTGTATCATATATATTTTTGTATTCAGTATATATATTTTACAAGCAACGTATATATTTATCTTACAACATATAGTCACGTATGGCGCCTCATAGTCATTACATCCTGGGAATTTTCACAATAAAATCAACATTTTTTACATCTCGTGACAGACTTATTTTGACACGAACATAAAATAGCACCAATCACGAATGGGTATACATTACACACCCAATATGACTTAAAGTTTACTACACCTCAATATGGGCGAATATTGACGTTTCCTGTTACATTAAAAGTAAACGGAGATTGTTAATGCGTATGCAATACATTCTGTTTCTAAGATAATCATTCTACGTCAAATACTGAGAGATTAATTTGTTCAGAATGGGGTAATGACTGTTTGTTCAGCTCCGGCTAGTCCAATGCCCGAGGCGTTGCAATTTCATTCAGCAAATACTTGGATTATAAAATACATAGTCATATAGCTGATACTGAAGGAAACTTTATTATTGTAGATCTCACAGTTCAGAATACGAGGTTAAATCTCATTTCATTGTATGGACCAAATACCGACTCCCTTCACTTGTTGATAAGATAATTACCTTAGTAGAGACCTTGAATAATATTGATATGATATGGTGTGGCGATTTTAACATGATGCAACATTCAAAACCTTATTATTACAATTATAAAGATATTAATAATAAAAATGCCGGAGAAAATAATAGATATAAAATCAAGATGCAACTTTATTGACCCTTTTAGAGAATTATACCCTCAATTATAACGATACACATGGCGGAAAAAACACCATTAAAGCAAACAAATATAAATATAAAAATCGAACGTCAACCACAAACACAAAAAACAAAGAACAAATTTAAAGATGAATAAAATGCCAAACACGACATCACAAACACAACAGGGTTGGCAATAGGGCTTCCGCCTTGGAACGGTCAGTTGCAAAAAATGCCGTTAGGGGCTTAAACCAGGTTCTAGGGTGCACCAAACCTCACGCTTACCCCGCTGTCAACCCAATAAAACGGGACAGTGTAAATAAAGAAATCCCCGCCTTGATTTTTTTTAAGTATCAGAAAGTCTTCTTTCATCAGTAAATGAATGTACAGCTGACGCCAGCTATAGGTCAGATCATTCCGCTACCATGTTAAATTGTAATTTTACAGAATTTATAAAGGGAAAGGCCTTCTATAAACACAACAATTCGCTTCTTAGTGACATCGAATACTTAGATATTATTAACAACAAAATAATGAAAATCAAATTACAATACGTTGTACCAGTGTATGACATCAATAATATACATATAGTTAACATATCTAATGATGAATAACCGTTTACAACTAAGAAGCGATTAAGCCTAGTTGGGCATATTGTTGTCATGGTTGAATTATTTTTGTTGGAGTTTTGGCTCTGTAACGGTTTTAATCGACATACTTTGTCTGGACTAGTTCTCCACAACCACTGGTCGGCTTTCAACGAAACTTGGTTACGCTATCATTATCGTGTTTCTGGTTGAATGATATTTGTACAGACTAGTTCTCCTGAAAACCTGGCCGGATATAAACTAAAATCGATAGGGTTGATCAGTACAAAGCCTAGTTGCGCATATCATTGCTGAATTCCGACTGAATGATTTCGGCCGCTAAGGAGTTATGGCCCTTATACACACATTTTATCTGGACTATTTTTCCTGAACCCCTGGAAGGTTTTTAGTGAAACCTGGCAGGAATAATCAGTACTAAGCCTAGTGGCGCATATTGTTGTAGCAGTCCACATCAAAGACTCCATAGAGCAAGTAGAGAGATACATTGTTATATCTACTTTTACATTCCCGCTTCATAGGTTTGGCTCCATTTGGCAAGGGGATGACCGATATTTATCATGAGATCACAAGATCAAAGGTCAAAGTCACGGATACCCGATTATGAAACTCCTTGTCCGCACTGTATATCCACTTCCATACATCTATACATATCTTCATGTGTTTGTGCACTGGGGGAATACATGCTTTTCTCAAAATAACCCTCTAGTTATCTTCTTTTAGGCAGAGGAATCAAACAAGTACCAACCCATGCCTACTTTTTCTGAAACTGGATCCATTCTTAGTGAACCTCTAAGGAAAGACGTTAACGTTACTATGAACACGGAGCTGACGACACCGGGTTATTATCCGGGGGAAACACAGAGCGAGATACAAAATACTGATACATTTCACTATTTATATCAAGGAGGGTGGATAAAAAAACCAACATTTCATAGCGGCAATATTACTGGCTTTTACCTATTTGGTGCTTCCATAACCAATTCCAGCGAAACCTCCAGCTGGGATGAACTAAGAATATACGGACAATGGCATTACAAATACGCGGTCAAATACTGGAATGAAGCCAAGAGTTGTATTAAATACTCAGACGGAAGTATGGCACGCCAGAGTCGTCATACAATGGTGCAGCACAGCGAGACAGTTATAGGTCGATTTTATTACTTGTTTCCGGTTGAAAATCGAGGCGATTTACATCCCGTTGCTGTATCAATAACATTTGGTGATCAAACATGTCAAAGTTCGAGTCTTCCATATATAGAACCGGTGTACCCATGGAAACAACCAGGCAAACTAGGTAAAATATTATATATATACAATATATAACATTATCTATGGTTCAATACATGCAGACTTATTTTTTAAAGAGGTGCCCTTGGAGAGGATGAAGTCTGATATTACAATGTGACTCAATATTTTTAATCCTGCCAAGACATAAAACAAGCATTTAATATAAGTACTATTAAGCAGATACACAAATATATATATATATGTTATACGCAATGTGAGAATTTGGACCATTCCGAAACTCGTCTGCGCAAAGTAAGAATTCTTAAAATGTCAGAATATTTCGGAATTGTGCAAGGGGTTAATCAATATTAAATATGCACCACGTGTCTACACAGTTTGAGAATGTTTTGCGCAAAGTACGAATTGACAATTTGGGATTCGAAAGGAGTATAGTGCTTTGAAACCTCTTTATTTCTAATTGCATAATTATATGCTTAATTATCTCATCCGTCTGACAGTGTTATAAATAGGTAAAATATAAAAAGAAATCGTCGTTTGTTTTGGTAAATAATTAACACGAACTTAATTATTGAGAAAACAAGTTAAAGTCCTCAAACAAATAAAACTCGGATTTATATTACTGTAATAAGGACATACAGAACGACTAAGAAAATAAAAACAGGTGCAACACAATGGTGCAAACGCCGGATTGCGAATTCACCATTTTATCTGAACATGTGTGCCAAGTTTCAAAGCTTTACGGCAATTTGTTTTGAGAAATGAGGAAAGACAAAAACTTTAACCAAAAAACGAAACCCCAAAACGCGTAGACGAATATACAGACGGACGGACATCGCCGATAGACTAAAATCGTCAAACCACAAGCCTGGATTTGCTTAGCAATCCGGCTAAAAACAAGAGGCCCAAGAGGGCCTGTGGACGCTCTACTGGCTCAAGATAAAGTTTATGTATAAGTGGCCATAAGTCTTTCAAAAATCATTCAACCAGAACATGGCAATGATAGGTGAAACTAGGCTAAGGGCTGATCATCCACGCCAAGATTCGCTGAAATCTGGCAAAGAGTTCAGGAGAGACTAATCTGGACAAAGTTTGTGTATTAAAACATTTAAAGGGTCACAACTCTGCCAAAAATCATTCAACTGAAATATGGCGATGATATGCACAACTAGGCTTGATACTGATCATCCTTGTCAAGTTTCGTCTGTATCCAGCCAGGGGTTCAGGAGAACTAGCCCAGTGGTATCAAAATCCTTTAAAGGGCCATAACTCCGCCAAATATCTGTAAACCGCAACTAGGCTTGGTTCTGATCATCCCTGCAAAGTTTCATTGAAATCTGGCGAGAGGTTCAGGAGAACAAAGTTTGTGTATTAAAACCTTTAAAGGGCCATAACTCTGCCAAAAATCATTCAACCGGAACACGGCGATGATTTGCACAACTAGACATAGAATTGATCATCCCTAAAAAGTTTCGTTTAATCCGGCCAGGGGTTCAAGAGAACTAGTCAGAACAAAGTTTGTGTATTAAAACCTTTAAAGGGCTAAAACTCCGCCAAAATCATTCAACTGGAACACGGTGACTATGTACAACTAGGCTTGGTACTGATCATCCCTGCGAAGTTTCAATGAAATCCGGCCAAATGAAGGCCCTTTCGTCTTAATGAGGCCAAGATATAGCATATTTCAGAAAATCAAGGGCCATGACTCTGATGTAAATGGTCCAATCTGGATGTTTTTCGAACTTGTCCAAGCTTTTATTGATATTAACAATCTGGTAAAGTTTCTTAAAGATCGGATGAAAGATGAAGGCCTTATCGTCTTAAAGAGGCAAAAAATAGGATTTTTAACTAAATCAAGGGCCATAACTCCACTTTTACTGGTCCGATCTGGCTGGTTTTCAAACTTGACCGAGCTGTCATTGATATTAGCAATCTAGTAAAGTTTCATAAAGATCGCATGAAAAATGAAGGCCCCATCGTCTTAACGAGGCGAAGTATAGCATTTTTAACTAAATCAAGGGCCATAACTCATCTGTTACTGGTCCGATCTGGCTGGTTTTCAAAATTGTCTGAGCTGTCATTGATAGAAACAATCAGGTAAAGTTTTGTAAAGATCAGATGAAAGATGAAGGCCCTATCGAATTAACGAGGCAAAATATAGCAATTTCAACTAAAACAAGAACCATAACTCATCTGTTACTGGTCCAATCTGGCTGGTTTTCAAAATTGTCTGAGCTGTCATTGATATAAATAATCAGGTAAAGTTTTGTAAAGATCATATGAAAGTTGAAGGCCCTATCGAATTAACGAAGCAAAATATAGCATTTTTAACTAAATAAAGGGCAATAACTCTGCTGTTACTGGTCCGATCTGACTGATCTTCGAAATGTCCAAGCTTTCATTTATATAAAAAATCTGGTAAAGTTTGAAAAAGATCGAATGAAAGATAAAGGCCCTATCGTCTTAACGAGGCAAAATATAGCATTTTTAACTAAATCAAGGGCCGTAACTCCGCTGTTAATGATCCGATCCTGCTAGTTTTCGACCTTGTCCTAGCTCTCATTTATATAAACAATCTGGTAAAACAATTAATTTCATTAATATAAAGACACTGGCAAAGTTTAGTAAAGATTTGATTAATAATGAAGGCCCTAGAGTGTTCACAAGGCAAAAGTTAACAGACGGACGACGGACGGACGACGGACGGACGGACAACTCGCCATCCCAAAAACGCGATGCAGACAATAGTATTTCTAATAACGG
Organism: Cyrtodaria siliqua; assembly: GCA_037043455.1. Taxonomy (NCBI): domain Eukaryota; kingdom Metazoa; phylum Mollusca; class Bivalvia; order Adapedonta; family Hiatellidae; genus Cyrtodaria; species Cyrtodaria siliqua. The sequence continues at coordinate 17,970 of JAWPHD010002968.1, forward strand.
GTCAAATTGAGCATTCCATAAAATTATAATATATACTACTCAAAATTTGCTAAAGATCACTTTATTCTTCCATATAATTAGCTCTACTGGCCGAAGGCCAGCAGAGCTTATGGGATGGCGAGTTGTCCGTCGTCCGTCCGTCCGTCCGTCGTCCGTCCGTCGTCCGTCTGTTAACATTTGCCTTGTGAACACTTTAGGGCCTTCATTATTAATCGAATCTTTACTAAACTTTGCCAGTGTCTTTATATCAATGAAAGCTCGGACAAGTTCTAAAACCAGTCGGATCGGATAAATTTCACCGGAGTTATGGCCCTTGTTTTGCTGAAAAATGCCATATTAAGCCTTGTGAACACTCTAGCACCTTCATTTATTATTTGATCTTTACCAAACTTGCACAGATTGTTAATATCAATGAAAGTTCGGACAAGTTTGAAAACCAGCCAAATCAAATCAGTAACACCGGAGTTATGGCCCTTGTTTTTTCTGAAAATTGCCATTTTCTGCCTTGTGAACGCTCTAACACCTTCATTTATTATTTGATCATTACCAAACTTGTACAGATGGTTAATACTAATGATAGCTTCGACAAGTTCAAAAATCAGCTAAATTGGTTCAGTAACACCAGAGTTATGGCCCTTGTTTTTTCTGAAAAATGCTATTTTCTGCCTTGTGAACACTCTAGGGCCTTCAATATTAATCGGACCTTTACTTTGCCAGTGTCTTTATATCAATGAAAGCTCGGACAAGTTCGAAAACTGGCAAGATCGAAATAATTTCACCGGAGTTATGGCCCTTGTTTTGCTGAAAAATGCCATATTAAGCCTTGTGAACACTCTACCACCTTTATTTATTATTTGATCTTTACCAAACTTGCACAGATTGTTAATATCAATGAAAGCTCGGACAAGTTCGAAAACCAGCTAGATCGGACCATTAACAGCGGAGTTATTGCCCTTGATTTAGTTAAATTTGCTATATTTGGTCTCATTAAGATGATAGGGCCTTCATCTTTCATCCAATCTTTACCAAACTTTACCAGATTGTTTATATTAACAAGAGGTCAATGACCTTGAAGCTCTACTGATTGATTTTGATTTCAGGAAGTAGTCGCTACAAACTTGTTTTTTGAAAATTTATTTTTAGCCGTGGCGGCCATCTTGAATTTCCGGCCGACCTGATATTTTGCTAGGATCAATTAGACATCAAGAGCAACATTCCTGTGAAGTTCATGAAAATCCGTCAAGTAGTTTCAGAGGAGTAGTCGCTACAAGTTTTCATTATATAATTCTATGTAAACAAAGATGGCCGCTGACAGCCATGTTTAACATCTAGTCAAAATAATTTTTGACAAGGACCAACATCATGTAATGCTGATCATCTTAGAAAAAGTCCCATATCAATATCACTTATAGTTTTCAAGAAGTAGTCGCTACAAACTTGAATTTAAAAAATCTATTTTTAGCTTTGGTGGCCATCTTGGATTTCACATCAACATGAATTTTTGCTAGGATCAACTAGATTTCATGGGCAACATTTCTGTAAAGTTTTATGAATATCCATCCAGTAGTTTCAGAGGAGTAGTCGCTACAAATAAAAGTTAACGGACGGACGGACAGACGGACGGACGACGGACGCCGCACCACGACATAAGCTCTGCTGATCTCTGATCAGTAGAGCTAATGACAGCTAGGACAAGGTCGAAAACTAGCAGGATCGGACCATTAACAGCAGAGTTACGGCCCTTGATTTAGTTAAAAATGCTATATTTTGCCTCGTTAAGACGATAGGGCTTTTATCTTTCATTCGATCTTTACCAAACTTTACCAGATTGTTTATATAAATGAAAGCTTGGACATTTCGAAGATCAGTCAGATCGGACCAGTAACAGCAGAGTTATGGCCCTTGATTTAGTTAAAAATGCTATATTTTGCCTCGTTAATTCGATAGGGCCTTCAACTTTCATCTGATCTTTACAAAACTTTACCTGATTGTTTATATCAATGACAGATCAGACAATTTCGAAAACCAGCCAGATTGGACCAGTAACAGATGAGTTATGGTTCTTGTTATAGTTGAAATTGCTATATTTTGCCTCGTTAATTCGATAGGGCCTTCATCTTTCATCTGATCTTTACAAAACTTTACCTGATTGTTTCTATCAATGACAGCTCAGACAATTTCGAAAACCAGCCAGATCGGACCAGTAAAAGTGGAGTTATGGCCCTTGATTTAGTTAAAAATCCTATTTTCTGCCTCTTTAAGACGATAAAGCCTTCATCTTTCATCCGATCTTTAAGAAACTTTACCAGATTGTTAATATCACTGAAAGCTTGGACAAGTTCGAAAAACATCCAGATTGGACCATTTACATCAGAGTCATGGCCCTTGATTTTCTGAAATATGCTATATCTTGGCCTCATTAAGACGAAAGGGCCTTCATTTGGCCGGATTTCATTGAAACTTTGCAGGGATGATCAGTACCAAGCCTAGTTGTACATAGTCACCGTGTTCCAGTTGAATGCTTTTGTCGGAGTTTTAGCCCTTTAAAGGTTTTAATACACAAACTTTGTTCTGACTAGTTCTCTTGAACCCCTGGCTGGCTTAAACGAAACTTTTTAGGGATGATCAATTCTATGTCTAGTTGTGCAAATCATCGCCGTGTTCCGGTTGAATGATTTTTGGCAGAGTTATGGCCCTTTAAAGGTTTTAATACACAAACTTTGTTCTGATGTACTTCTCCTGAACCCCTCGCCAGATTTCAATGAAAATTTGCAGGGATGATCAGCACCAAGCCTAGTTGCGGTTTACAGATATTTGGCGGAGTTATGGCCCTTTAAAGGATTTTGATACCACAATTTATTTCTGGGCTAGTTCTCCTGAACCCCTGGCTGGATACAGACGAAACTTAACAAGAATGATCAGTATCAAGCCTAGTTGTGCATATCATCGCCATATTTCAGTTGAATGATTTTTGGCAGAGTTATGACCCTTTAAATGTTTTAATACACAAACTTTGTCCAGCATTAGTCTCTTCTGAACTCTTTGCCAGATTTCAGCGAATCTTGGCATGGATGATCAGCACTTAGCCTAGTTGCACCTGTCATTGCCATGTTCTGGTTGAATGATTTTTGAAAGACTTATGGCCACTTATACATAAACTTTATCTTGAGCCAGTAGAGCTTGGGCCTCTTGTTTTATTAGAAATTAATTCACAATAACGATATTATTTCCTTGATACTTCAAAAATTCCACAATTTGAATCAAGTCATGAGATCACATGACCATACACTGCCCTAAATAAAATCACGTCATACAGAAATAATGCTATTTATTTCAGCAAGAAATTTAGACAGCAAAAAAGTGATCCTTAACAAATTTTAAGTAGTGTATTTTAGAGATTTTCCTATGATCTCTTTATACAAACATGGGACCCTGGTTTGGTGCCTTATACATTTGTATATATTTGCATATACAAAAGAAGTCAAATATTGAACATCTATCAAATAAAAAACACGCCAAATGCTCAATAAATGCATCAGGTGTTAAAGCTACAACTACTACCACTATTGCATTTGCACTTTTTAATCATATTTAATAAGGTATTATACTGATAAGATATACAAATATATTAAATGTAAAATTGTCTTATTGTCCAGAACACCTCTCATCTATGAAATGTACTAAAAACAATAATTTACATAAACCGTTTGAGAAAAAAATACCAGTTTATGGTATTGCTAGTAATGACATTTGAATATTTGAATGATACTTAATAAATAGTGGATATTAATATACATTTTATAGACAATGAGGAGACAACCGCGCACGTTGTATACATGCAATTTAAACATATTGTATTGCTTTCATTTCATAATACATTTTTTTATTATACAAGCAAAATATTTGAGCAACAAGTGACTTCCAGCATTATTAATGAAGGCCTTTGCCGTCATTATCATTACAGTTAGCAAAAGAATAAAAATATTCATACTTTGTCCGAATTCCTACTGTGCGCATGGACGATTCCGGAATTGAACCGTGCATTATGAGAATTCCGATAATGCCGCGCATTTTCAAAATTCTTACTTTGCGCAGAGCAATTTCGGAATTGACCATATTATCATTTTACGCATAACATATATATATATATATATAAAGATGGTGAAAACAACATTTATACAGTGCTACAGTTTATAAAACCCCAAGCGCTTTCGGCTTTACGCCTTCATCAGGGGTACACAAACACGAAAATAACAAATACGAAACAAAAAAACACCAAAATACATTAAATAAAACTCTTTAAAAAACAACTTATCGTTTGTCAGTATTTCAGAAACTGGTTACTTTGAATAGACACTCTGGAGTCAAATGTGATACTAATAAAAGAATATATCTGGTTGGATGAGGGTAAAACTGTACCCTGACATTTAATTACGAAGAGAGAGTAAAAATGTGAAAAAGATAACACAAACACTACCTCAAATCCTAAAATCTAAAATCGATACTGCAGGATAAAGTATAAAGCAACGTCAAAGCTAATAAAAACAATGAGTAAGGCTAAACAAATTAAATTAAATAAATGGAGATATTTTGATCAAGGGAAGTAACAAAAGTACTAATAATAGAACATTGCTTGTTGGATGAAAGTAAAATTGTACGCTGACAATTATGATTAGTTATGAAGAGAGAGTATGCGAGTGAATAACCCTACCTCTGTACCTAAGACAAAGAATCGATACTGCAGGATATAGCAAAAACAACTGCAAAGTTAATTGAATAAGGCTAAAATAATATATAAATGGAGAAAATAGGATTAAGGGAAGTAATAAAAACCGGAGTATGTGTGTTTACATTTATATATTTTGTAAGATGTATCTAGTCCCCTTTGTTGATTCCTACTGGATGTTTTGTGTTTAAGCGTCTTATCCAGTACGTTTCACGCAATTTACGTTCTCCGTCGGTCCAATTTGGATTGCGTGAAACGTACTGGATAAGACGCTTAAACACACTGTATAAATGTTTTTTTCCCCATCTATTAATTTGTTCCAACATTTGCGTATCCCCTCGGGGAACCAGTGCTTTTTGAAAGGTATTTTGTAGATGTATGTATTTTCTCATCCTGATATATAGAGTCCTGTTTTCTGCAATAAGTGGACCATCCTAAATGTTCTGCCTTTGGGGGACAATTTGTATATTTTTTTATATTCATTATTTGGGGCTCATTTTGTTCATTTTATGTACTTAAGCCCGTCATTGTAATGCTTTACTGTTTGTTTTTTAACAAAAAAATCAACAGCAAAAATATACAATTATTTTGGTCCTCTTAATGTTTTGTTAACTCTTCAGTATGGCTTTAGTGGACTGGTGTATATTTTTTAAGGGGACCATGTATATAAATATTAAAGAGACCACTGTTTTGAATGATGCAGTTGAGGAGTTTATGATTAATGTGTTCACATCAAGCACTATCCAATCATACACTGTGGCACAAGTTTTGAAAGATATACATGTGCATGTCAGTGATGTCAGTGCTACTTCGGTCCAAACAAGTGAAGGAAGTATTGCCATGCAATACAAAGTCCCCTACCGGATGGCAACAATACACTATAAAAGTTTCCATATGGACACAAAAATCGAAGCTTAAGTTTACTAAATATTCTAAGTCCAAAAAGGGAGGTAATTTATGTAACAGTCCAGTCAAGAGTTATCTAATACGACTCTTTCAGACATAAATGAAGTTTGTTTCAAACCAATCCCATCAGTAGATGCTGAGAAATATCCGTTTAAATAAAAAATTAAGGGAGGTATTTTATCATAAATTCAGTCCAGTTATCTACCCTGATTGAGTCCACCTGAAGACATAAATGAATTTTAAAATCAATCCCTTAAGTAGTTTGGTCCATTCATGTGGAAGAAACAGACCGGACACAAATACTGCTATATAACACTGTGACTTTGAGTGACCTTCAGAGTAGGCGGCTGGGTGTTATTTATGACACATCCTCATGGTATGGGTAACACTTGTGTGAAGTTATATTGAAATTGATAAATCCATGTTGAAGATACAGACCAGACACGAAATTCTGCTATATAACACCATGTAGTAGTGTTTAAGCCCTAAGTGTGACCTTGACCTTTAGGCTACGGACCTGGCTCTTAAACGCAACATGTCGTCTTGATGTGATAAACACTCATGTCAAGTTATTTGAAAATTGGACATGCATTATGAAGTTATGGACCGAACACCAAACTGCGGACGGACTGACGGACAGAATCGAACAAATTATTTTTTTACAATTTTACATCGAACAAAATTTGAAAGATGATGTAAAAAAGAAAAAAACAACAACAAAGTCCTATGGTATTGATTTATTATGAAAGTAAACAAACTTGTTTACTTTACTACTAAATTCAAACTAAGTTTACTATGTGAGCATCATGTTTACGTGCTTACCAAGTATGACATAAAGCAACAATAAGTGCTAAGTTTACTACGTGAACATCATGTTTACATGTTTCCCAAGTATGACATTAGGCAACAATAAGTGCTAAGTTTACTATGTGAACATCATGTTTACATTTTTCCCCAAGTATGACATTAAGCAACAATAAGTGCTAAGTTTACTTTGTGGATATCATGTTTACATGTTTCCCAAATATGAAATTAAGCAACAATAACTGCTAAGTTTACTATGTGAACATTATGTTTACATGTTTCCCAAGTATGACATTAAGCAACAATACGTGCTAAGTTTACTATGTAAACATCATGTTTACATGTTTCCCAAGTATGACATTAAGCAACAATAAGTGCTATGTTTACTTTGTGAACATCATGTTTACATGTTTCCCAAGTATGACATTAAGCAACAATAAGTGCTATGTTTACTATGTGAACATCATGTTTACATGTTTCCCAAGAATAACATTAACCAACAATAAGTGCTAAGTTTACTTTGTGAACATCATGTTTACATGCTTACCAAGTATGACATTAAGCAACAATAAGTGCTAAGTTTACTTTGTGGATATCATGTTTACATGTTTCCCAAGTATGACATTAAGCAACAATAAGTGCTAAGTTTACTTTGTGGATATCATGTTTACAAGTTTCCCAAGTATGACATTAAGCAACAATAAGTGCTAAGTTTACTATGTGAACATCATGTTTACATGCTTACCAAGTATGACATTAAGCAACAATAAGTGCTAAGTTTACTATGTGAACATCATGTTTACATGTTTCCCAAGTATGACATTAAGCAACAATAAGTGCTAAGTTTACTATGTGGACATCATGTTTACATGTTTCCCAAGTATGACATTAAGCAACAATAAGTGCTATGTTTACTATGTGAACATCATGTTTACATGTTTCCCAAGAATAACATTAACCAACAATAAGTGCTAAGTTTACTTTGTGAACATCATGTTTACATGCTTACCAAGTATGACATTAAGCAACAATAAGTGCTAAGTTTACTTTGTGGATATCATGTTTACATGTTTCCCAAGTATGACATTAAGCAACAATAAGTGCTAAGTTTACTATGTGAACATCATGTTTACATGTTTCCCAAGTATGACATTAAGCAACAATAAGTGCTAAGTTTACTATGTGAACATCATGTTTACATGTTAACCAAGTATGACATTAAGCAACAATAAGTGCTAAGTTTACTATGTGAACATCATGTTTACATGTTTACCAAGTTGGGCATCAAGCAACAATAATAATTGCTTGGCATTTAATGTTTTGACTGGCTGACGCATGGATGAACAGATGAGGGACATCAAGTGGTCACAAAAGCTCAAGGTCAAAGTGCTCTGGTGAGCTAAAGTAAGCACACATTTTCTTTCACATAACAGTCAGGATAACATTACAACAATTTTTGTTTCCTTTAAGTACACATTTTAAAAGATTTTTCAGCTTTATTTCTTAACGTTTTCCGGTCGTTGAAAAGTTTGCTTCTAACTTTCTGGTACTGTTCATGTATGTCTAATCCAGCCAGTGAAGATAGGTTGTTCTGGAGGAAACCCATTATAGCGCCTTGGCCTATAACAAGCATATAAAAAGAAGTACAACAAAAGTAACATTCAGCTGATAGTTGTTTGACTAGGTTTTCACCATTTCTTATCTCTTTTCTTTTGCAATATTGCATTCAAAAACTGCAAAAGGAGAACAGTCCAGCCCTATTAATTGGGACATACATGTATTTCGGATACCTAATCAGTAAGCATTCAGCAATATATATTTTGAAAATTTTCTATTTTATATTCATTTTTGGATAACTGAACATTTTTCATAGTGTATCTAGAAAAACAATGTTTATTTTGTAAAGTAACATTCTAACCAAACTAAAACTTCCACTGCAACACTGACTTCAAACTTTCAAACAAGAGGGCAATTATGGCCCTATATAGCTCGCCTGAGTTACATTGCTCTTCATAGTGTAGTAGCTTCGAAAACAATGATAGGGCAAGTTGAAGATTAGCCAAGGTCAGAATTGAAATCTAGAAACAAAACTTTACACACGGTTAAAATTTCATTGTTATAGCTTAAAAAAATGAAAGTAGGTCAGTAGGTCAAGGTCAGTCACGGTCAGTTGAAATCTGCATGCAAAACTATAAATATGGTTCAAATTTCATCGCTGCAGCTTCAAAAACAAGAAGGTCAGTAGGTCAAGAACAAGCTCAGTCACGGTCAACGTTGAAATCTACATGCAAAGCTGTACACAGGTTTCAAATATCATTGCTGTAGCTCCAAAAACAAGAAAGTAGGTCAAGGTCAAAGCTAAAATCCGAATGCAAAACTGTATCCATGTTTCAAATTGCATTGCTGCAGCTTCAAAGAAGACTTTTTTTCCATACAAATCAAGTGACCTCAGAGTCTGGGCCAATTTTGTCACAGGGGTCATGATTTGAACAATCTTAGTAGAGGTCCACTAGATAATGCTACATTCTAAATATCTAAGCTCTGTGTCGTTTCAGAGAAGATTTGAAACAATTTTTTCCCATATAACTCTAAAATCAAGTCACCCAAGGGTTGCCCAGGGGTGATGATTTGAACAATCTCGGTAGAGGTCCACTAGACAATCAAGCATGCCAAGTATCTATAAGCTTTATGTCATGTGGTTTCAAAGGAGATTTGAAGTTTTTTCTTATATACGTGTTACTCTATGTAAAATCAAGTGACCCCAGGGGCGGGGCAAATTTTGGCCCAGGGCTCATGATTTCAACAACCTTGGTAGGGGTCAACTACACAACGCTACATGCAAAATACATGTATCTAAGCTCTGAGCCTCGTGGTTTCAGAGTAGATTTTCAAATTGTTCCCCTATAACACTATGTAACAATGTAAAAAAGCAAATTCTGGCCCTTTCTGGGACCATATCTCTAACAAGAGGTCAATGACCTTGAAGCTCTACTGATTGATTTTGATTTCAGGAAGTAGTCGGGAAGCAGGCCGACCTGAAATTTTTCTAGGATCAACTAGACATCAAGAGCAACATTCCTGTGAAGTTTCATGAACATCCGTCAAGTAGTTTCAGAGTAGTAGTCGCTACAAGTTTTTACTATATAACTCTATGTAACCAAAGATGGCCACTGGCAGCCATGTTTAACGTCGAATCAAAATAATTTTCCACAAGGATCAACATCATGTCATGCTGATCATTTTAGAAAAAGTCCCATATCAATATCACTTATAGTTTTCAAGAAGTAGTCGCTACAAACTTATTTTTTAAAAATCTATTTTTAGCTGTGACGGCCATCTTGAATTTCTGGCCGATCTGAAATTTTGCTAGGATCAATTAGACATCAAGAGCAACATTCCTGTAAAGTTTCATGACAATCCGTCAATTTTTGACAAGGATCAACATCATGTCATGCTGATCATTTTAGAAAAAGTCCCATATCAATATCACTTATAGTTTTCAAGAAGTAGTCGCTACAAACTTGTATTTTAAAACTCTATTTTTAGCTTTGGCGGCCATCTTGGATCTACATCAACATGAATTTTTGCTAGGATCAACTAGACTTTATGGGCAACATTTCTGTAAAGTTTCATGAATATCCATCAAGTAGTTTCAGAGGAGTTGTCGCTACAAATAAAAGTTTACGGACAGACAGACGGACAGATGGACGACGGACGCCGCACCACGGCATAAGCTCTGCTGATCTCTGATCAGTAGAGCTAAAAACCCAAATGGGATCTGGCCGGGTTAAGAAAGGAACCAAGATCTTTTAGTGATACAAGTTGTGTGCAAGTTTGGTTCAAATTAAATCAAAAAAGAAACCTATATCATGCAGAAAAGGCAAAAAAGAAGCAAATTTTGCCTATTTCAGGGGTCATAACTCGAGATGGGGTCTGGCTGGTTCGTTCAAGGAAGGAACCAAAATCTATCAGTGATACAAGTTGTGTACAAGTTCGGTTTACATGAAATAAAAAATGAAACCTCTATCAAGTAGACAAGGGAAAAAAGCCATAACTTTGGAACCCATGAGGGGATATGGCCTGTTCCAGAAACCAACCGAGATTTATTGTCTAATATTGGTTCAAATCAAAAATGAAACCTTTGTCTTGCGGACAAGAAAATTGTTGCGCACCCACGGCCAACGGACATCAGGCAATCACAAAAGCTTACCATGAGCACAAAATGCTCAGGTAAGCTAAACATTAAATAAGACATACACTTACTTGGTAAACTACCTATGTTGTTCCTTTCATCACTGAATACTGTTTCTTCAAAGTACCTACTTATTGTTTTTGTGTCCTCTGACGACCATTTCACCGAAAGAAAATTGGACATTACAACATTTCTAATACAGAAACATCAAAATTTTGTAAATCAATAAATACACAATTAGTGAATAAGAAATTATGAAAATTGGAAAAATAGGTAAGACTTGGAAAACTTATGAAAGTATAGAAGTCAACTCAACAAGGCTGGACATAAAAATAAAAATGTCAATGATGCTTAAATGAAAGTTTGTAAGCATCTTAGTGACTAAACACAATCGAGTTAGCAGTTTGCTGAGATGACATTTAAGTGCATTTGTTTAAAAACAAAATGCCATTCTATTAAAAACAAGAGGGCCTGTGGATGCTTTACTGGCTAAACCGGCTCTTATATCAAGGGTTGTCGACATAAAATTCCCATCAGTAGTTTTTTTAAAACATTGCAAAAACAACAGGGATAGAATGGCCTTAGAACGCTCACCTGGTAATCATGGGCAATAAGTCTGCTGTGTCTAGTCTGGCATGGGATTTTTTTAATGTGCCCCTTTCTTCTATGAATGAAAAAAAAAATGGGGGTGTGTGGGGGTCGGGGCTTATATTAACATTCTAAACAAATATTGTAAAAAAAAAAAAATATAACAAGAGGTCAATGACCTTTAAGCTCTACTGATTGATTTTGATTTCAGGAAGTAGTCGCTACAAACTTGATTTTTGAAAATCTATTGTTAGCCGTGGCGGCAATCTTGAATTTCCGGCCGACCTGAAATTTTGCTTGGATCAATTAGACATCAAGAGCAACATTCCTGTGAAGTTTCATGAAAATCCGTCAAGTTGTTTCAGAGGAGTAGTCGCTACAAGTTTTCATTATATAACTCTATGTAAACAAAGATGGCCGCTGACAGCCATGTTTAACATTGAATCAAAATAATGTTCGACTCCGATAACCATCATATCATGCTGATCATTTTAGAAAAAGTCCCATATCAATATCTCTTATAGTTTTCAAGAAGTAGTCCCTACAAACATATTTTTTGGAAATCTATTTTTAGCCATGGCGGCCATCTTGAATTTTCGGCCGATCTAAAATTTTGCTAAGATCAATTAGACATCAAGAGCAACATTCGTGTGAAGTTTCATGAAAATCCATCAAGTAGTTTCAGAGGAGTAGTCGCTACAAGTTTTCATTATATAACTCTATGTAAACAAAGATGGCCACTGGCAGCCATGTTTAACGTCGAATCAAAATATTTTCGACTCGGATAACCATCATGTCATGCTGATCATTTTAGAAAAAGTCCCATATCAATATCTCTTATAGTTTTCAAGAAGTAGTCGCTACAAACTTATTTTTTAAAAATATATTTTTAGCCGTGGCGGCCATTTTGAATTTCTAGGATCAACTAGACATCTTGAGCAACATTCATGTGAAGTTTCATGAACATCCGTCAGGTAGTTTCAGAGGAGTAGTAGCTACAAGTTTTTACTACATAACTCTATGTAACCAAAGATTGCCACTGGCAGCCATGTTTAACGTCGAATCAAAATAACGGTCGACTCGGATCAACATCATGTCATGCTGATCAGGTTAGAAGAAGTGCCATATCAATAGCACTTATAGTTTTCAAGAAGTAGTCGCTACAAACTTGTATTTTAAAACTCTATTTTTAGCTTTGGTGGCCATCTTGGATTTCACATCAACATGAATTTTTGCTAGGATCAACTAGACTTTACGGGCAACATTTCTGTAAAGTTTCATGAATATCCATCCAGTAGTTTCAGAGGAGTAGTCGCTAAAAATAAAAGTTTATGGACAGACGGACGGACGGACGGACGGACGACGGCATAAGCTCTGCTGATCTCTGATCAGAAGAGCTAAAAATTAAAATAAATAAAAAAATAAATATATATATCTATTAAAAAAAAATAAAAACAAAAAAAATATATATATTCTAATAATAAAAAAAGCAGCAAAATATCTGGTAAAGTTTGGTAAAGTTCGATGAAAAATGAAAGCCCTATCGTCGAGGCAAAATATAGCATTTTTAACTAAATCAAGGGCCATAACTCCGCTATTATTGACCCGACCTGGTTGGTTTTTGAACTTGTGCGAGCTTTCATTGATATTAACAATCTGGTAAAGTTTGGTAAAGATCGGATGAAAAATGAAGGCCTTTGGCCAGTAGAGCTAAAAATCATCAGCTCCAAAAAGTAGGTCAAGGTCATAGATGAAATCCAGGCATCCAAAAAAAAGATGCACTACCGAAGATACAACTATGTTAAAATAGAATATGTTTTCTTCCAAAGATTAAGCTATAAATTAGGTTTAGAACATCTAGTGCATAATTCTAGTTCACGAGAAAGTGAGTAAATGGAACAATTAAAGTTATCTGCCCTTTGCTTGGATGGTGAAGGTCACATCCACATTTGCTTTGTCATGTTGCAATGTACCACTCAAGATACAACTATAAGCAAAGTTTGAAAGGTCTTAGTGCATACAGTTAGTGAAAAAGTGACCTAAACGCCAAAGTTGAAGGTAAAAATTATAAGGTTATCTGCCCTTGCTTGGAGGGTCAAAGTCACTTCCACATTTGCTTTGTCACGTTGCGATGAACCACTCAAGATACAACTATAAGCAAAGTTTTAAAGGTCTAGGGTTGGATATCGTTAAGCACGAACCGGTCCGATACCGATACTGATACCAACGAAACGATACGGTATTTTAACGATACCGATACTGATACCACTTCCCATGTATCATGCTTTTAGTGCATCTGACCAGCAATGATTTGGTAAGTTTTATACTCATGCTTTATCTTTGTAGATACACTTCATCAAATATATTTATATGGGAGAACTTTTTCAATCATTGTAATATATAAACATTCAAAGCCAGTAAATGGAACTTTGTATTCAAACTTTTTTTTCCAACAGGTAACAGTGAACTAATAAGCACATATTAGTGATTACAAATAAATCATAGTAGACTCGTGATTAATCTCAGACTAAAATGACTAGAAGTTTTTTTTAAAGTAAACCTTAACTTTCAAAAGAAAAACTTGAAACAATTAACAGTTTTTGAGACACCAATTTCAGTTCTACACTTTGATTAGAAGTTACATGTACATTTTGATCATCATTGTTCAATTTTCAGCTTCAGTCAGCATTCTTGTGTAAGAAGATCAACATGTCTGCTTTTCCAGGATCGATGTGGACATTACCTGTTTGGTTTTTGACTTTAAGTGAGTCGAACATGGTACAATGCTTCAGAGTAATATTGTGTTTTAGTCTCAAGTGTTTTTGGAGATTGCTGGTGTTGCCACCTTTTCCCTTTACAAGTTTATTGCAAATATTGCAATTTCCACCATCAGTTTTCTTCGCGAAATAAGCCCATACATGGGAATTGCGAACTCTATTTCCGTCACCGACCATTTTCTAATGTTCACGAATTTAAATGACATTCGTTACTGCGTGGATTCGTTACTTTTATTTTTAATAATTTATTTATAAATTCTGATAAAATATGGAATACAATTAACGATAAATGTTTATTATGATATATTATTGATTTTCATCATCTAAAATGAAGGCTAAACAACTTAGAAAGTAATGCAAAACTAAGCCTGGCATCGCGCGAGTAGCTCGCCATAACGGACGGTGTCTATATAAAATGTCAACCTTCAATTTAGACTCGCGCTGCCGACGTGTTCGCTTATGTTGTGTTGTTTTATTACCTCAATTTGATAAGAATTTCGCATACATTTTTATGGAAATACCGAGATCGGAACCGATTCTTTACGAAACGGTATATACCGCTACTTTTTGAAGTAACTATTCAATACTGTACCGATACCGGGTACCGGTATCCAACCCTAAGTGCGTACAGTTTGTGAAAAAGCGACCTAAACGCAAAAGTTGTACCTAAAAATTATTAAGTTATCTGCCCTTTGCTTGGAGGGTCAAGGTCACTTCCAAATTTGCTTTGTCACGTTGCGAAGTACCACTCAAGATACAACTATAAGCAAAGTTTGAAAGGTCTAGTGCATACAGTTTGTGAAAAAATGACCTAAACGCAAAACTTGAATGTTGACGCCGCCGCCGGAAAAGCAACACCTATGTCTCTTTTTTTTCTTCGAAAAGGCGAGACAAAAACTAAAGAAAGAAAATGGTCATTCTTTAAAATGAAACTTAAAAGACATTTACTGGCATATTTTTATACCTGATTTCATGGTCTTCCTTATTTCTTCCTGATACTCCTCATTACTATCCTCCTCAATTTCATCAATCATTTCTTGTTGCTGTGGATTATCAGTAATTTACGCTTGCTGTGAATCAATCACTTCTTGTTGCTGTGGATTATCCGTCATTTCCGCTTGCTGTGAATCAATCATTTCTTGTTGCTGTGGATTATCAGTCATTTCCGCTTGCTGCGAATCATCTGTTTTATGTATGAAATGAAAGGAGTCATTATTTGACATATATTGTAAATAAGTCTCAGTGATTTATCATGCAGTATAAAGTCAGTTTGATTGACATAATGACATAAAAGATGGATGGATGAATGGGCAACAATATGCCCATAATTTACAGGCAGGAGAACAACAATGTAGTGTTTCATAATCGATCTAATTCCATCATCGATCATTGAGAATAATCTGAGACACCCTTTTGAATCTTCATCGATTATTAATCGAACTGATTGGGTTTCCCTCGTATAATCTAATAATATGTTTACGTTGTCTTTGGACCTCATTAGATATATATTACTATTACAACACTATGTTGTTATTCCTAGACACCCAGTGATCCTCGACGAACAAGTGGTGAATGAGCTGCCGCCTTACCTCAGTCCAGACATCAACCACAATATATGCAATGTCCGAGGCATAACAACCACCAACTCAGAGCAACCACACAACTCTACCCAACAAAATACCCCAACATTAAAACATAAACTCACGTGTTGAACCGAACAGATCCCAGTTCGATGCCTATAAGTATCAATATGCTGCAAATGGATACGCTAATCACCCCCAAGATAGCGTGATACAGGCATATGCCAACATACTCACTTCTGTAGCAACAAAAGATGCAAGCACAGCCATAGTTGGATTCACGGCACATCTACAAGCATGAGCAATTTTGAACAAGATGACCAAAATGGCACTGAATAGCTCACCTGATTATCTTCGCAAAGATGGAAACTGTTTAAAAAAAGCTTATAATTCATAACAGAATGAGATCACGCAGTCGATGGTGCAATATCACACATTACTGCACCCGCGTTAAGGTGTATATGGTGGGGATCTCAATGGTGTACTATGTCAGAAGGGGTGGGGATGAACCCCGGGGCCAATGCTGGTGGGATGGTTGTATCCGTCTGTTCATGCCCAGTGAGTGTATATGAGAAGATGGTCAATTCAAAATTGCTCTGCGCAAAGTAAGAATTTTTAAAACGCGCGGCATTATCGGAATTCTCAAAATGCGCGGTTCAATTCCGGAATCGTCCGTGCGCACAGTAGGAATTAGCACACATTAAGGATATTTTGGTTCTAGTGGTTAATTGTAATACTGACGGCAAAGGCCTTCGTTAATAATGCTGGAAGAACTTGTGGCCCAAACATTTTGCTTGTATGTAAAATAAAAGCAATAAAGTATGTTTAAATTGCAAGTAAACGCATGATGCAACATGTGTTTATCTCCTCATTGTCTATAAAATGTATATTAATATCCACTATTTATTAAGTATCATTCAAATATTCAAATGCCATTAATAGCAATACCATAAACTGGTAATTTATTCTCAAACGGTCTGTGTAAATGATTGATTTAGTACATTTGGCAGACGACAGATGTTCTGAACAATAAGACAATTTGACATTTAATATATGTGTATATCTTACATGTATCAGTATAATGCTTTAATAAATATGATTAAAACAGGCAAATGCAATTAGTAGTAGTTGTAGCTTTAACACCTGACGCATGCATTGAGTAATTGGCGTGTTTGTTATTTGACAGATGTTCAATATTTGAATGCATTTGTAGATGTCAGTATATACGAAGGTATATGGCAACAAACAAGGGTCCCATGTTTTTATAAAGAGATCATAGGAAATCTCTAAAATATATATGGAATGCCCAATTTGAGCCGTTATTATAAATATTATTGTCTGTGCCGCGTTTTGTTTTTTATTTTTAGCCGGATTGCGTAGCAAATCCAGGCTTTTTTTTGGCGATTTTCGTCTATCTTCTGTCCGTCTGTATGTCCGTCTACGCGTTTTGGCGTTTTGGTAAACGTTTTTGGTTAAAGTTTTTGTTTTTCCTCATTTCTCTAAAACGAATTGCCGTTAAAATGGTGAATTCGAAATCCGACGTTAGCACCACTGTGCAACACTTGTTTATATTTTCTTAGCCATAATGTATCTCCTTATTTCAGTAATATAAATCCGCGCTTTATTGTTGGAGGGCTTTAGCTTGTTTTCTCAATAATTAAGTTCATGTTAATTATTTACCAAACCAAACTATGATTTTGTTTTATACATTTTATCTTTTATAAAAGACGGATGAAACAATTAAGCATAAGTAAATAGAAATAAATAGGTTTCAAACACTATATTCCTTTTCAAACCCCAACACAAACTCGTACTTTGCGCAAAACATTCTCAAATTGCGCCGACACATGGTGCATGTTTTATATCGATTAACCCCTTGCGCAATTCCGGAATAGTCCTGCACAATTCCGGAATCGTCGGGCATTTTAAGACTTCTTACTTTGCGCAGAGCAGTTCCGGAATTGTCCATATTCTCACATTGCTTATAACATATATATGGTTATATGGTGGGGAGTTCAACGTTTTCCACGTTAAGACCTTTGTGCTACATGTACCCAGTGAGGACGGACCCTGGGCCGATACTGGTTGGATGGTGTTCAGAGAAGAAAGTTAACTCTTTTAAGGTTTTTCTCTATACAAGTTTGTGTAAAACATGTGACCTCTGCGGTAGTGCCAAATTTGACCCCATGGTCACGATTTGAACGAACTTGATAGAGGATCATATAATTATGGTACATGCACAATATTAGACCTCTAGCTTTACCTCTTATACTACATGCAATATATAAGAGCTCTATACCTTGTGTCCTCAGAGGAGAAGATGTTTTCATTTTGAATCTATATGTCTGTGTAAAACAAGTGATCGCTGGGGCGTGGTCAAATTTAACGTCAGGGTCGCCATTTAAAACTTGGTAGAGGGCTAATGGTAAATGCGTAATAGTAAACCTCTAGCTCATGTAGTTTCAGAGAAGAAGGTTTGTTTAAGATTTTCTTAGTCTATGTCCAATTTGTAGACACAAATACTCAAGCCACGCGCACTATCGATCAATGACACTTATCGCGATCTTTGAAGGTAGATACTTGCTTCAATCTCATATCTGTGCAAACAATTATGACGCAACACATTCCTTTGACACGTCAAGCTTTTGGACGTGTCAAACTGGTATATCGCCCGGTTAGATGTTTATAGAATTATATTAAAGAAACACACGGAAATCTTGAAGTATTTATCAAGCATTGAAATTAGCGTCTCAATTTATTTATCCAGTATAATTTTAACGCTGCTTGCATATACCAGGGCTTTATATGACGATTATTATTCCAGCATATACATGTAATTAAAATAATAAATATTATAGTTTTGAGTTTTCATTTTCTTTTATCTTATCCTACCATACGTTAACATAATAATATTATTGGTGCAATATTATCAACAATAACTAATATGCAAAAACAATTTTCTTTATACTATTCGTATAATTAATATTAATGATTGAACAAATGAAAGTTATGTAGAAAAATTATCGTAACGCCGTGAGTTTTGTTTTAAATCAAGATAGCCGTGTGTCCCTTTAATATTTATCGCCTAGCCTATAATACATTATTTAAAGAGACACATGGACTCTTGAAATGGGATGAATCATCAAAAGAATCACGCCGGTTTGATTAACCCAATATCATTTTGACTTGAAATCTGCTTGCTTCTACATTCTCACATGTAAATACGCATGTTGCAGATACGTTGTATCCATTTGACAAATTAAACCAAATGTAATGGTGTGTTATTTAAGGATTATAGGCCCTCCACCACTTTACCAATTTAGAATGCGCTACGTCTAAACCTCATGCTGTCATTTCAACGGATATATATATAAAGAGAGATAAGTGTTATATATATATGTATATGCGTGTGCTATAACACTATCTCGTCTTGTCTCTTTCTGTTTTCTTATCCTTCTTATTGTAATAAAAGCGATCTTAGAATTCGATGACACGGGCCATATTCCAACGACCCGCTCCACCATAAGCATGAACAATTTAAGATAATGCAATTATTCCGGCTAATAATCTACTCTAATTTAGCACGTTAAACAGTGAACGTATAACTGAACTATGGCGCGGGTTTTGGGATGAACAAATTATGACGTCAAAAAGAAGGCGGGTCTTATGTTTCGGTCAGGAGCTGCGTTCGTACTAATGGATAGTTTTACGTCTTAAACACATATGTAAACCCTTCAAAAATATACAAACGATATATTATGCATTTCAAATCAAATATATTTCGATAGAATCATCAAAGGTTGGGGCCACTGAAGGCAGATTAAGGAGATTAAAATGAAGACCCCAAGGTACCCCGTTTCGCCATATAAGCCAAGATCCGACCTTGGGGTCTTAAATATAAGCGGCGTCCACGTAATGCGACCGTCTGCCCTGGGGCTCGGGTGGGGTGGGGCGGGCGGGGTGATTTGGGGTAATATTTTTGTCGATTTGTCGTGTTTAATGTCAATAAGTGTACGATATTGATGACCACATGACGTAATAAATTTGATTAAGTCGTCAAATTTCTTATCGACATATTGAAATATAACTAGTCAAGACGACATACAGCAACTAAACTTATTTAAATGATGAAAATGTCGACTTCAGTCTTTCTGACATGTTAAGGTAAATCGTACTAAGTTGTAATCTTTCAAGTCGATATGATTTAAGAAACACGCCGTAAGTCGAGAAAATGGGGTCGAGAAGACGCGAAACAATGCAACAACCCGACAATTTCGAAGTTTAAATAGAGATAATTAACGCAACAACTGGTGACCCTTAAACGTTTCCATACAGAAAGACTGAAGTCGAAATGTTCGTCAATTAAATAAGTTTAGTTGCTGTATGTCGTCTTGACTAGTTATATTTCAATATGTCGATAAGAAATTTGACGACTTATTCAAATGTATTACGTCATGTCGTCATCAATATTGTTCACTTATTGACAATTATTGACATTAAATACGACAAATCATGTTCTCCGTGGTTCATTCCTAAGTTTGGTTGATTTCTGTTCAGCGGTTTAGGAGGAGATACGATAACGGACAGACGGACGGACGGACAGACGGACAAACGGAGGCGATTTTAATATACCCTGTTTTTGTCTTCAAAAACGTGGGTATAAATATGGTATATTAAAGAGTAAGCAGAGGTATCATAAAAGCGAATTTAAAAAAGAAGAGAAAAAATAAAAATAAACCAATGGTCCAATAATTCTGATAACCGTTTTGTGAACAAATATGGCCATATATGTCTGCTAATAGTATTTTTTAATTCGTTATGCAGATAAGTTAGTTCGTAATGTAGATAAGTCAATTCGTTATGTAGATAAGTCAATTTGTTATGTAGGTAAGTTACTTCGTTATGTAGATAAGTTAATTCGTTATGTAGTACAGTCAATTCGTTGTGTGCAATTGTTAATTCGTTGTGTCCATAAGTTAATTCGTTTTGTAGATAAGTTACTTCGTTATGTAGATAAGTCAATTCGTTATGTAGAGGTGTACCGGAAGTAAATCAAATCCCATTGAGTCTAATGCAATATTGTCCAAGCTTTCTAGCTAGCCATATTTCAAAATGAAATTCAAACTAAGATTCACTCACATGTTCTTAGTCATGAGACCTGCCTCTCTAGAAAACTGCTGAGAATAGTAGCGGTCATGTGGCATATAAGAAAATAAAATTCTGATCTTATTGACACCGTGAACAAACTGCATTCATTCGGCACCTCTTAAATATGTTCTACTTTCACTTTCAAAGCTTTCAAGTTGATAAAAAAATGATTATACAACCATGCAAATGGTTTTAGCTATCACAAACAATTCAATAAAGTCATCTAAGCCAGAAAAACAGGCATTAAATACTCAAAAATGCCTTTTATCACCAAAAAAAGTTAGGGATTATATATTTGGGAACTCCTTTCGACTACACCAGGCATGAATACCACAGTGATTTACTTCCTGTATACCTAGATAAGTTAATTCGTTATGTAGGTAAGTCAATTCGTTATGTAGATAAGTCTCTTCGTTATGTAGATAAGTCAATTCGTTATGTAGATAAGTCAAATCGTTATGTAGATACGTTAATTCGTTATGTAGTCCAGTCAATTCGTTATGTACAAGTGTTAATTCGTTATGTAGATAAGTCAATTGTTATGTAGTCCAGTCAATTTGTTATGTAAAATTGTTAATTCGTTATGTAGATAAGTTGCTAGTAGAGCGTCTTCAGGCCCTCTTTGGCCTATCCGGGAGATCTTGTTATTGGCTTTTTTCGGCGCCAGCCGTTTAAGCTGGCTTTTGGCCTCGCAGGAGGTGTGTCTATGTAAGCCTATCAAAACTCGAGTTGAAAGCGATACAGAAATAATGAAAGTCTACAGTGTTTATTAAACTGAATGCTGATTGGCTAAATCTGTCTGACAAGGCCAAAGGAAACTAGTAGATTTGTTTATAGAGTGTAGATGTTGATAAATGGTATATCGTTAGGTGGTTTGTTACGCTGTACTTCAATCGTGACCGGAAAAGATAAAGAAAGGAATAGAAATGATGAAATTGCAAAAGAATTATTCTGTTTTCTTGCAAAGTGCATTAATTTTACATGGTAACTTGTAAACCCTATTAAAAATTACATATTGCCATGATTTCCTAGTCACGTGATTTTTCAAGGTGCCTGGATGTGATTTTCAGCCAAGAAAAACAATCAGACGACGGAAGGAGTGATTGTCAACTTTTTAGACTAGCAATGATGACCAAAATATTCTTCTCTGAAACCACAGCTACAGCTTTGATATTTTGCATGTAGCAATATCTAGTGGTCCTTTATCAAGTTTGTACAAAAGACCGGCAAAGCATAACACTAATCAATTGACAAACCAAATTAGATAGTGTTTGCATTAAAGTATGTGACAAGCAACACGAAGGGGTGGGGGGATGAAACCTTATCAAAAATTGAAAATGTTGATTTGGGCCCCACCTTCCTCCCGAGTTTCTAAAACATTCCAACGCCACTGTAATGTGCGTCAGAAATGACCATTCGTAAACAATAATTCATCTCAAAAATAAGATGTATGCATAAGGAAGGGAAGGGATTAATGTTTTATCTCTGGAACTCTGTAGCACTAATTCGTATACTCCAGTTCAATCTACAGTTCAATCTACTGAGGATGACGTTATTACCACACATATCACTCGTGCATTACTTTCACGGTTGGGGTAGACAAAAAGCAAAACAAACTGCCCCTAATTACATAAAAATCCGTATAAAGCTCGTTTTATTTGCATTCTAGTGCCTTTAACTTCTTGACTTACTGCCGTTAAAGATCACGTTAAACAATATTATGCTAAAACTTATGAAATCTCTGGGATTAATTTATTTTGGTCTAAAATTCAGACGTCCTTCATAAATTTGCAGTAAACGTCAAGTTTCATCTACACAACTCAACTTTTATAATCGGTCACTTTTCAAAGATTTATATATTTTTTTATAATTCATAGTTTCATTGGAAATTTTAACTGGCGTCGTTTAACAAATATCGCTAGCGATTTATAAAACTTATTCTGCCTTGATTGGACTAAAACCTAGGTGATTTCCAGTTTTTAGTATTCGTGTTATTTTCAAAAAAGCTTGGTGACCGATTATAAAAGTTGTATATAAGATCTCTTATAAAAGAGTAGTGTATAAGTACTTATGACTTTTCTACACTATATACAACCTTACCGCATCACCTTATCAAAGACAAGCTTTTTGCTCTTATTCACAAAACTTTCGCTAGAGAACAAAACTACATTTTTGGCCTGTAACAATATTAAAGCGTTTTTTACTAACGGCATTTTAGACAATTACACTAAGAAGTTTGTGAAGCACTCATTTCCTATTATTTTCGTCAGGTATGGAACAACCTTTTATAGACAAATTGTTGGTATCCCTATGTGTACGAACTGTGCACCTCTTGTCGCAGATTTGTTATTGTATTGCTTTGAAAGAGATTTCATGTTGAGTCTTTCATCCGATACTTCCGACGCATCACGTCGCCACAGAAGTCAGTTGATGAGAGTCCTTGTCGCAGAAGGGTTCTTAAAATACTTTTATATTTTAAAAATAGATCAGGGTTTGATATTGTTAATTATCCTCACTTAGATGGGGATGTTCTCCGTGCTACTTCTTATGGGGTCTATATTTCTCAACTTATTCGCTTTTCTAGAGCTTGTAGTCGAGTTGAGGACTTTAATATTCGTAATCTGTGTATATCTAAAAAAACTACTCCAGCAGGGCTACCGTTACCATAAACTTTGAAAAACCTTTACAACATTGTATTATCGTAATCCAGATCTTCTTTAAAATATAAAAGTAATGTAATAACTCTTCTGTGACAAGGACTATCACAACCTGACTCTTTGGTGATGTGATTTACAAACTTCGTAAGATCATTGGTCATAATCACTTTCATCAGTCTTTATTAAACGTGTTAAAACGTTTATCAAAAGAGGTTATGACCCTATCAATTTGCAACGAACTGCATGTTTAGTGGTGGACCCAATTACATTTATGCTTTCCTCTTTGATTGTGCGATGACCGGACAGATTGTTGACGTCTCTCAGAACCCTTATAAGACGGTCGCGTTTGACTTTAATCTTATCTTGTCGTACTCGTAACGGTTTATTCTCTTGTTGCTCTGGCTTCTGCCAATCATTCAGTACTTACTTTGTGGCTTTCTAGGATTTTTTATATTATATAATACATGATCATGCATGTGTTTTACTTATATTGCCTATTAATGCTGCCGTGTTTGTTAGAGAATACAACCTGTCGGAGATATCTTTATTTACATTTTCCCGCTTATTGGGATGACAATAGGGTAAGAGTGAGGATTGGTGCACCCTAGAGGCTGGTTTAATCCCCCAGCGGCCCCTTTTTGGCCACTGACCGTTCCAAGGCCGTAGCCCTATTGTCAACACTTTTGTGTTTGTGATGGCTTATTTTGCCTTTTGTTCATCTTTAAAGTTGTTTTTGTTTCTGTGTGTGTGTTTGTGGTTGACTGTCGTTCTGGAATGCTACTTTTCCTGTTCGATTTTTATATCTACTTTTAATGTTCAAAGTTATATAGGCCACCATGTGCTCAATGCTACTTAACGGAATACACAAATTAGATATAGCTTGATCATTTAATAACTTTTAAAATTAATGTCTATTTCTATCAAAATAAAGAGTAGAACAAAATATGTACATGCTGCCTGAATAGTAGGGTGACCATGGCCAAAATCGATGATTATTTTAAGGGGTAGGTGGTAACGAAAATAGAACAAAACATATTATATTTCAAAATGTTTGTCTTGGTCTGAAGTTTATTAACAATCAGTAAAAATTGACAAAAATGAGGGAGAGCCAAGTAAACCAATAAGGTATCAAGATGGTCGGCATTTTTGTAAAGATTGGTATGGAGCTTATAGGAAGACAAAATACCATAGGTCAATACTTATGAGTATAGTTTTAGCAATTTAACACTTATTTTAACCTTTTAGAGAAATATAGTTGTCCTTATTTTCACAAAAAAGGTCAAAATCTAGGTCAATACCGCAAATTATTTTTAAAAAACGTGTAAAGCCCTATAATATTCAAAATGTATTATACAATTGTTTTTGTTTTTAATTCAACTTTTTCTCTAACTTTAAAAGCTTTAATTAACTTAGAGAGGATAAAATTGAACAAAATGTTTGCGGTATAATATATCTTGCTACTGCAATGTGATATTTTAGTAAACGTTTAGTTTTATGTAATCTTGTAAAGTTGTTTATTTTAACTACAATGTATTCTAAATAATTAAGAAGTAGTCATAACAAACTACTCTAAAGTATTTCTCCTCATATGACTACTTTGAGGACTATTTTACCGAGCACCGGTAAAGTTTATAAAGAGGTAATATTCAAATGTAAACTGTAGACATTAGAATAAAGTTGCTGTTTGAACAATTTCATTAAAATCAGAAACGTTACAGCATGTTACATGGAAGTTAGTTACCCCCACCCACTCTCCCCGAAACAGATGATAGTTTTTTACTTCATCTATCAAATGTGCATATCAGTTACTGATTTGGAGAGCACATGCTAAATATGCCAGACCCAACAGAGTGTGGCAAGACACATGTCCTCATGTTATGAACCAGCTGTTACCGACCAGAATTACTTAGTGAGTTAGTCTGCTTCTGTGATGGTCAATGTATTGATGTAAGTTCATCAAATGCACATCCGTGTGCATAATTGTGCATGTATTTGCATAATATTATGCAAGTTATTCGTTAAATGAATAGCCGAGAGATTTATTTATAATTTATTATGATTATATAACAACGAGATGTTACACATACTGATGTAAAATGATAAATGTTTTCGTAATCAGAATATTATTTTCAATATGTAAGAATGTATACTGAAAACCTGTGTATTAGTAAACTATACCAAATATGCTCAAATACGCTAACTACATGCAGCGTGTATAAATAGTACATATATATATATAGAAGTGGATCGTGCCGTAGGCACATGCCATGACTCATCCAATCACATTAAACTGACATCGGACCGACCAGTCATAGCATAACACTTATAGCATCAGAGTCAAGCAATGGAGCTACTTGTTAAGTATTTGGTGTGACCCGGCCGGGGATCGAGCCCACGACCTCCAGCATATGATCCAAAGCCACCCCCGCTGCACCGTGGTTGACAGGAATTTCAGACGTGTAAGTCTGTACTAATGGTTAATTGATGAACTAGATACCGTATACTAATAAATGACAGATTCAATCATTGAATGGAGCACGGGTCGTTAAATGAAGCCAAATCGAGTCCTAATTCCTAAGGAGAATGGGCTTATCGACTCCGTTGCATTTATATTGGACCAATGCATATATTCCGCCATATTGTCTCTCTAAGAAATTAGGGGCTATTCAGTCAGGTTTAAATTTTTGGGCATAAGTTCAATCCTTGAGCATGGATTAATACAGTTCTAGGTATTCCACGTAAAAGAAATGAGTGGCCGTTCAAATAATGTAGAATAAATGTGACAGAGCTTCATTTCAATTCAATTTGCTGATTTATCATACGGTGGAATAAACTCTTTTTATGTTTCCTACATCATTGAAAGACATCGTACGTGACCTATCAGATACATTTTTTTGAAACCCAATACGGAGATATAATATACCCTACATATAGAAATCAATGAACGTGATGTTGGATGATTGTAAAATAAACCCAATCAGGTTATATATCCCAAACGTGCTTTTCTCACAGAGTTCAAACTAAATTGTTTGACAATATTCCTAATGGTTGAGAATAATGCATATTTATTGAATTAAAATATATGGTATAATAACGAAGAACAAACCTAAATTTAAAATGTTTACCCGCCACGCCCCACGTTACCAAG
Organism: Cyrtodaria siliqua; assembly: GCA_037043455.1. NCBI lineage: Eukaryota > Metazoa > Mollusca > Bivalvia > Adapedonta > Hiatellidae > Cyrtodaria > Cyrtodaria siliqua. The sequence goes on from JAWPHD010002968.1 coordinate 44,496, forward strand.
CAGTTGGGTACTTTATTAATAAACCCGATGTTGTTTTAAAATCGAGTTGTATTTATATCGTTTAACAAGCTAAGCAGTTTATACACATACCACTCTTAATGGCGCAGATGACAACCTTAATTTGGCATGATCTTGATGTAAGACAAGTTGTTTTTGTTTGAATGGTATTTTACGTCATTTTAGCACATATTATACCATTAATACCAATCGGTTGAGGCAGATCACACCATTTGTCAAGGGTAGAACCTGTACTCTCTATCTTCCGCCATCCACAAGAATCGACACTTTTTCACTTGATAAGTCGGGCTTCCAATGGGATTCGAACCTGCAGAAAATCCACTCTCTAACAACGCCGATACGGGTTGCATCGTACGGAAGCGAATCAAATGCTTCAGTAACTAACAAGCACATGTTAACTAAATTTTCATTGAAACTGTAGATATTGAAAAACGTTGTTACCTATAGCGTAGACAGTTGTTATCTTTAAATAGCGTTAACATGAAAAGTTGTTACCTTTAGCGTTAGCGTTGTTACCTTAAAAGACAATCAAATTACCCATGTTTCCATACCAAATAATAATAAAAGTATCAAAAAGCATTTTCTGTACAACTTTAATCCCATTTCTTTAAGATTACCCCACCCCTCAAAACATGCTAAAAAAGCAATTTTAGCAATATTTCAAATGTCAATAAATAAAATTTTCCTAAGCATATCAGGGTCATGTCTGCACTCATAATGCTCTTGCATATCAGGAAATGCTAAGTTTTACATACCTTCTCCGGCGTTTTAAAAAGTTATTCAATGCTGATCTCCCCGTGAGTCAAAATCAGCCATTTTACCTACTTTTTGGAAGATTTTGCTAGTTGAGCATTTTTCTATTTATAGCCTCCAAAAAACAAAAAAGAATGCATATTCCAATACACCAAAATAAACTTAGAAGTACTCAAAACTGAAAGCAACATCAAACATTGGCTTCATAATTATTATAAATACCATCTATGGACCTAAAGTACGCTTAGTTGATTTATTTCTTATTTACATGGACATTCGTGCGAAACTGAGGAGTGCCCACTTAGTCTACAACTAAGCATGTTGTGCTCCGCAGAATAATTCTCTGTTTATAAATTTTCTAATAACTTTGATAAATAACGCATGAAAATTATGACGACCGATAATCTTCCTAAGTTTGTAAATCACATCTCCATAAAATACGGGTTGTGATAAACCTTGTCGCAGAAGTGTTTTAAGATTGCTATTATATTTTTCGAGCAGGTCAGTGTTACAATAATAAAACTTAGGACAAGTCTTACGTAAGTAATGGTAACGGTAACCCTTTGGAGGAGTTTTTCAGTAATGTTAATATTACGAAGGTTGAAGTCCCCAACACGGCTACAAGTTCCGGCAAAACGAATTAACTGAGAAATATACACGCCATAACAAACAGTATTGGGGATATCGCCATTTAAATGTGGATAATTCACAATATCGAAATTATCATTGGTGCTATCTCCATAGCATTGGAACTATCTCTTCGGCACTGGAGCTATCTCTTCTTCGAAATCGCGTATTTCTACTCCAGAAACGTTCTCTGTGTTATTTAGTTTGTCAACAGGCAATATACGGACATCAGCTGGTTGATATTGGATGTGTTCATGTCGATATGTAGCGTAAATAGGACAAAGAATGTTGAAAAACCTTGGTGGCGACGATAAAGTTGAGAAAAAAATGCAAAGTTCGAACGGGCTAAACGTCCCTGGCGTCAAATTATGCATCTTTCGATAATAATTTTGGGAGGTCTGCGAAGCTTAAACATGACTACACGGAACTGCTTTCCCCGATTTTTTCATTTCAAGGCAAATAAAAAACAACGAAAAAATAGCAAAGCATACCCACCTTGTTTACTTGTATTTTTGGCGTTGGAACTACCTCGGAAGTGGCGATGGAGTACTTTTGCATATACCTCCAAACGGAGGTAGCTCCACTGATTACCAGCCGTGGTACTGGTTCTACCCAGGAAGACAATCAAGAAGTAGCTTAGAAGCGAATCGCTTACAACAGGTACAGAATACAGTAAGGTATTTAGCCTGGTTCCCTGACCTCCCACAATGCTTTGCACATTGTGGGAGGCCAGGTGGTATTAATATAACGTACTGGATGGAGAAATAATGACTGAATGAGTAAATTGAATTCAATTGAATCTTGTTCATTAATACATCATAGGTTATTTAGAGCCGCCCCAGAGAGAAGGGAAGGTGGTATTAACGCGTAGTGAGTTGTGAAATAATGACTAAATAAGAAAATTAAATTGAACTGAATCTTGTTCAACGGCTCATCAACACAGTATAGGTTCTTTAGAGCCGCCCCAGGGAAAGTTGAAGGTGGCGTTTTAACTTATTGAGAGGAGGAAAATTGAATTGAATATTGTTGAATGGCTCATCAACACATTATAGGTTATTTAGAGCCGCCCCAGAGAACGTGGAAGCTTATTGAGTGGTGAAATAATCAGAAATATTGACTAAACAAGTAAATTAAATTGAACTGAATATTGTTGCCGGCTCATCAACACATTATAGGTTATTTAAAGCTACACAGAGGATAGGGAATTTGGTATTATAACTTATTGAGTGGTGAAATACTGACTAAATAAGGAAACTAAATTGAAATAAATATTGTAAAACGGCTCATCAACACATTACAGGTTATTTAAAGCAGCCCCAGAGAGAGTGGAATGTTAGTGCTTGATTACTAGGGTATATAGTACAATTATTCATGTGTGTGAAGTTGGCTCGGGGTTCGGGGTTCGACATTCAAAGTCAGTTCGAAACCAGTTTGGAGTTCAACATTCAAAGCCATTTCGGGGTTCAAAATTCAAAGCCAGTTCGGGGTTCAACATTCGAATCCAGTTCGGGGTTCAACATGCAAAGCCAGTTCGGGGTTCAACATTCAACACCAGTTCGGGGTTCAACATTGGAATCCAGTTGGGGGTTCAACATTCGAATCCAGTTCGGGGTTCAACATTCAAAGCCAGTTCGGGGTTCAACATGCAAAGCCAGTTTGGGGTTCAACATTCAACACCAGTTCGGGGTTCGACATTCGAACCCATTTGTAGCGGCTACTCCTCTGAAACTATACTGGGTTGATGTTTTGAAACATTACAGAAATGCTGCCCATAATGTCTAGTTGATCCTAGCAAAAATTGACGACAAATCTAAGATGGCCGCCAAAGCTAAACATATATATAATTTTAAAAGCAAGTTATTAGCAACTACTTCTTGAAAACTATAAGTGATATTGATATGTGACTTTCTAAAATGATCAGCATGACATAATGTTGGTCCTTGTCGAAAATAATTTTGATTCGACATAAAACATGGCTGCCAGCGAATGCAAAGATGTTTTCTTTACAAAATAGGATTGCATCAGGCCATATAAAATGCGTATGACTTGGTCGAGTATTGAACACACAACCTCCCGCATGCGGCAAAAAATCAACTAATGTAGGTTTAGTATACATTATTAGTTATTAGGATTCTTGACAGGGGACATGGGCTCACATTCCCTGCCTGGAAATTATATTCACCCGAGCCGTTAGGCGAGGGGGAATATATATTTCCAGGCAGGGAATGTGAGCCCATGTTCCCTGTCAAGAATCCTAATTACTTCAAAGTTGTAACCATTTATTATGAAAAAAACAGCCAAAAACACGATTTCATTTTTATTGCGCCAATAACCCCGTAACGTGCCTCTAACAAGACGTTGTTAATTTCGTGACGTCATCGCTCTAACGTCGTTCAATTTGGCGGATTTTTTAATAAAATAAACGTATTTCGTCACTATGTTAATGTTTTATTATCTGTAAAGTTGCCTTAGGAAGGAAACAATCGGCGGTTTCCAAAACTAATCGGCAACGTTATCGTCGCCATTTTGTTTTTGTGTATTGCAGTAATGGGGTACCTTCGGGGAATTCGTCCTATGTTCACGTCTCGAGACGTAGACATGGACATGGGCTCTTGTCATACTGCAAAGAAAATTCTCAGGATTTCATTGGTCAATGCGCCGTAGACATGAGCCCATGTCTACGTCTCGAGACGTGAACAAAGGACGAACCCCGTTACTCAAATACACAAAAACAAAATGGCGACGATAACGTTGCCGATTCGTTTTGGAAACCGCCGATTGTTTCATTCCTATCGCTTTTCTGCGCTTTCCACTATGTGTAAAAGTCTGAAATAATCGTAAGTGTATTTTTTTTGTTACGGAAAAAAATGGCGCAATAAAAATGAAATCGTGTGTTTGGCTTTTTTTTCTTAAATAAATGGTTACAACTTTAACGGCTCGGGTGAATATAATTTCCAGGCAGGGAATGTGATCCCATGTCCCCTGTCAAGAATCCTAATAACTAATAATGTCTACGGCGCATTGACCAATGAAATACTGAGAATTTTTTTTGCAGTATGACAAATAGTTAACATAAACTAAAGACTCAAAACGGCTGTTTAAAGTGTTAAAATGCTTTATAAGTATGAATTATCCATAAATGTTGAAAAGTAACAACAATATAATGTGCCGAATTTATGATATTATTATTATTATTATTATTATTATTATAGCTATTAATCCGGTAACATCTATACCACTTATTTAGTATGCATGCATCTTGATGCCTTTGCTGATGTATGCTGATGTATACATGTTTAAATTCCATTTGATGATTTGTCGTCATTGATATGTATATTTAGGATGTGGCGAGAGAGGTGGAGATTGTTTATCACGTTTGAAAATGCACATAGAGCATTTTTGATTGTGTTTGAAATGTATGTGTATGTGCTTATATGTCCATGATATGGATATGTTTAAGTATAATGCATCAACCATAAGATTGATATATTTATATATGTTAAGTCACCTTCACCGTGAAATTTTAAATGGAAATTCTGAGGTGTTCGTGTGTTTTGTTTCTATTTTTGTTTTCTGTTTTTTTGTAAAGAAGTAAACAGTATAACATTTGTTATTTTTGCGTATGTATGTATGTATGTACAAATCTTGCTACGTCTGTTAAAAAGTGTATCTGTATATATTGTATGATCACGTGGGCCTATGGCTAACTGATTTTGAAATAAAGTGCTTCTTCTTTCGTTTTATAATAAGAATGAATGTGTACATGGATGTGAATGTGTGTGTGCGTACGTACGTGTATATGTGTATGTGTGCACGCTGGTTTAAAGGAAATATCAGTTGTTGTTGTTTTTATATGTTTTGCATTGTAAATGTATGACTTTATAGAGGGCCCCAAGTGAGATTAGTGTTGGCTAATTAGGTCATACTCTAGAAATAAAGACACTCACTCACTCACTCACTCACTCACTCACTCACTCACTCACTCACTCACTCACTCACTCACTCACTCACTCACTCACTCACTCACTCACTCACTCACTCACTCACTCACTCACTCACTCACTCACTCACTCACTCTATCACTCACTCACTCACTCACTCACTCACTCACTCACTCACTCACTCACTCACTCACTCACTCACTCACTCACTCACTCACTCACTCACTCACTCACTCACTCACTCACTCACTCACTCACTCACTCACTCACTCACTCACTCACTCACTCACTCACTCACTCACTCACTCACTCACTCACTCACTCACTCACTCACTCACTCACTCACTCACTCACTCACTCACTCACTCACTCACTCACTCACTCACTCATGATCGATAATCTTTGATCTTAGTTCATTATATACAGAACCTGCCAATAGAAAATTGTATTCGACTTCTAGGACTTCACATATACTACATTTATTCTGTGGTTTACGCCAACGACCCGCTTCTATGAATGACATTCTCAATCTGAATAAACCTAATCTTATCTGCTAATGTGCTCTTAACTAGGTCACTTGATTTGTTCGATATTCTTTTTGTATTCTCTGTAATGAACTAGTTTGTCTGTAAAAATCATTAATATTAATTCACATGATGCTATAAGGTTTTTAAAAAGGCCAAATACAAAAACTCAAATAGTTTCTGTGTGTGAAAAACAATATATATTTACATGTTTTGAAGAAACACCATTATGCGAATGATGTATTGTTTTCAAAAGGAAAAGTGTTCCTCTTTGATTTAAATATTAACATAATGACATATTTGTAGTATACTGTACTTAACATTAAATTAATTAAGTTTATCTATTGATTTTACAATATTATTAATAAATATGCATAATGAGTAATTATTTAGAAGTATGTTATTTCTGTAGTTACCAGTAGTTAGCCCCTAAGCTCAAATTTGCATAAGCGGACAATAGCCCCTTCATGATATTGCACATGCGGACAATAGCCCCTTCACCATAGGACATTATCCCCTTCATGATTTTGCACAGGCGGACAAAATCCCCTTCTTGATATTGCACATATCAACATAGGACATTAGCCCCTTAATAACGTTTTTTGGAAAGCATGAAATAATCAGTCTGTATATGGTGTTAATTTTTTCAGAATGTAATGATGGATTTCTTTTTGATTTTTTTTTGAGCCGTCTTCTGACGATCCATTTAATCTTCCCGTCAATTGGTGGAGCAAGGGTCGGGGAGGACCATCCCTTGCCACACCTTACAATATCTTTACATTTACATGCAATATTCATATGAAATAATATTTTAGCATAATGAAATTACAATTAATACAGAAAATATACATGTATTGTACGGTTATGGCAGGGAGCATAAAAATTATGATTTCAGGAAGAAAAAAACAATTCTGTTTAAGAAAAAAGAACACTTCTTTACCTAACAGTTGATTGCTGTCCAAAGGCCCATCTGCTTATAAAAATTGTATATGTAAGTATTAAATATTCAATATTGATATATTGATTTACAAATTGTCAGTGTCTTGGGTTTGCTCTAAAATTGTACTCGGAGGAGTGCTTATTTATTCATTTTATTTCCTTCATTACAGAGATTACATAATATAATATTATGACGGTGCAAACAATGCATATTAAAGTAGGTGATGTATGAAATATTTGAAAAAAAGTGAAAAACATAGAACATGAACAATATGTACATACATATATAAAAGATATCCAAAACATGTCTAATAAATATTCCTATCTTGTTAGCACCTTTATTCACGAAACGAAATATAGAACGAAACGAAAGTAGACAAAGGTTCTGGAGGGGAATGTAATCATATATATTTAACTACAGTATCCTGGTCCGTGAGTAGACTAATGTAATACGCAATTGACTTACTCTAAGAATTGCCAATATTGCATGTTTGTCTGCTAATATGTTAATTTGCAACTTATACAAACACATATTGAGTTACATTTTTTATAAAGTTCAAATCTTTCTAGTTGATTATTTCTAATTGCGATTTGTCTATGTGTTTCATACCGATACTTTAGTCTGTATATCATTGGGGTAAGGGAGAGCGGTGTTTTTAGTCGTTTTGAGGTAAATATATAGTATTTCATTTCTAAAATAATTTGTAACTCTACAGTCGATTGTTCTTCATCTGTGTTAAAAATAAATGCATGTTCTGACAGATTCAGATTTATGTTTTTTGTTAAAAAGAAAGAGTTTATATGTGTTAATAAATTCTGAGATGAAGGACAGGTCCAAAACATATGAACTATAGTCTCGTCTTGGTGGCAGAAGTGGCAGAAAGGGTTTTCAGTTTTTTTTTATTTCATGTAGATAATACTGTGTTGAAAGAAGCCGATGGTTAATTTAAAACCATTGTAGTATTGTGCTAGAGGTAATTTTGAAAGGGGATGAATATATGTCTTTCCATGTTTCGGCTTCAATATCATAAATATGTTCCCATTTGATTTTTGATGTTGGACTTTCATTATTTCTATTAAAAATGGAATACATATCAATGCAACCTTTCTTGTTTTTGATGATTGCTTTAATATTCGCAGGTAAAATTGGGTGTTCTAATTTGTTCATTGTTATTTTGTTTTGCAATTGTTTTTTAAAGGTTTTAATGGCAGCTACTGCTCCTTCGTAGATTAGAAAATTTGTTTTAATGCCAGTTTTTTCTTCGAACTCAGTAAAAGAATAAAATCCACCATTTTCATTGATTAAGTCATTTATAAAAACGATGCCTTTCCTATACCATACTTCGTTAAAAAACGGCTTACCGCCAATCAAAATATTGTTATTATAGAGTAGTGGGTTTGACAAAAAGCCCTCAGGTGAGTTAGGCAAACTAAAATCAATAAGTTTAACATATAAAATTAGCACATCTTTCCAGAATTTTTTTTTATTTATTTTTTATTAATGTTTCACAATAATTTTTGCCAAAAGATGTTAATTTTTTAATATCTATTATTTTTTCAACCAGTTGCTTCCAAGTGCCCTCATTAGTTATGAGCCGTCTTATCCAGGTAGTTTTAAGGCTGAATATAAATGCTTTAAGATTAATCATTTTGAGACAACCTTCAAAATGTTGCTTAACAATTACGGATTTTTTTTTTTGCAGGGCCTTCCCATAAAAAGTCATAAAATATGTTATTAATTATAGCTGTGTGTATTTGCATCTATGGTGAAGATTATTTCATATCGTGTTTATGTTGTATCATACTCTTCTCATAGTATATGTGTGTAACTGTTGCCGCTAAATGTATTGGTGATGAACATGTATGTTTAAGTATGAATAAAAAATTAAACTGAAACTTTTTAAAACGAATAACATTCACATGAAGAATAAAATTGTTCGCGATCTTTCAAATATAAAAAAAACACGACAGTTTTAAATGGGTATACTTACTTTGGCCAATTACAAACATGGCAGAGGTATTACTTAATCATGATGGGGCTAATTGTTTACGCCAAACTAATATGGCAACACAAAGACACCGTAAACAAATGATTCATTCTTCGTTTTAATCAAATTAATCGGCGAATGATCTGACTACCTGTTTGACAAATTGTGAGAAAAGTATTTCAAAAGCGTGTAAGAAATAATAGATGTCTTTATTCGGCCTAAATATATAGGATAATACTTTATTATATACAAACAATGATAACAGTGTAGTGAATGAAACCAATTACAGTCATAATAATTAATTCAGACTTAATTCAATTCAAATCAATTTTTTTTTACAACAAACATTACAATGTTTTTTGCCAATACAATATAGGCGGATACAATTAAATGCAATGAGAGAAAGTATGTTGTAAATACAAATATCTTTATTCAGCAATAAAACGTTAACGCACATGCTATGAGTCAAAAAGTTCGCCAAAAGGCCTAGTGCCATAGGGCGAGCAAAAACAAAAACGTTACCTACCCTATGGGTCAAAATGTATAAGTAATGTATACACATTTGAAAGATACTATCGATTCATTTGTGCTGTAATTTATTTTAATTAATATCATGCATAAATATAATGATGTTGAAAATAGTGAAGTAAATAAAGTATTGAACAAATGAACATGATAATAGACAGATGCGTTGCCAAATATAATATCAGTTATAATAAGAATAAGAATAAGAATAAGAATACGCATACGAATAAGAATAAGAATACGAATAAGAATACGAATGAGAATGAGAATGAGAATACGAATACGAATACGAATACGAATACGAATAAGAATAAGAATAAGAATACGAATACGAATACGAATACGAATAAGAATAATAATACGAATACGAATGAGAATGAGAATACGAATAAGAATAAGAATACGAATACGAATACGAATAAGAATACGAATACGAATAAGAATACGAATACGAATACGAATACGAATAAGAATACGAATACGAATACGAATACGAATAAGAATACGAATACGAATGAGAATAAGAATGAGAATACGAATAAGAATACGAATACGAATAAGAATAAGAATACGAATAAGAATACGAATACGAATACGAATGAGAATAAGAATGAGAATACGAATACGAATACGAATACGAATAAGAATACGAATACGAATACGAATACGAATACGAATAAGAATACGAATACGAATAAGAATAAGAATAAGAATACGAATACGAATACGATTAAGAATAAGAATACGAATACGAATACGAATACGAATGATATATGTATAAACTGGGGGTTGCCGACCAAAATCATCATCACCTAAAATTTTTGATTTTTGTGGACTAAAATCACCAAAATCACTTAATTTGGTTCAAAATGGCAGACTAAAATCACCAACATTTTGAACCAAAAAAACCATAACATGGTCAATATCTGTCAAAAAACCATAACCTATCTGTCCATGGACTAAAATACATAGCCCACCTGCCCATGGCTCAAAATATATATATTTCTAGATCAAAACATATATATGGCTTCGCCTACCATGGCTTCACCATGGTCCCCCACACACTAAGACTAACGATGCTCAACGTATCGTCTTACCAGCATGCGTTACGTCTTACCAGCAGGTCGCCAGCGTTTTATCGTGGTCCCACACATATAACGCCTAGAATGCAGCGAGGCTTCTGGCCCACCGGTGGCTTCGCCCGCCGTGGCTTCGCCATGGTCATCTCACTATACCTACAGCCCATTGGAGCACAGGGAATTTAAGGTGTCGTCCGTCATGGCTTCGCCATGGTGTAGCTGGTCCACTCGCCATTTCACTATAAATACAATATGTATTTTGGAGGTTTTGAACCATTATTTCTTTTTGATAAAAATGCATTAAAGAAAATATATATATATAAAGAAATAATGACGACTGTTTTAGAAAAAATAATACACCTATTTGAAACAGGTGTAATAGATAGTCAAACACTATCGGTTGGTATAAATGCATTAAAAGAAGTTCCAAAGGAAACTTCAAAAGAGGTTATTCAACCAGTTGAGTCCAAAGTGTTGGAAAGTGTAAGACGTGTAAAACCAATCCCAGCTCCAAGAGTTAAATCAAGAATTCCAATCCCAGCTCCAAGAGTTAAACCAATCCCAGCTCCAAGAGTTAAACCAATCCCAGCTCCAAGAGTTAAACCAATCCCGGAACCAAGAGTTAAACCAATCCCAGCCCAAAAAATGAGTACGGAAAACGTGAACTACATTTTACAATTACACCGGGAAGGAAGAATTAATGATGATCAGCTTAGAACGGGGCTAAATGTTCTTCCAAAGGAAACTCCAGAGGTTAAATCTCAAACATTAGAAAATTTACATAAGAGACGACCTAACAAAAAACAACGTAAACGAGAAAAGCAGAAATATGATAAACATTACGCTAAATTACGAGAGAATGTTATAAATGAATTGAAAGAGCTTAGTGATAGAAATTTGAAAGAGCTTAATGATAGAAAATCTAAAGAAGAATTAAAACTGGTTGACAAACCAAAATGTGGTTATTTCAAAGCATACAAGATGTCTGTTGAGCAATACAAAGACCCTCAAGAACTATTACATGATAAGAAACCCATTATTACAAAACAAATCAGCGAAGAGCTGACAAAGATGAATGGATTAAAGTTTCAATTAGGTCTCACTATAGAGCTCTTCAAAGATAATGGTGCTACCAAAAACTACATCACAGCAGTATTATTCAGCAACCAATATGCAATTTTAAACTCTGAAAAAATAAATGAGTTTTACGATGAAGCATCCGAAAACATACCACAGAGCCTGGAAAGATTTACAAACACAGCATCAGGATTGGAAATTGACCACTGTATTAATCTTTACTTAAATTTTGCAAAGTACGAGCCGTTAAAAGGTTCTTCATATATTCCTTTACCTAAAGCAGTAGCTGATAAGAAAGCGATTATCAATGTAAAAAATAATGATGATCAATGTTTGTTCCATGCAATAAATTCTGCTTTAAATCCAGCCGCAGATCACACCGACAGGTTGTCAAAATATCCTAGTATAGAGATCTTAAAGAAAAAGGGCATTGACTTTCCTACACCAATTTCTCAAATTTCCAAAGTAGAAAAATACAACAATCTTGCTATTAATGTTTAGGGGTACACCACATCAGAGAACAGTAAAAAAGTAAATGTTTTCCCGTATAAAATATCAGAACAACCAAAAGATATTGAGCGAATTAATCTGCTTTTAATATCTGAAGACGTTGAGGTTGAAGAATCAGAGAATGATCCAAATAATGAAGAAGAAATCATAGATGACAACTATGACCCTAATGATCCAAATAATGAAGAAGGAATCATAGATGACAACTATGACCCTGATGATTATCCCGACAAACCAACAACAAAAATAACAAAATATCACTATTGTTGGATTAAAAATCTGAATAGACTACTCTGTGACCAAAACAAACATAAAGGTTAAACTTACTTCTGTGATCGTTGCCTTCATGGATTTTATGAAAAAATACTACTTACCAAACACAGAGAAGACTGTGAAGGTATCAACAAAAATTCTTGCAGAATAGAAATGCCGCGAGAAGGTCACATACAATTTAAAAATCATCAAAATCAGATGCATGTGCCTTATGCAATATATGCTGATTTTGAGAGTACAATCCAGCCGCAATCGACTAAATTTGGAAAAAAATCTGAAATTCAATGTACACGAAGCTTGCGGGTTTGGATACCAGGTTGTCAGATATGATGGCAAAGCTGAAGAACCTGTTATTTACAGAGGTGAAGATGTTGTTGAAAAGTTTTTAAATCACTTAGAATGTGAGAAGAAGAGCATTAATAAAATATTTGATCACCCAAAACCCTTAATTATGACAACACACTGTTGGATATGTGAGAATAAAATATGGAAAGATGAAAACCCTAAAGTAAGAGACCGCTGTCATTTTACAGGTGAATACAGAGGCGCAGCACATAAAAACTGTAACCTGAAACTGAAAATAAAACCAGGCAAAACAATCATTGTATTTCATAACCTCAAAGGATATGATAGCCATCTCATCATGCAAAAAATACATAAAATGACAGGTAGTATTACATGCATCCCAAACAAAGCTGAAAAGTATATTTCATTTAGTGTTGGACAACTTAGATTCTTGGATAGCTTTCAGTTTATGGCATCTTCCTTAGAAAGGCTGGTTGATGCAACAGACAAATCTGATTTCAAACTTACCAAAAAAACTTTTGCAGATAAAACTGATCTACTTTTACGAAAAGGGGTTTATCCATACGAATACTTGGACAGTGTGGAAAGATTTGAGGAAACGCAATTACCACCTATAGAAAAGTTTTACAGTAGTCTCTCAGATGAAAGTATAAGTCCCGAAGATTATGAGCATGCTCAAAAAATATGGAAAGAGTTTAACTGTAAAACTCTTGGAGACTATCATGATTTATATCTAAAAAAGGATGTAACTTTGTTGGCTGATGTATTCCAAACTTTTAGAAAAACATGCATGAATGCATATAAACTCGATCCCTTGCATTACTACACAGCTCCTGGATTATCTTGGGATGCTTTACTTAAACATTCTAAAATATATTTAGAACTTTTGACAGACATTGACCAGCACTTGTTTGTAGAAAAAGGTATGCGTGGTGGAATTAGTATGGTATCAAAACGATATGCCAAAGCAAACAATCCACACGTAGCTGATTATAACCCTAACGAGGAAAACAACTTTTTAATGTATTATGATGCAAATAATCTTTATGGGTGGTCAATGAGTCAGCCACTTCCATATTCTGACTTTAAGTGGGTGGAAACAGAAACGTTTCCAAAGCCAAAAGAAGGAAAAGGATATTTTCTAGAAGTGGATTTGGAATATCCAAAAGAACTCCACGAATCTCACAATGATTATCCACTTGCACCGGAAACATTAGCAGTGAAAAAAGTATGGTTATCTGAATACCAGACAGATCTGTTAGAAAATAACGTTATGACAGAACAACTAGTCCCCAATCTTATGGACAAAGAAAAATATGTGTTACATTACAAAAATTTAGAGTTGTATTTATCATTAGGCATGAAATTAACAAAAATCCACAGAGTATTAGAATTCAATGAAAAACCATGAATGGCATCATACATAAACCTAAACACAGAACTTAGGAAAAAAGCTAAATCAACCTTTGAAAAAGATTTTTACAAACTTATGAACAACTCTGTGTTTGGCAAAACAATGGAAAATATACGCAAGCGAACTGATATAAAACTAGTCAAAACTGACGGCTCTGAAAATAAAAAGATAAGAATAATAATAGCTAAACCCAACTTTAACAGGCGGATAACATTTTCAGATGAATTGTCGGCATTACATGTAAACAAAACGAAATTAACATTAAACAAACCAATTTATGTTGGGATGGCAGTCTTGGATTTATCAAAGTACATGATGTATGACTGGTACTATAATACCCTGAAGAAAAGGTACGGAGATGGCTGTACTTTATTATACACAGACACTGACAGCCTACTGGTAGACATCAAAACGGAAGACGCATACAAAGACATGGTTGAAATGAAAGATGAGTATGATCTAAGTGATTATCCTCAAAATCACCCAATGCACGATGATACAAACAAAAAAGTATTAGGTAAAATGAAAGATGAATGTGCTGATGTTCCTATAGTTGAGTATATTGGATTAAGACCCAAGCTATATTCTATTTTGAGAGCGGGTGAGCAGATTATTAAGAAAGCAAAGGGAGTAAAAAAAAAAGGTACATGAAATGAATATGATACGATCGAAAAAGCATCATATATATGGCATAACAGTAAACAAAGTAACACTGTCACCATTTTACACCAAAAGATACATTCGAGAAGATGGAATTACAACTGATGCATATGGGTTTTATCAAAACTTATGAATTTTGGTATCAGCAGGAACAATAAGTAATTCTTCTTTGACAAATCCTCTTTGAGGCGCTGGTGCTTTTAAATAACAAACTCTTATACCTTGCGTCACCATATAACTATCAATCTTGTGAATATCTACACTCTACATTGGATCAGTTGCTCTTCGTCTTCCACCTTCTTGTTCCCCGGGTTGATATAAATATCTTACACATGCATTCATACAGATAGGATCACCTTTTAATAGTTTTGTTTCGACACGAGGAGGCTATTTTGTCTCCACATTTATGGCTTTAACAACTTCTGGTAATCTCTTTACCCACTCTCTGTTGCGTTTTTGCGAATCCATTTCCTTAGCATACTGATAACCAAACAATCTTTCAGCTAATGTTCTGTTAAATCTTTCCACTATAGCTTGGTCTCTGTGTATCTCTGTTCTGCCCCGTCTGATATTTACATTGTGTTTTGCCATCAACTGCGATACTGCACCCATGAATTCTCTGCCTGGATCCACTTGTAATAACTTTGAATATTTTAGATGCCGACTGTATATATTTTCAAATGCTTTGGCAACTTCTTTGCTATTCTTGGAAGTCATTGGCTCTGCTTCTTTGTATCTACTCGCAATATCAACCACAGTCAATGCATATTTATACGTCTTGCGGCCAAAAGTATCATACGGCAGAAATAACAAATCAGCTTGATGCACTCCATTCTTAACAGAAACATCACACCTGGGTCTAATTATTTTCTTTGGTGCGGGTAAATAAATCTGCCACACAGCTTGTTTCTTTAAAAATTCTAAGGCCTGTTTCTTACTGACACCAGCCTCTTTTGCTAATTTTTTAACTGCTGTGTAACCTCTCCAAAATCCTTGTGGACTGTAATAAATCTTTTCCATTTTAAATGTATTAAGAAAATATATATAAAAAATGGAAACTGCACAATTTAATGAACTGCTCTTAGAGCAATATAATAGCACAAAGACATTGGCAGACTTGGAAATAAATAAAATATACACTATTACAAATACAAAAATACTGGATTTTTACCATGATCAATTCATGGTATTGACATTATCAGATAACAGTGAAGTATGGGCGCCTGATCATCTCAAAGATAGAATAGAGGAGGCAAGTGTAGAACCACCATATTATATTCGACCACTTGAATTGAAAAAAAATAGCTATCATATATATAGCATGGCCCCAGATGAAATTAATAAACTTTATGACATTCATAGTGCATATGACTTAGTCATTCCAGACATTCATAGTGCATATGACTTAGTCATTCCAGACATTTGGAAAACAATGCTATTAACAATACTATTAACAATTTTTGAAAATGGGTTAAGAAAATATATATACTATATAAAATAATGGAAACTGCACCATTTGATGAACTGCTTCAAGCGCAAAATCAAAATAGCACAAAGAAATGGACCGACTTGGAATTGAATAAAATATACACTATTACAGATACACAAATAGTGAAAACTCAATATGGTCCATCCATGGTATTAACATTATCAGACAACAGTGAGGTATGGGCGCCTGGTCATCTCAAAGATAAAATAGAGAAGGCAAGTGTAGAACCACCATATTATGTGCGACCACTTGGATTGAAACCATGTAAAAACAAAAAAAAATAACAAGTATCATGCATTTGACTTAGTCATTCTGGAAAGTGGAGAACCGAAAAAGAAAAGAAAAAGAGCCACGCCAAGACAGAGAAAAAGAGCCACGCCAAGACAGAGAAAAAGAGCCACGCCAAGACAGTATCCGAGTCTGAGAGCGAGTCAGAGAGCGAGTCTGAGAGCGAACCTACCACCAACCATGTCTCTGAGAACAACAATGAGGTCTGAGAGCGAGTCTGAGTCTGAGGAAGATAGCGATTCTGACCTGAAGTCGTGGTTAAACCAAAAAAGGAGGTGATTGTTAAAAGAAAAAAGAAAAATATATATGAAACCGCAACAGCTTTAGAATCACTTAAAAAATAGGAAACGTTAGACCGTAAAAAAATCCATCTTTAAACCTCTCGGGGTTTTAAGATATAAAATGTATGTTGTTTAAAAAAAATGAACAGGCAATATTGCATATTGGTGTATCTGGGAAGTGCAGACGACGAAGAACCGAAAAAGAAAAAGAGCCACGCCAAGTCAGAGGGAAATGGGGTTTTGGACGACCTAGACCTGGCAAAGTAAACATACTTAGAGTTTAAAACTATTTTTTATAGTTTTAAACTATGAACCCAATTTGTACGCTACAAATCCAGTTGCAGCCATGCCCACCACAATAAACGTAATTTCTCTATTCTGTTGATCCGGAGATGGTGTATAAAAATCACTCAACTTGGGCTCCGCTTCCAAAAGCAAATGTTTGCCAGTTATGTAATAATACTGTTTCATAGTTTGGTCACATCATCAAAAGTCTGCCCTGCATGATGCTCTTTTTGCAGTTGCTTATTAATAAAATCTAATCTCTCTGTTCTTTTTTTATTCCACGCCGCTTGTACTGCTTCCAATTGTTCTACGGCTTTGTCATGCCTTTGTCTTTCCTCATCTGAATGACTTCCCATTTTTGAAAAGAAATAATTTGAACCGCTAAATGCCAATGCGTTTGTTAATGCGCCACCGATCATCATTGCTACTGCGCTTGCCATTTTTTTTATATATATTTTTTTATTTCATAATATCCGCAGGAATAATACCTTGCTTGATCAACATATCCTTTGTAGCCATTGCTAACATTATATCCACAGACAGCATCATAACATCTGCCATATTTAAATCCACTTTAGGGGCTGGTCTTTTTAGTAGTTTTCTGCCAATCTCAGAATATCCAATAGTTAAAAGTGTTTCCACTCCAGCGTGATACATCATATTTACAATTTGTTTTACGTCAATACTTGCTGCCATTTTTTTAATATGAAAAAAAAAAAAAAAAAAAAAAAATCAAACGGGTCTTTTGGTGCAACATGAACAGGTTGCACAGCTACAGGTGGTGCTACCGATTTCTTTTTATAAATATACAAACCCAAACCAGCAAAGCCTACTAATAAAATCGGTGGAATATAATTTTTGTATACATTTATTTTGATTTTTTCTGGTTCCTCTTCACCTCTTGATACTTTTGTTATCTGTCCTGCATCCTGTGCATCTTGCTCTATCTGAAGCAAACGCTTTGCCTTCCTTGCTGCTGCTCCTTTTTTCCCAGCTTCTACTCGTTTTGGATTTTGTTGTTTAACAGATTGTGTATCAACTTCACTCTCTTGGTTCTCCACTTGGTTCTTCATTTTTATTATCTACATTTTTATTTTTATTAAAATCAACATGTCGAACAGTTGTCAGCATTGCTGTAAATGGCGCTAAGTACATTCCATACTTGTAATACAACTCACAACACGCACTTGTTAAAGCATGTTTAATAAATGGGTCTTCCTCCAAATCTTCTGTCAGTTTTGGTGGATTGGTTATATTAAAATATTTTGATACTCCCATCACATACAAGTTAATAAAATAATTGCCTAAAGTCTTAGCCATGCTTGCCCCAAGTCTTGCTTCATATCTACAGTAAAGTTTATTAATTTCATCTGGGGGCATGCTATCTATAGTTGTGAGTTGTATGTCTTTACCCAAATATTCACGACTACCACCGCCAGCCACTATGGCTGATAATCTTTCTTTTTTTGTTTCTTGTTGATTTGATTCATCTGGTTCCGTAAAACCTTCCGGTATGATACCTTGTAATAGTTCTTCCGCATTCATTTTTATAGTAGTCATTTTATTTTTTATTTTGGAATAAACATAAAATACGAACCAACCAGCTGCGATATTCACCACACAACTAGCAATGGTTAGTATTGTTAATAGCATTGTTATTAACAATACTATTTTTTTCTATTAGCATTACTAATTTACTGTTAGCATTTCTATTAGCATTACTCATTTGCTGTTAGCATTGCTATAAGCATTACTCATTTGCTATGAGCAATGCTATTCAACCCAATAACCAGTGGGTTGGTCAGTCCTCAAAATTAACTTGGAATATTTAGTCTTTGCTAAAGCTTTTCTTATTCTGGTTCTCTCTTCCAGCGTTGGAATAACATCATTTTCTCTCAAACAATTTTCATAACTATCTCTGTCCTTGGTGTAAAACATACACAACCATTTTGCTTGCTCCCGCAAATCTTTCAATACAGAATTATATCTCTGTGAAATGACCCATACTGATTGTTTGGCGTGACGAACGGAGAATGCCAACTCTGATAACATATCTTTTTTCTTTGTTAATTCTTTTGTGGCAGAGCAATCATCAATGATGTATAATGTGGGCTTGCCAGCATATTGTTTGAAAAATAAACGCAACAGTTCTTGTAGCATTTCTTTGTCGTTGCTCACGGGATTGACAATTATTATTTTTTTATCTCTCGGGTTTCTCACATCTCCTATCCAGGGTCTATTTTTATAAGCCTCGTTCCAGTCTATGGTTGGACACAATATAATTATATGTTCAAAAACTCCAACATACTCTTGTTCAAGTATGTCAAGAACAAACTCTGTTTTACCGCAGCCTGTCTGACCGCAGATAATGGCACTGTGTGGATATTTAGGATATTTAGTATCGTACTTCTTTAAATCTTCCATCTTCGAAATTGATTTGCGCATCTTGTATTATATATAAATAAATATTTAAAAGTTGATCTGCATCTGCTTTTTTATTTATGAGTATCGTTATGCCTTCACTGCCGTTTTCTATTCTTCTTCCACTGCCGTGTAATAAATTGTCATCACATGTTCTAAGGTCAAGCCACAAAGCATATGCTTTTGTTAGATAGGTCTCAAGAGAAACATGGGTAAAGTATAAGTCCTTTGCCACTATGTTAGTCTCTTTTGTTAAAGCAAAATATTTGTTGATTTCATCCCAATGCTGGTATGCCCTCATGCCCTGGCTATACAACTGATTTGGTACGCCCTCTATTGTCATTTCAACCTTTTCAATCTTTGGGATTAAAAGGATTGCGTGTCTGTTCTTTCTGGTTCTTCAAACAGCATTAAAATACCTTTCATGCTCCGTGCTGGTACATTAATGTTGATATTCCAAAGGGTATCAGATTTGTTTGCTATTATTTTTCTGTGTCGCAAGATACGATCATACATAAATGACATCTTACCATTGGTTTGCTCACTTATTTGTCTGGCTAATTCAACATCACTAACCATATCAAATTCCAAGCAGATATTTTTTATTACATAAGATGCATCAGCATCACTGCTTTTGGTAACTTTGTTATAATCGTTAAACGTTAATTCATATTCTAACCTATCACCAAGCCCCGCTTGATAAAATGGCATATGACTTTCTAACATTTCAAAGTCCAGTGGAAAACAAAATCTATTTCCATAAGCTGCTGCTATAGCTTCATCTTTGGTGTCTGAGGGAGCATCTCCCGCACCAACTCTATGTTTTAACATGTTTGCTTTACCCATACCTTGGTAAGCTATGTTTTGTCGTTCGCTAGGGCTTTTCCATAAATCTACATAACAATGATATATATCACTGTCATCTATTGACATGACTTCGTTGCCACTTATTCTGATTGCCATTTTTTTCACAATTGTTCTACCCATATTCTGGAATAGAGTAGCGTTGGCGTCTGTTCTGCTTTTAAGTTCTATTTCAAAGGCAAGACGAGCAGTACGAGGAACTATCACATCATTAGTACTTAGATTTGGAAATCTCACAAGCAGTTGCTGGTTTTGGTCTATCGTTGAAGGGTTGTTAGTAATAACTACACTTGTGCGGATGCCCTTGGCACCATGAGGTTCTCTTAGTTTTCTATGAGGGTTGAGTTTGTTTCCGTAAGCTGACATTTTTAAATATATATATATTTTTTTTTTTTAAATTAAATAAAATAAACAATGGCTGAGTTTGACAATCCTACGTTCGATCCAGATGCTTATGTAGATGAATTACTTGATGAAGAATTTATACAACCTGGCTTAGAATTCCAGAGACAAATTGTAAATGAAAATAATCATATTATTCAGCTTCAAGGGGAAGATAAAATAAAAGAACAGCTCACACAAAAAAAGTGGTTAGTAGATCAATTTTTTACTGAAGTTAATGCTGAGATCAGCGGAATTGATTATAAAGATGATTTGAGAGTGGCTGAGGACAAAATCGGTAGAACAATGTTATATGCAGTTCGGTTGGGGAAGGATGACGTCCAAACGAACCAATCAAGTTTTATAAGCTGGACACTTTAGTTAGAAAACATGGTATTGACTTTGTGAAAAACCTGAAAAAATGTATGATTATTTAGTTTCACGTGAAAGACTTGCTCGGGGTAGGGCAGAAATAGCAGCCTTGGTAAAAACAAGAGATACCATCGCTGCAGAGAATATACCATTGCAAACTTTTTCAACAACTGAAGATGTACAAAATACAGAAGATGCTGTAATTATAATTGAGAGTAATATAGATGAAACTTATTCTAAAACTGCTGTTCAACCAGAAGATCTAACACTGCGAGAGATACGAGGTTTAGATAAGAGATTGCAAAGCTTCCGTGGAAAACTTACTAATAATCTCTCAAAGCTCACTGAGCTTGATAAAGACATAGCAAAAGAAAAACAAAAATTAGAACAGGTGAGCACCCCCGGGCAGGAGGATGAGTTTCAACAAGAGCGCCTACGTGACAGAATACAAAACTTAGAAGATGAAAAAAGTGCACGACTTGAAGCGGCGAGTGAAAACAAAGAAGCATTACGCAGTCAAATAAACAGGATAAAAGAAACTATAAATAAGGTGTTAAAAGAAGACACAACATTGGGTGAGAGAATCAAAACCTTGTTTAGGGAGCAAGGTATTACTATGGTTAGTATTTTGACTGCCTTTTGGTATGATTATTGGGGTTTTAGTTGAGGCCATTATTCCTACAACGGGAGGGACTGCACCTGTTCCAACTCCAAAACCTGATCCATCAAGTGCTAAGGATTGGATAAAAAAACAACTAAGTAATCTTGGTAAACTTCTTGCCAACCTAGCTGGTAAAGCTGCAGCGGCTTTACCAGGAGTTATTGGTGCAATAGTATCATGGCTTTTATCTGCAACAGGTAATGTTATTAATTGGCTTGGTAACAATCTATGGGCTTTGCTTGTGTTTGTTTCTGGGTTGTTGTATGTGGCAGCTAAAGAGTGGTTTAGTAAATCTCGTAGATAAGTAATGCAGCAAGACCTATTACTATAGTACCAACAATTATAGTTGTTTTGTTATCTTCGTGTTCAATCGCTATTTTTTGTATTTCTGGTGGGTTATGTTCCACAGTTTTATGTATTGATTTATCAAAGTCAGAATGTTCCGGTAAAAATTTCTTTGTTGTGGTGCGTTGAAAAGGTTGAACACTTTTTGGCGGTACTGGTTTTACATTTACATCATTATTTAATCCTAATGCTTGTGCATCGGTTGCTTTTACAATTTCTTTATTGTAGTCTTGTATTGTTCCAATTCTTAATTCCATGCAAAATTCAACTGGTTCTGCCAAAATAACATCCATTCTGTCTCCCAGCGTTGGACTATAGCATCTGATTTGACGTATGGGAGTTTGTATTTTTTAAAGACATTGGGAAATGATGCTTTAAAGCCTTTACCGTCTGATGTAATGACTATGTTTTGATTTATTATATCTATCACTTTCTTGCTGAAAGTATTTGAATAGTGAGCATCTGGGTTATATTTGAATTCTTTAGAAATCATTTTTATTTATATATATTAAAAAAATGTTTCATACAATTTCAAACATAGACAACTCTATTAACTTACAACAGTATATCGATAATAGAAATGGAGATAAGCGCGTTGGATTAAAAAGTTTTACATACACTATCGGTTGGTTTAATGTTGATCAAGAAGTCATAAAGACAAGAAACCCAGATAAAACGCAACCTATACCAGGTGGACTCTATAACTTTCAACAGTTGGCAAACGATTTTAAATTGCTAAATGAAAATATTATCCTAACCGTGGATGCGCCAAGCGCTAGAGCCATTTTAGAGACGTCAATAGAGACACGAATGTCAACCCGTGTTTCAAAAATGCTGGGATTCGAGGACAGAAGATGGATAAAAGGTGTTCGTATTGGAGATTACCCAATTGATTTAGCTCCTTATAAACAGCTCTATGTTCATCTGGAACAAATTAAAACAAGTGATAATTATTTCAATGGTAAGCCAAGCACTGTTATAGGGGTTGTGCCTGTAGTAAATAAGCAGTTTGGAGATATTGTATATACACCTTATTTTTATCCTGAATATCACCAACAAACCCTGCGAAAAGAACAGATTTAGAGGCTTTGATAAATGATGTTCAAGATTTATATAGGCGAATTGATAATCTTAAATATGGGATTATAACACTATGTGCGGAGGCTAAGGGTCCAATTGCAATGAATAGAGTACTCTCATTTGGTAACGGTGGAGCAGAAACAAATGTGGGGTATGTAATGACACGCCGTGGTCGTATTATGGGAATAGGTTTAGCAAGTGAACGATTAGTTGGTGACGTATCTGTCATAGTTTCTGTCAATGGTGTTGAACAACCCAATTATGGTGTAACGCTTCACACCACCCCACGCAAACACGATAACTTTGATAGTCCTTTAGAGATTGATGCTGGTTCTGTTGTATGCAAGGTTGCTAACGCTACCGCTGTAAATACGGTGGCATCATTATTAATTGAATTAATTTAATTTTTCTTATTAAAAAATGAAGCAACCGACAGCACCAAATTTATATCCGGAGTTGTCAGAGGACGTACAGAATTATAGATTACAAAAAATTTCAGAGATTGAACAAAAGTTAATTACAGAGCGAGACACACGCAAGTCTCTTTATAAAAAATATAAACGTGGTATTAATATCACGGATGGAATTGACACTACCTTAATAACTGCAGGTGTTATTATGGCTGGGATTGAATTTGTTGTTCCAGTTTTGTTACCTTTAGAAATAGCAGCAATAGTATGTGGAGCTACAGGTGTTTGTAATAATTTTATCAGACGCAAGCTTAATGTAAAAGCTCAAAAACATCATAAAATAAAAACTTTGGCAGAGTCTAAGTTGAATAGTATAAAAAATTTGATATCAAAAGCATTGAGTGATGCACAGATATCTGAGCAAGAGTTTAAGTTGATTTTGGATGAACTGGAGAGATACTATAATTTGAAAGAACAAAAGACACATGAAATTAGCGAAGTTCAAAAAAAAAGAACTAGTGGAGCAGGGAAGAAAGGAAGCAATGGCAACCTTACAAAAAGTCTAAAAAGTATGTGATAAATTGTTTTAGTAATTTGTATGCGTATGATCCACCACCTTTGTATTCAAGGTCGGAAAATTGTTAATTTAAGTTTTTAAAATGACTTAAGATTACTTTGATCTAAGTATGTATTCGTAAATTTAAAAAAGCTTTTTTTAAATTTATTCTCTACTTCATATTCATGAAAAAGTCTGTCCAAAAAAGATCTATCTTCATCCTCCTCTTCAAGTATTGATTTTGGTATATCATTGTCGCTGCCGCGATGTCGTTGTCGTTGTCGTTGTCGTTGTCGCGATGTCAGTGTTGCCGATGTCGTTGTCGCTGTCATCGCTGCTATCGCTGCTATCGCTGCTATCGCTGTCGCTGTCGCTGATATCGCTGATGTCGCTGATATCGCTGATGTCGCTGATGCCGCTACTGTCGCTGTCGCTGATATCGCTGATGTCGCTGATGTCGCTGATGTCGCTGATATCGCTGTCGCTTGTCGCTATTGCTGTCGCTGATGTCGCTGTCGCTTGTCGCTATTGATGTCGCGTCGCTATAAGTTTTTTTTTTTTCATCATCACTTCCTAGGTCTATTCCATCCCAAAAAGATGGATATTCATCGCGCTGTATCTTCAACCACCGCTTTATTGCATCTTGTAGTGTTTGCTTACCAATTATATCTGCTCCAAATAGGTATATTAATTTTCCTAAATCACTATGCTCATGTATTACACCTCTTTCAAATTGATCTATCAATCGTTCTAAAACAGTATCCATTATTTCTTTTTTATATATATTATTTTCCTTAAGAGAGTTTCAAAAATTTATATAATACAAAGAAATTGAAGCAGGTGTAAAAAAACACTATCGGTTGGTATAAATGCATATCACTATATACGGCATACTTACTCCACGTGGAGATTGGGAGGTGAGCCACAACCCAAAATTTCAGATATATACATAGCCCACCGGTCATCTCACTATAATGTATTAAGGAAATATATAATACAAAGAAATAATGGAAATCAATTATCAAAAAGAAATCAATGTTTGCAAATTTCTTAAAATTGGATTACACAATCCATGTAAAAATAAGACTACAAAAGATTCTAATTATTGCAGTTTGCATAAGTATCTATTAAAAAGTCATGTATTACCATGCTCAATATGTAAAAAAGGTACAAGAGCAAAAAATAAAATTTGTGCTGATTGTGGTGGAGTTTCAGTCAGAATAGTGGATAAATTTATTGGAAATTTAAAATATAATGCTGAGTGTTTAAAATTTAGACGTATTCAGGTTTAATCACATTATGGCGAGTGGACCAGCTACACCATGGCGAAGCCATGACGGGCGACACCTTAAATTCCCTGTGCTCCAATGGGCTGTAGGTATAGTGAGATGACCATGGCGAAGCCATGACGGGCGAAGCCACCGGTGGTCCAGAAGCCTCGCTGCATTCTAGGCGTTATATGTGTGGGACCACGATAAAACGCTGGCGACCTGCTGGTAAGACGTAACGCATGCTGGTAAGACGATACGTTGAGCATCGTTAGTCTTAGTGTGTGGGGGACCATGGTGAAGCCATGGTAGGCGAAGCCATATATATATTTTGATCAAGAAATATATATATTTTGAGCCATGGGCAGGTGGGCTATGTATTTTAGTCCATGGACAGGTAGGTTATGGTTTTTTGACAGATATTGACCATGTTATGGGTTTTTTGGTTCAAAATGTTGGTGATTTTAGTCTGCCATTTTGATGATTTAGTGATTTTGGTGAGTTTAGTCCACAAAAATCAAAAATTTTAGGTGATGATGATTTTGGTCGGCAACCCCCAGTTTATACATATATGAATGAGAATGAGAATGAGAATAAGAATAAGAATACGAATAAGAATAAAAATATGAATAAGAATAAGAATAAGAATACGAATACGAATACGAATATGAATAAGAATAAGAATAAGAATAAGAATACGAATACGAATACGAATACGAATGAGAATGAGAATGAGAATAAGAATACGAATACGAATAAGAATAAGAATACGAATACGAATACGAATAAGAATACGAATACGAATACGAATACGAATACGAATACGAATAAGAATACGAATACGAATACGAATACGAATACGAATGAGAATGAGAATGAGAATGAGAATACGAATAAGAATAAAAATACGAATACGAATACGAATGAGAATAAGAATAAGAATAAGAATACGAATACGAATACGAATACGAATACGAATGAGAATGAGAATGAGAATACGAATAAGAATAAGAATAAGAATACGAATACGAATACGAATACGATTAAGAATAAGAATAAGAATAAGAATAAAAATACGAATACGAATACGAATAAGAATAAGAATACGAATAAGAATAAGAATACGAATACGAATACGAATAAGAATAAGAATAGAATAAGAATACGAAAAAGAATAAAAACAAGTCGTCTCCAAAAGTGAATATAAAGTCAGTATATTGTTGTCATTATAAAACAACCTAAGGTTCATCTTATAACAATCACATTTAATTTCATAAATTGGCATTCGCATCGGTTTCACCCATCTACCAGTTTCTTTTTTTGTAATCGATGAGAAGAAACTACTGGTTTTGTACATACTGTTCATCATCCTATATACATGATATACACTGATATGGTCATTGTATCCATTTATTAAATGTAAACGTAAGTAAGCAAAGGATGAGTGCGTGCGTCTCTCTTGTGTGTATAGTCCATGAGTAAATTAGGCATTTCTATGTGAGTGAGGGCGCGGGTGGTATAGGGCACCCGATATATTCATTATGAATTAAGTGTGATATTGTAATGAAGTATTAAAGGGGATGTAGCGACACCGCCAAACGAGCTCTGAAAGAAATGGGAAAAGGTGAAAGAATGATCAAAATCGGATGATAAATAAAAAAGATATGACCATATAAAGATTGTTCTAAAACGAATATGGGAGCCACCATTTTTAGAACTATGACGTCATAGTTCTATTTACCATTTATGGAATATTGATAAATATCATTTAAAACGAAGGAAATCACTGCAAATGAATGCATTTTTTTACTGGTCATATAAAGCATTATTTCCATTAAGTATTACATATTTTTCATACATTTGCTGTCATTTTCCCCCTATAAATCAGTAAATGTTCATATTTATAAATATTCCATATATGGTCATTTAGAACCGTGATGTCATACCTCTCAAAATGGCCGCTTCCATATCCGTTTCAACTGAAACTTCAAATGCTCATATCTTCTTTGTTTATTATCCGATTTTGTTAATTCTTTCACCTTTATTCAAGTTTTTCAGAACTCTCAATAATAAAGATGGTTCGGCTGTTTCGCTACATTCCCTTTAAGTAAGCTTCGTCACAGAGCTCCTCAACTATTGATTCTTACGGATTCGGGAAGTAAAGAGTACTGGTTTTGCCCAGGATAAAGTGGATGGGTCTGCATCCACAACTAAAATATCGACCCTCATATATACTCTAAAATGTGCTGCCAATGACGTAAAACATTATTCAACTGACAACCAACAATCAACCGTCAACTGTTCTTAATCTTTCATTTCATTTCTAAACTAGCTCTTTAGACTCGGGTTGAGATGCCGGCTGTGTACATTAATAACAATGTTTAAAAACGTTGGTCATTTTGTACAAGCATTCAAATACATTATGATATTGTGTTTAAATGCGATGGCCAAATAGGCATCACTTTGACGGTGATTAAAGTGTATGTTTGCACCTGTCATAAATCCAGAAATATCGTGTCAAGACGGGTGCAATATATCACCTCAATATATCTCGTGTCAAATGTTAAGGTACTCATAGGATTGTAGTTTTGAGGGAGGGTCCAAATAGGAAGCACCTTTGGAGATGGCGTATGTCCATAGGAGTAAGCGGATGTTTTTAGAACACCTGTCATAAATGATGAAATCTCGTGTCAAGATGTGTGCAATACCTCGTGTACAACTGGAATGGAACTTTGAGGTGAATAAGGGCCTAGCTCGGAATCATCCTAACGATGGTGTGAAAGATGGAAATGTTTTACAACACCTGTCATAAATCAAGTGAAAACGGTTGTTATGCTAAGTTGATGAAGGTTGTGTAGAGTTAGTCGCATTTCAAATGTAAAATAAGAGAGATTATCTTCTAGCACACACCTTTTGGATGTTGGAATTTTTATTGTGATAATGTTGTGTGATTTTGTTTTAAAGTGCACACATAACCAGTGTCAGAAGATATCTCTGGGTGGATTATCATATACTATGGCGTGGGTGTTCTAGTGTCGCAGCATATATATAAATGGACAGTATGTATATACAAATTTCACCGTAGAATGACACACATACGCACGCGCACACACACACGCGTTATTTTATATTTCAAACCCTTCTCTCTCTCTCTCTCTCTCTCTCTCTCTCTCTCTCTCTCTCTCTCTTATTTATTTGATGTCGAGTTATCTCATTTCTTCCCACTCCTTTACATGTTCGCGCATTGTCTTATATATACCATAACAATGGGTAAATAATACCCTGTTTATGTTTAATTCATTTTTTTTTTTATATTTATGTTTACATTTTATCAACAATTTCTAGGCTTGCACATCCAATAGTATTTGCAATTATAATACATCGACAGTGAAAGCAGATAATTTACCTTTCTCACATAACGTGGAATCTTCACGCGACACCACACATACCGCAGTAAAATATGATCATATCCATTTTGTAAGCGGCAATCTGATTGGTCATTTCAAATGGAAAAAGTATAGGTGCACCGATACTTTTGTGCGTACGCCTAATTATGGGGGGTCAAAAAGAAAGTGTAGGTGCACCTGTAAAATTGTAGGTGCACCTATAAAAAGTGTAGGTGCACCTATAAAAAGTGTGGGTGCACCTATATATTTTATGGGTGCACCTACAATGTTATGGGTGCACCTACATTTTTACAGGTGCACCCATAAAATATATAGGTGCACCTACACTTTTTAAAGGTGCACCTACACTTTTTTACAGGTACTACATCAGTAGTTTTGACCCCGATCCTACACCATAGAGTACTTCGAGAAGTACTGAAGGCGTTATACTTGAGTCAATGACGTAAATTGTATGTCGTCGTTGACGTCGTCCAATTGTATTGACTGTGCGCCGGGTTGTCGTTAGTGCACATCATCAAATGGCTGTAACTTTTGCATCAGTTGTGCATTTTTATTCATATTTTACTGTATGTAGGGGAACATTAATTTTAATCATATTATTAAACCAAATTGGTTCTATAAGAGCAATCCTGTTTATTTTGGATCATCCCTCGTATATGATATAGGCATGAAGAAATTAAACAAGAACTGTCACATGATGTGACGGATGCCCCCGGAGATGTCAATGACACAGGAAATACGACCTTTGACCTACTGACCCCAATCTTTACAGGGTAGGACTACTCAGCAAGGCCAATTATCTTATGAAGTTTGAGGTTCATAGCATCAGCCCTTGTCAAGTTATGGCTTAGGCTAAAGGTTTTCGTTGAAGGTGACAAAGGTAAACATTTCATGTTCAAGGTCACAATGACATTGACATTTGACCTACTGTCCTCAACAGTGTATTAGGCAGAAATTCAAGAACTGGGTGTGCAAATATGCAAACAGGGTGTGCAAAATAAGTTGCTAACACGCGTCAATTCGCGACAAGTGGGTGTCTCTGGGGTAATTTATTTTTACAGATAAAGGTGACAAAATACATTTTAGGTCATATTTCTTCTATAAATGTATACAAAACACATAACAATATTGAGATAGTAAGAGTTTGGAAGTGTTGTTGAGCAAAAAAAAAATATATATTAATTGTTTACCCCACCCACTCCCTCAAATATTGGCCGCGACTTTTCTAAAACTGGCTAATACACTGGTCGTCAAACTTTATAGGGTTGACAATGACAATCTTCCTGTGAAGTTTGAGGTTCAAAGCATCAGCCGTCAAGGTATAGCCAAGGTTGAATATATATGTTCAAGGTCACAATGACCTTGACCTTTGACCTGCTGACCCCAAACTTCATGGGACAGGACCTCTCCGTGGCCAATCATCCTTTTAGTTTGATGTTCAAAGCACTAGCGGTTGTAAAGTTATAGTAACGGTCCGGGTTCCGCCTTTTAGACTCTACCTAACGAACAGCGAATTCAAATTATCAAGGGGTAGACGAAATTTAAAAAGTTGAATTTTCAATAGATTCTTTCAATTTAGCGCCTGAATGGACAAACTAAATATAAATATGATGGAAGAAATGTTAAATAGCACATATATAGCTGTTTTTGTTGTTTTTAGTCACATTTTCTGCGGTCTCCGTAAAGCATATTTTTATGTATTTTGAAATATACAGGACTATTTTTTTAAAATGATATTTTGTCATTAATTGTGAAGGAAGTGACTTTAAAATTCAAAATTACCTTAAGACCAATAAAGTAAAAGGCTGTTTATGTTCGGCAGGTTCTGTAAAGGCATACTTCTGTTACCAGGAAAAGGAAAAATCTTTAGGAGACCAAGAATGGTCTCCATAATCCAGTGGTCTCCGTAATGCATATATATAATTCTATTTGATCCCCTTAAGGTTGTGTTCCGGGTTATATATATATATATATATATATAAGATAACATGCCCATTTGGTTTTGTATTGTGTTCATGTGTTGTTTATATCTAGACTCAATTTGAAATAACAATAACATTTTCATGACAAATGGCCCATGTGCTGCAAAAAAAGAAGCGATAATTATTTACTGACCACCATTATGCTAATACCTCTGGACGCTATCCATGCTGCAGTGGGTGTGCTACACTTATAAAACATTTAATTTGAGTTAATATTTAAAGCAGCTATTTTGGCAAAGCCAACAATATAACGCATTAATTTTGTCGAAACGATTGAGTATCGATTAAGATAAGTTATTATATACGTTAAAAAAATGAAAAGATAAAACGAAAACTGAAAATTGTATTTAATTATATTCAAGCAGGTCTAAAGTTAAAATGAATTGTTGGATTTTATTGTTTTGTGATACATATTCTAGAGTTTTGCTGGAAAAGGTCTGCTGGAAAAGTACAACACCAACCTTAAGACTCTTCTGCGACTAGGCATATCACAACCCTCATTTTATGGAGACGGGTTTCCTGACCGCTTTACAAATTTAATCAGGAAGTTCGTCAGAAAAGGATATAACCATTGGTTTTACAGCGCACTGCATGTTTAGTGATTGACCCCTCTACAGTCAGTCATTACGCTTCACTTTTCACTTGTGCGATGACTTGACTACCTCTTGAGACTCTATGATTGTACCTACTGAAACCCCAACTAAGGGAGGTGGGTGCATGAACTTTCGTCCCTCGGGTTTTCTGGTCGTACCCTAGATTGGTTTTCTCTTTAGCTGCAACTACTATGGTTGTTCAGTACGATTCTGGATACATCCTGAGATGTTTTATTATTTTGTATGCGTTTCTTTAGTTAGTTTCTCAGAATGTGGACTTTATTGTTAGAGAATTCCTTTTGATGGGATGTAGTTTTGTTTACACTGTCTTGTCTATTTGGGCGCTGAAGACAGGATAATAGCGAGAATTGTGCGCATATAAAATCGATTCAAGCTAATCAGTGGGCCTTATTGCCTACTGACCGTTTCAAGTCGGTAACCCTGTCTTCACCACCCTTTCTGTTGTGTTTTGTCTCTTTCATTGTATTTTCAAGTCCGTGTATGCAGTACAGTGCGGACCTACGGTGCCATTGCGCTTGGACGCTGTGGTTTCGTATTGGACCCTATATCTCATTTATGACAGAATAAATAAGGCATTGTGATGTTATTATTTGTTCAGTATATACTTCAGTAGTACAGTAATAAGAAAAAGGCACAGCCTTAATTGGAATTTATCCAGTTTGAGTAATAAACTTAATTGAAAGTAGGTGCAATGGTCAGGTTCTCAAAGATATCCCAACATACTGTTGTTTTGTTTGATCAAATCTACACCTATATCAATGATGAGCAGCCCGCCCCAAACCCACTTCACATCCCCCACCCCATCATCACCACCACCCGAATGTTTTTGTGTTTTTACATATCTCTGCGTTTTGGATTATTTGGATATTAACATTTAATTTTAGGTCACAAGAAACAATTGCTAGATTCTCATCCCCTCCGTCCCCGAGTTGCCTTTCGACCACAAATGTCTTTTAAATTACAGCAATTTTGGATTAAAACTGATAACATTTTTTTTAAAAGTTCACACCCTGTCACAGATTTTTCTATAATTTGTATGAGATTCTAATAATAATTTTATATCGGCCCGAGTTACCATACCCGACCCGCACCTCCCCAACAACACAAACGCACCACACGAAAAATCAATTAGTCGAGCTGCGCTGTTCTACGACAGCTGTTTTTAGCTCTACTGGCCAAAGTCCAGGCGAGCTTATGCGATCACTTTCCGTGCGTCGTCCGCCTGTCTGTCTGTCTGTTAGCAATTTTATAAAATCGACATCTCCTCTGAAACCGTTTAAAGGATTTTGATGAAACTTCATCACAATGTTACTTGGGAGGGTCCCCTCTCAGATTTGTGTTTTTCATGGCCGCCAGTCATCCAAGATGGCCATCATGGCTAAAACTTGGTCAAATTTAAGTAATTTTCAAACGACATCTCCTCCGAAACCACTTATTCCATTATTGTGAAATACCATAAACATGTTCCTTGGGTTGGCCTCTATCAAGTTTGTGTTTTTCGTTATCGTCGAATTACCAAAATGGCCACCACAGTGACCCAAATTTTACATAGATCTATAAAGGAAAAGGTTGAAAATGACATTTTCTCTAAAACCGGTCGAAGGATTTTAATGAAACTTAATCACAATGATCTTTGTGATAGTCCTCCTCAGATTTATGTTTTTGCGGCCTTCAGTCATCCAAAATGGACACCATGGCTAAAATTAGGTCAAATTTAAAGAGATTTCAAACAACATCTCCTCCGAAAACACTTAATCCATTCCAGTGAAATATCATATACATGTTCCTCGGGTTGGCCTCTATCAAATTTGTGTTTTTTGTTATCGTCGAATTATTCAAATGGCCGCCACGACGACCCAAAGTTTACAGAGTTATATAGGAAAAGACTAAAATTGACATCTGATCTGAAACCTCTTGAAGGATTTTGTTGAAACTTCACCACTCTTTTTGTTGTTTTTGTCTCCTTCATTGTAGTTTCAAGTCCTTGTTTGCAGTACAGTGCGGACCTACGATGCCATTGCGTACGGACGCTGTGGTTTCTATAGGACCCTATATCTCAATTTTTTTTATTTATCAAAATGATCATTGGGATAGTGCGCCTCAGATTTGTGTTTTTCGAAGCCGCCAGTTGTCAAAGATGGCTACTATGGCTAAAACGAAGTCAAATTTTAGGAAATTTCAAAGGGCATCTCCTCCGAAACCTCTTAATCCATTCCAGTGAAATATCATATACATGTTCCTTGGGTTGGCCTCTATCAAGTTTGTGTTTTTCGTTATCATCGACTTATCAAAATGGTTGCCATGGTGACCCAAGGTTTACATAGAATTATATAGGAAAAGGTTAAATATGAAATTTTCTCTGAAACCTTTTGAAAGATTTTGTTGAAACTTTATCACAATGGTTGGCGTCTATTAAGTTTGTGTTTTTTGTTTTCTTGCAATAATCAAAATGGCCACCGTGGCGACCCAAAGTTTATATAGGAAAAGTCTAACTATGACATCTTTAGAGCGACCCTCTTGGACCTCTTGTTTATTATAAACTGCGATTTAAATTGTCAATTAGTGGTTGGTAAAAAAAAGAATCCAATTCTACAAATATATAAATTACATGAATTGTCAAAATTATCCATGGAAATGCTGGAAACTGGAGCCCGATTAAAGGGACACATGGCAATCTTTTTTTTTTAAACTAGCGGCGTCCCGTTATTTTTTCTACATAAATTGCAGTTGTTCAATCATTGATGTTAATTATAAATATTGTATTAAGCCATGTGTTTTTGCTTATAAATAATTGTTGATATTATTGAATCAATAATATATTAAAACTTACAGTATAATAATACGAAATAGTGAATACTTAAAATATTATTTATTTAAATGTAACCAGGGTAAAAGTAAAAACGATACTGGATATATAAATCGAGACACCCATTTCAAATACTTCAAGATTGTCGTGTGTCCCTTTAAGATTTTAGTCATTGGTTTATAGTAATATGAATAAATTATCCAGTCCAGAAAACTCCTTAAATTAATATTTAATAAGTCCATATTTAATAAGTCTATCAACTAGTTTATAATTACTAATTATTGCAGAGAACAGGAAAAAACAACCACAAAAAAACAATTTAAGAATTTGAACTCAGATATTCCGTACCTACCAGTATACTAGGAATTTAAGCGGTATGATTATCACAGCTAATGGGGGGTTTCCCCCCACCACCCCCTCTTTTTGTACGCAGTATTCAGGGCAAATTTAGAGAGTATTCAGTACCCACGTCCCGGTTGCCAGTACCCGCAAATTACATTATTTAGTATTCGTACTCGGGTAAAAAATTAAGAAGTATTCAGTACTCAGCTATAAATTAGAGAGTATTTAGTACTCGAGGGTGTGTGGGCTGGGGTGGGGGTGGAGGCACCCACGCTAATCCGAGATATGCTTCCATAAAATCGATCAAAATGTTGCGAATGACAGTATTACATGTGATGTATTAACTTAATAAACTAATCTAAAATATAATCCAAAACATGTTGTTGGTTGCAGGTATCACTCCACGAATTGTTTACGGAACAATCACAAGTGAGAGCATTATTGAATGGTTGGAATCAATGAAGTACCTTGGCGTTGACAAAGTCATAATATACGCGGATAAAAGTCTGAACAGCGATGCCTTAAAGACGTTATATTACTACGAACGTACAGGACTGGTAGATGTTTTTCCATATTGTCAACCGGGTAAAGGTGTGTATTTTTGCCCTTACGTCGCTTTTAACAATGTTTCAGTCACATCTCTATGTGTCTAATTGTATCAGTGAGAGCTATGCTCAGTGTTTATAATGCTGCCAAACTGGAATACCAGGTGCTAGAAAACTGACATGAAACCCCACCCAGTCACAATATACTGACACAAGGCCGACAAGTCCTAGAATTACAATGTATATGCTGAGCGTCAAGCAAGGGAGCTACTAGTACTATTTTTATGTAACGGTCTTGGTATGACCCGACCAGGGACTGAACCCATGAGCTCCCGCAGGCTTTTAAGATTCATAAAACCGGTTTTGAGACTTAAAACCATTTTTTCTTCGATAAACAGGGATTATCGAGCGATAATATAGGTCTATTGAATTAAAACTATTTTCAGTTAAATTCGGTTTCAAGATTCTTAAAACCGTTTTAAGACTTAGATTTGTTTAACAAATACATACTATGTTGGTTTTAAAATGGGGTTCCGGGTGTTTGGCCACAGTAGCTGTTTGAAACTGTCTGTGGTAGTGACATGTCCAGTTAGTACACTAGCCACGGGGTGTTTTCTCATCCCCAGCGTTTTATTCCGTGTTCTACTGTTTTGTTGCATATTATATAACTTTGTCGTAAACTGTGTGTTGACCAATTGCTATATATAATTAACCAGTTGCTATATAGAACATATATAATATACAGTAGTGTGTTTATATATACTTTACGTTAATTCGTATAAACGTATCTTGTGTAATATTTGATAATATTATGAGGTAATACACATACCTTCTGTAGTACTGTTTTGTGTTGATTTTAAATGAAAAAAACAACAAGCAAAATACCTAGAGGTATTTAAAGGACGTGTGTATTATGTGTCTTGTATGATATCACTCGGGAAGACAATATCCCGCCTTCTTCAGTTGCAATGATATTTTATTGTCTTAGT
Organism: Cyrtodaria siliqua; assembly: GCA_037043455.1. Taxonomy (NCBI): domain Eukaryota; kingdom Metazoa; phylum Mollusca; class Bivalvia; order Adapedonta; family Hiatellidae; genus Cyrtodaria; species Cyrtodaria siliqua. The sequence continues at coordinate 80,516 of JAWPHD010002968.1, forward strand.
ATGTTGTGAAGGAGAATCCCTTATTTTGAATGTGTCAAAATATATCGGGACCGTCTAGTTCACAAATGGCACTCGCTATGGTACTGGTATATAGGGATATCACCTATTCTCGGCAGTTATTACGGTATATTCAGTAATCTGTCAAGTTCATATAGTACCTTTAGCAGTGAGATATACTCTTTAGCACGTATTTCGTAATATCGTGTATTACTACGAGTATATGTATTATATATGTAGAGTGCACGACCATATGTTACACTGTAAGGTCGTGTATGCACTGACATGCAGATTGATATCCCGTTCAGAGGGGATACGATGTCTATAGTACGGATCTCCAAATCCTCAGCTAGCGATTTACGTTAGTAAAGTAACACAATCTATATGTGTCTTATATATTATCGATTTATTTTGGTGCCTCCATGTATACCCAAGAGGTAGTGTAATATATACAGAAGTGAGGCCAGATCGGGTTGATACCGTCTAGATTGTCACATTGCTCCACTGACCGTTCCAAGGCAGTAGCCCTATTGTCAACCCTTTTGTTTTGTGATGTCGTTTGCATTTATTATTGCTTTTGCATTATTGTTTGTCTGTTTGCGTGTTTGTTTCTATGTTGTGTGGTTGACTGTCCTCCTTGAATGCTACTTTCCCTGTTCGATATTTTTATATTTATTTCATTTAGCTAAGGTCACACTCTTGTAATGTGTGTGATGCATATACAGACGAATATACTCTAAGTATTCAGGGGTAAGACCAGATCGGGTTGATACCGTCTAAATTGTCTTACAGTTAATGTTCATGAGTGGTGTATGTATTGGAGAATACACTCAAAGGGTCGGACTGAGTCCAGAAATAAGATCAGATCGGGTTGATACCGTCTTTGACCAAAGAGTGCAGAGAGTAGTCAGGTGTAAGACCAGACCGGGTTGAAACCGTCTGTATTGTCTTACAGTTAATGTTTATGATAGTATGTATTGAAGAATACACTCAAACGCATTCTCCGGCTTAATGCAGTTAATGGTTTAATCCAGAAATAATATCAGATCGGACTGATATTGTCTAGTTTGTCTTATAAAGCCTTCAATTTAAACAAAGAAAACAGATAATGCTCGAGTAATACAATATGTTCAGGGCTGAAAATGTATGTGTAACTCTGTCGCTGTATAGACAGCGACTGCTAGCAAGGTAAATTCTCGCCGTATATAAACTATTGTGCCGCATTCTGTATTAATTAGCTAGACGTGTGTCCAATTGAATCTCCTTCTATGGCTATGAACGAGCGTAACCGAATTACTCTGCTCACTCGGGAAATCAATTAAGGTGAGAAATTCTCATGACCATTCAAACGTCATTAGGACATGTTGTTCATTAGGACTTCAGTTGTAAGTACATATTTGTTCAACACAAAGTAAAGAAGCAACACCTGAATAATTTACGTAGTATATAAGATTTTCATTGTGTCTTATATTATACTATCGTTTCTTCTTTGTTTTATTTTATATATGACTATTTCTTATCTCGTCCATTGTCTTGTTTTTCTCATGAGCCGGAATAATGCGTCTTTGACCTTACTATTCCGGATATTATTATTTTCTGAGCTTCGAATTTTAACCAACATAATTTATTTTTATGTGTTTGATATCGAGTATGTTAACTGCAACTTTTTAACCGTAACTTTACTCTTGAATGTCCTTTTATGAGATAAGTGTATGACGTCTATAATGACGATTTTCATATTGACTTATCGCTAAATCAGTGATCGCTCGTATGCATTTAAATATCCGTTTTTACAACATGAATACTTATTGAACATGTCTTAACTGTTATTTCATTTTAAGAAATCAAATATACCTAATGAGGATAGCATATGACTTCGTAATTATTTAACATGTCTTATGTTTTAGCCCATTCTATGTCTATTTTTATTTATATTTTGAATTATACACACATGTATGCTTATATCTACAGTCATGGTGTGAATGAGTGTTCATTTATGCGTTTATATCGTATATGTCTTATATCGTGAACATCTATAATTATTATAACCCCGTAGTTATTATGTCTGCACCTTATAATTGCATATGTGAAATCATTGTTGTTTTACTGTACAAAGGCATAGATATACATATGTATATATGTTAACATATACAGAACTACAAACCTATAATCTGGGGCGGTAACTTCCATGTGTTTACGCTCTTGTTTTCAAGCACCTTTTTTATTCTCATGGTATTCAGAGACATATATTTTTCGGACAGATAATTCTTGAAGCTCACCAGCACTGTTCATCATTACAACGAATGCATTTTACTTGCCAATGTCAAAGGAAGAGCAACACGTGTCGCACCCTTTGAATGTGTAAACCATCGATCCGTTCAAAGTAACAACATTAACGTTTATCAAAACTATTATGTATAAGGATTTATCTGGACAAATCTAAATTCTCTTCATGTCAGTCTCAACGAATAGTGTTTGTACACCCAAATGGTCAAAATGATATACTAGTAATGCATGTACACCCGTGTCTGGTCTAAATGCATGTACACCCGTGTCTAATCTTAGAAGAAGAACAACAAAACATTGCCTAGATTTAAACTTGACAGTATAGCAATAAATGAATAAGCATGCTGGTTTATCCTGGTTAGATTCAAGATATTCAATGACTGGTACACGTGTATACGAAGGGTGTTCATTATGTTCTGTCAATGCACACACAGCTCAAGAATAACAACTAAGAAGATTATTTGGCTTTCACATTTGTATAGCGCTATTCATTCCCTATGGAACGCTACTACAGTTATCGATATACACTGAAACGCAAAATAAACGCAACTCGGGAATTTCCGCTAGGTATTGAATATACTGCATACTTAATTCCACATAATATTCCAAGAAATCATAAGATGTATAGTAAGAAAAATGTTGCAGTTAATTAGAGAAAGGACACAACTGTGATATTGTTGACGTTTTAATCACACTACACCTTGTAACAAGAAATCCATAAATGTTGAAGTTCCTCTTTGAAAAACTGAGCCTGTTCATTACTGTATTTAACGTAAAGAGTTTGCAAAATGTTGCGTCCTAAGTTTGCTCACATACTTGAGCCAAACGCGTACTCTGTCAGTAATAAAATTTTGCAGGAATACTATTTGCTATTTACTACGTGTTGTTTTAGTATCATTTTTTCCGAAAGGAAAGGTCTTACATAGCCATGTACCATTCGATTAACAGCAGCATATTGTACATACAATATATAGCGGAAATTCCCGAGTTGCGTTTTTTTTGCGTTTCAGTGTATATGCACGCAATCAAATTCTATGACAATTTGAAACAGGCTAGTCACTGACTACTGTGTATAGTTATGGATTGTAAACGCGTCATAATTTGATAGCAATTCGGGCTATATAAAAGCTCGTTGTTATCTCGGTGTCAGGCCCAATGGTCTTTACAATGGAATTGTCCAAATTTATGGGGATTCCTAGGTATCTTCTAGGACAGTTTACTAATGGATGTCTAAAGTCCGGGTCAAACAAGAGTCTGTCAAAGATGCCATATGATGTGGACGTCCAGTTAGACAAAGCACCATGTCTGGAGTGATGCTAATCAATACATGTTTAGCACTACGGGGTCGTAGGCCATGCATGGTACATTTAATAACAAGGTCCGGACTTCGCGTTGTGATTTCCATAATTTATTGGTACATATAAAAAGTCCGAATAATTACACCTTCATGATACGCTATGAAGATCCTGTTATATATATATATATATATATATATATATATATATATATATATATATATCTGTTATATATGCATATCACTTTCGTATAGTGGTTTTTCTGTACTTCCATTTGTTAACTACTTAGATAGTCCCTATTATTAAATGTCTTAGGTTCACAAAGTATAATAGTATTTAGAAACGTTCAAGTGTCCATATCTTCAAATTAGTATGTAGTAGTAGTAGTAGTAGTAGTAGATCTTTATTTCCTCCAAGCATAGGAGAGTATACATATATATTACAGTCAAAGTAGTCAACATATATACAGTTCAACATATAAATGGCATACATACAATACATGTGACTTAAATAAATCCGTACTTCAACTATTCAAAATTCAGTATATTTACAAATCACATATGACGCATAGAACAAAGATGAATTTAAGTCATAAATTGCAGATGAAAAAATAAAAATAAAAATGATATTAATAATAATAATAGTAATAACACTATATGGTGGTGATTAAAGGTTGTAATTATCATAACGCCATGTGTCCCTTTATCGAAACGAAAAACAAAAGATTACAAAGTGTGTTATTAATTACGAACCTCCTTGTTTAAACGTTACTATCGGCAAACCTAAATAGTAATACTTCAACAAAGTGAATCGAATTTCAGTTAGAAATAATAGTATACCACATGAGTGTCCCTTGTTGAAACGAAACACAAGGTTACACAATGGGATATTAAATAAGTATCATTGTTATATGTATTAAAATATACATTTTTCATATATAATGATCAGTGTTTGATTGTATTTAAACATATGTTTTATGATGTATTTCCGTGAGGATACAACATACACTTTCACAAAAAATGTGCTTGTTATCATAATGATTAACATAAGTTTACGAACAGGCTTCACACTCAAAATGCTCTTTCTAACGCGTCTCTATCCAATAAAAACGAGATGATTAAATATGATTCAATAAAGCCGAGCTATAGGAAGTCCACATACTATAAACAAAGTAAACAGAGTTCAGTGTAAAATATTCCAAAGAACTTGCAGAATACAACATGTTTTGCAGATTAAAATCGCATGCACCGAGTAATATATGAACTTTTTCCTTTGGATTAAGACGTACAACATATCTATAAATATCAATACCGAAATTTGTTTCCAAGCTATTCCAAAACTTTCTTCTAATATCATTTAAAAACACACAGCTACCGAGAACATGGTCTACCTTAAGATAATATTGTGTGTCACATAGTTCACACTGATGCTCCATCTCTTCTTGAGCCAGTTGAGCTAGTATTGAAATACAACATTTGAACTGTGCTAGTTTTTTTGGATATTGTTTACTAAGAAGCCATAATGCACAAACTGTAAAATTCGGTTGGATCGATTTGAATCTAATAAATGATGTTTCAGTCGTTCTAATATCCCATTGATTAATACATCAAGATCTTACTCTTGAGTTTATAATGTTTTTACAACTATTTTTATTTGGAAAACCGCCATTTTCTAAGTATCTATTTATTACATATGTGAGGTTGTATTTAAAAAGAATTGCCATGATATCTGGAATAAAACCGATTTGATGATGTCCATTGATTCCAAAAGAGGTGAGACGTAAAAGAAATATATCCTTTGCTGCACAACGAACACTAAGACGACATAATTGGCCAAGAAGTTGCAGCTTTTTCTTATCTATTTCGTACTCGATTGGCATTGAATTGAATAGAGATGATGCCACGTCGGTTCTAGTTCTTTTAGGCAATGATTGACTAAAGTTTATGCAAAAACGATGAGCTCGCTCTAACGATAATAAATCTGAATTTGTCATGCTGGTCCAGGCTTCACAACCAAATAAAGCCTTGGGTAAGATAATGGAGTTATATACAGTCCTGCATGTCAGTGGATGTAATCCGTGATCCTGTATCAGACCACTGTTTATTAGACCAAAAAATGTACTTTTGATTTTCTTACAAGATTCATCAACAGATTTACTTAAAGTAAGATATTTATCAACAACTATACCGAGATGTGTATAGTTTAGCACTTCTTTTAGTTCGTTACTTCCTATATACCACAATCGGTTAGAGCCTGTATATTCCCTTTTTTTCCCATTGAAAACAATAAAACCGCATTTTGACGCATTATATTCAAATCGCCACTTCTTCGCATAATTGTCACAAATGGCCAACATATTATCAAGACCTTTTTTAGAAAGTGATACCAAAGTCATATCATCCGCGGAAGTTGGAAAACAGAAACTTTTATTACCTATACGATAACCGCTAGTGCTAGCAGACAGGATATTCATCAATTCATTTATGAAGCATAAGTACATAAAAGGAGAGATTTTCCCACCTTGCCGTGTGCCTTGCTTAATACAGAACCACTCCGATCTGTACCCCTTATACAATACACAGCTTGTCATGGATGTATGCATATCCATGATTATCTTTAGTAATTTGATATCAAGACCCATTTTATGCAATTTATAAAAGAGGCCATTGTGCCATAGCCTTTCAAAAGCTTGCCTTACATCATTAAACGCAACAAACAGTTTGCTTTTATTTTCTTTACTGAAGTAAATTATTTCACGTAACATAAATGAAGTCATACTACAGCCTAGCCCAGGTCTGAATCCCCCTGTAATGTAGACAAAGGTTCTTCTATACTGTCTATTACCTTTTCAAGTATAATACTTTCATAAAGCTTTAATATAGCGGATGACAATGTTATCGCTCTATAACTATTAGGATCGTCCTTGCGTTTCTTCCCACCCTTGAATATGGTAATTATAATACCCTTTTTCATATCTACCGGGATGAAACATCTATTATACATTTCGGTAAATAGGAAAGAAAGATTATTGTATAGTTTTTCACCACCAAATAGCAAATGCTCAGAATAAACTATCACATGAGCATGCTTTCCCTTTACTGACTTTCTTTATATGTGTTTTTATTAAGTCCACAGTAATATTTGTATTAAGCCGTTCATCATTTATGCATCTTATCGTCTCTATTTCTGAGTTAACAAACTCAGCAAATTGATTATCAAATTGAGGTTTATCTACATCGGAATAAATTTTCTCAAAATATTCTCCCCATTTATGCGTCAGCTCCTTCGGATCTCTGTGGGTAGCACCATCAAATCTAATCTCGCTACCGACACTATTGCAAGCTGTTTTTCTGCGCGCGTTCACTTTCCGCCAAAACAGACCGCTGTCGACTTCGGCAGTCTTATCTATATCTTCATTCAGTTCTATTAGATATTCTTCGACTCTTTTTCTATGGTAGCAGCGAAAAGAAGATTTTGCGTGTTTATAATTTGCATAAGATATAAATGTTGCACCTCTAGGTCGACCGTCATTAATCCACTTATTTCGCATGGATCGCATTTTAAAATGTAATTTTTTCAGAGCACTATTCCAATAAGGCTTGAGGTACGGTCTATATTTAGACTTAGGATCGTTTTTTCGGATGAGTTATGTATGCAATTAACGATATACGCGTATAGCTTATCAGATGACTGATTGCATGTTAATATGTTATTATGAATATATCCTAAGTCAATCATATTGTCCATCTCGTCTGTATATGATCGTACCGTTGATTCATCGAGCTTATTCCATTTAACGGGGCATATACTAATACTCTCGTTAAGTTCTTGAATTGGGGAGGGAGGAGCAAACGAGCAAATTATAGGCCTGTGGCGAGATAAATTCAAAGCATTATCATCAGAAATTTCGCAGAATAATAATCTATCTGTCAACTCAAGCGGAAATACAATATGATCAATTAACGACTCATATTGTCCACAGTACGATACAAATGTAGAATTTGCACCCCGGAACATGGGAAGTAGATCGACTGCACACATATTTATGTCAGACAAGTATCGTGAGAGATATACTCCTCTATCATCTAGGTCTTTTATAAAATGTTGCCCCTGCAAATGAGTATTAAAATCACCCATTACAATAATGTAGCCATTGTTACAATACATAGATATTATGTTATTCAAATTATCTAGATGTTCATAATATTCATGCATACTATGATTTTTACTTGGAGAGTATATTTGAATAATATATAAAAACACATTTCTAGATACCTGCAATTGTATCCCACATATTCTATCGTTGTCAATTTCAAGAGGTGTTATGCGATTATCTAGTCGTTTTTTCCAAAGTAAAGCTACTCCACCTTTTCCTACCTTTCTTATCGATGGTAACATTAAATCGAAATTGCTTATACCAAATGCATTGTAATCTATATGAATGCTATTTAAGAAATGTAAATCTTTATTATATAGCCAATGTTCTGATATTCCACAAATATCTATCGACTCATTTTGTAAAATAGAACCAAGATAACTAACACTAGACATGATGCCAGTGGCATTCCATGTCATAATATTTATATTCTGACTTTGTATTGACATCGAAACAGAGGAATATATCTAGTACTAAATAAAGTACCATTTGTTTGATTTTAAAAATACTTGTCAAATTATTACGATTTATATCGATTGTTGTTGTACCATGTTCTGCATTTAATATCATCTGGCCAGAAACCGTCCTCTGTGACAATGGTACATTGTTTAACGTTTACATTCATTTTGATGACGGTTTGTTTAGACATCTTACTAGTAAATATGTTAATCCACGTAGGTTAAACACCTCTCTTTTTGCAGTAAAAATATATTTTGCTCTCAGTTATAGTAGGCTTAAAACCACCAATGTAAAATGATTTAAACTTGACTGTATAGCAATAAATGAATAAGCATGCTGGTTTATCCTGGTTAGATTCAAGATATTCAATGACTGGTACACGTGTATACGAAGGGTGTTCATTATGTTCTGTCAATGCACACACAGCTCAAGAATAACAACTAAGAAGATTATTTGGCTTTCACATTTGTATAGCGCTATTCATTCCCTATCGAACGCTACTACAGTTATCGATATACACTGAAACGCAAAATAAACGCAACTCGGGAATTTCCGCTAGGTATTGAATATACTGCATACTTAATTCCACATAATATTCCAAGAAATCATAAGATGTATAGTAAGAAAAAAGTTGCAGTTAATTAGAGAAAGGACACAACTGTGATATTGTTGACGTTTTAATCACACTACACCTTGTAACAAGAAATCCATAAATGTTGAAGTTTCTCTTTGAAAAACTGAGCCTGTTCATTACTGTATTTAACGTAAAGATTTTGCAAAATGTTGCGTCCTAAGTTTGCTCACATACTTGAGCCAAACGCGTACTCTGTCAGTAATAAAATTTTGCAGGAATACTATTTGCTATTTACTACGTGTTGTTTTAGTATCATTTTTTCCGAAAGGAAAGGTCTTACATAGCCATGTACCATTCGATTAACAGCAGCATATTGTACATACAATATATAGCGGAAATTCCCGAGTTGCGTTTTTTTTTGCGTTTCAGTGTATATGCACGCAATCAAATTCTATGACAATTTGAAACAGGCTAGTCTCTGACTACTGTGTATAGTTATGGATTGTAAACGCGTCATAATTTGATAGCAATTCGGGCTATATAAAAGCTCGTTGTTATCTCGGTGTCAGGCCCAATGGTCTTTACAATGGAATTGTCCAAATTTATGGGGATTCCTAGGTTTCTTCTAGGACAGTTTACTAATGGATGTCTAAAGTCCGGGTCAAACAAGAGTCTGTCAAAGATGCCATATGATGTGGACGTCCAGTTAGACAAAGCACCATATCTGGAGTGATGCTAATCAATACATGTTTAGCACTACGGGGTCGTAGGCCATGCATGGTACATTTAATAACAAGGTCCGGACTTCGCGTTGTGATTTCCATAATTTATTGGTACATATAAAAAGTCCGAATAATTACACCTTCATGATACGCTATGAAGATCCTGTTATATATATATATATATATATATATATCTGTTATATATGCATATCATTTTCGTATAGTGGTTTTTCTGTACTTCCATTTGTTAACTACTTAGATAGTCCCTATTATTAAATGTCTTAGGTTCACAAAGTATAATAGTATTTAGAAACGTTCAAGTGTCCAAATCTTCCAATTAGTATGTAACGATGACTGCCCTACTATACTGGCTTCCATGGTATAGTTTAATTTATCCCACACCCTGTCTTAGACTGCAGGGATCCATCTTACAAGATCGACGGACTCTTCACTCTTTACCCACCGACTCTCTACTCTCTACTCCCGACTTCGCTATTCTTTTCGTGCACTCAGTATTATACTAGAAGATTACCCAGTCTACCTCTCGGCAGTTAGTCATGCCTCACATATGGACATCGACATGTGTAGCTACAGCTTAACGCCATGGTGATAACCTCATTGTATGCATACATTACCCACAAGACATTTCGGCGAATGGTCTCCCCTAATATGGCAATACCTCTTAACTCCCAGACTTCATAAGTTTCCAGAAACTTCCAGAGAAACTAAGTTTAGAACAGGTGAACAATAACAGGTGTTCAGATGATTAACAAACAACTAACTCACAGTATTAGGAAACTCCCATTGCATGAACAGGTATGATACAGATTAACAGGGGTGTACTTAACTCCAATTGTGTTACATTTATGAACTGTTATTAGGTTAAGTACAATGGCCAGGCTGTAGTGTTACACGTGTTGGCCGAAGAAGCTTGGTATAGGGTGAGAGACCTATCTAGAATGTCTGGCTTTTCATTAGGAAATGTTCATCTCATTTTAAGAAAAAACTTTTAATGTGAGGAATATTGCAGCTCGCTGGATGTCCCGGTTGCAGTCTGATGAGCAAACGAAAACTGCTGTGAAAAATGCCACCAACTGTTGAAAATGTTCCACAGATACAAAACTCGAGAATTGTTACTGGAGACGAGACATGGTGGGGATGTTTTTTTTTTTAGCTAAACAATAAAGTCTCAAGCAATATATGGGCCACTAGAGCGGCCAGTAGACCCTGCATTGCAGAGAGAATCTAGAGTGTCCTTTAGAGGCCTTTAGCATTTTTCACAATACATGGACCAGTTGTATAAGTCGACATACAACAGAAGAAAGTGCCTAGTTCAGTCAAAAGGTTTTGAAGAAGCTAAAGCGAAGCCCCAAAACTGGACTTCGTCATATTTTTTCTGCTGCATATCAACGCTCCAGCACACACAGCGGCTATTGTAACTATGTTTCTGGAACGAACTGGAAAAGGTCAATGCATTCCCGGGTGTCCCTTGAGTCAGTAATTGACCAGTGGCTAAGGAGTGTACCCTAACTCCAGTATTAAAACACATTTCAAATGTGCCTAAAACGCTTAAAAATCTGCATATAATCTAATGGAGAATACTTTGAAGGAATGTTAAGAATTTTTAAAATGTTGTGCTTTTTCTAGGAATATCACTACAATTGACAATATATAATGAACGCCCCTCGTATGCTCTTTTCAATGTCCGACACTTTTGATATCCATATTTTTGTCTAAGTATGTACTTCAAAAACAAGGAACCATGCAGCTGTATGTTTATTTGACTGAAGACGACATAATTTGAATAATTATTCGTCGAACATGATTCTATCCTCCTTAAAACCGATACTGGTGGAATACGTCTATTTTAATGTTTTCCATGATATCGGCCTTTTTGTTTGAAACCACTTCCCCATCATCACAAACTAACTCAACGGTACAGGTGCATTCTCGGAAGTCATAACTCAATCCAATGGGACTTGTTTTTAATTAATGTATGGTCATTAGCTCTCAATACATGTCTTCCTCATTTATTGGGTTATCTTTTGATTTGCATTTCACATAATCTGACTATCAGTAGAAACGCCAGCCCTTTGGCGTAGGAATCTATCAAGCAAGGTCACGTGATAAAATCGATAGCGAAATGGCATTATCGGCGAAATTGACAAGTAAATTGGTCGAACGTAATCTTTGCACACTTCCCATTCATAGTTATTGGTATTTGTCAAAGGGATGAATTTAGGCTGTTTTAAGGTTTAAATTGCAGACATGCGCTTTTCAATCAAACTCGATTGATTTTGTCGTTTTACAAGCAGAAATAAAAACAATAATGTACGCGTAGATAAATCTTGGCTCTGTCCATAAGTAAAATTTCAATAATTTCGGAGACACGTACTTTTTTCCCCCGAAAATTAACTTACATGACCCACCAACGCAAAGACGGCAACATTCATATACATTGACAGAAGCGACCGGGTACACAATAATTGAAATAATTCCATTATTTTAATATATATACTTAACAAGTATGTGTCCATGCATTGCAGACTAAATTTCCGATCTAAACATCTTTGGGTTTATGCCAGAGTGCTCAAATTAGGTTTTAACAAACAAAATTGCAACGGTACGTCGGGAAACGAAATCAGGATGGTGAAAATATACGATGCTATTAAAAACCAAAAGTCAGTCAGAAAAAAGTACGAAACTTAACAAAGTACACCGTAATCGCTAAAATATAACGAATCGGCATTCCCAATTAATGTTCACGCGGGATATAAAATCGTGAAATTATGAAATTATTTTTAAGAGATATTTTGATTTCAACATTGTTCAGTATTTAATAAATTATGAGAGTAAAATGTCAACAGTTTTTGTCAGGGACACCATTACCGTAGTATCCCTTCAACCCAGCCACCTCACCCCTCCCCCATCCATACCGTATACATTAAGTTCTATATAGCTGAGAATGCGCTTTTTTTATCAAATTCTATTTATTTTGTCATTTTAGAAACGAGAATAAAAACAAATACATGTACGCGTAGATACATCTTTCCTCTGTTCATGTGTAATTGTTTTTAATGAAATCGGGACAGGTACTTTTTTCCGAAAATTAACTACCATGACCCACCCTGAACGGGTACACAAGAAATAAAATAATTCCTTTATTTAAATAAATATAATTAAAATGGTTGTGTTCATGCATTTCAGACTAAATTTCTGATCTATGCATGCTTTGGGTTTATGTCAGATTGCCCAATTTATATTTTAACAAACAAATTTGCAACGGTATATCGGGTAATGAAATCATGATGGCGACAATATACGAAATAAAATTCGATAAACTAATATAAGTTTAACAGGCAGATTTATATTCTTTTAATTGTTCATTTAAAACTGAATGGACGACTCGAGATTTAAAGAAAGCAAGACTGGCGTGTGTTCTTTTAACAAAGTATAAATACACGACTGACGAACAACAGACATGTTGTTACCAGTAACAAACATTAAAGAGTGTATTATGTGAAACACTTTTACGCGTGAATCAAAAGGTGCGGATCTGTTATCTTTATGTAAATATTATTTAGGGCATATATAGTTTTTAGACCTAAATATTTGCAGTAACGATGTAAATCACAATAAAGAAAAAGAGAACAAACATATTAAATATTTTCTTTTCCTGAATATATATATGTATTTTGGGTGTTCTGGCTCAAAGCTCTCGCTCTGCTCGAGTTTGAGCCTGAGAGCTTTGAGCCAGAAGAGTTTGAGCCAGAAACACCCAAAATACATATATATAAGTAAATCACCATAAAATGGTGATTTACTTGATTTATTAAAACTTTTTTAAAATAGGGGTAGAGAAGATTGCAAGTTTAAATTTTTTATTAGTTATCAAAATTACACCCCTAAAAATATAAAATGTTTCTTTAATACAAAACAAATTTGTTGATTTGTTATTAAAATTTTACTCAAATCAAGAATTTTCCGACCTTGAATACAAAGGTGGTGGATCATACTCAAACACACTACTAAAACAATAAATTACACACTTTTTAGACTTTTTTGCAAGGTTGCCATTGCTTCCTTTCTTCCCTGCTCTACTAGTTTTTTTTTTTGAACTTCACTTATTTCAGCCTTTTTTTGTTTTGTGTCCTGTTTTAAACTATAATATTTATCTAACTCATCCAAAATCAACTTGAACTCTTGATCAGATATTTGTGCATCACTCAACGCTTTTGATATTAACTGTTTTATACTATTTAACTTGGCCTCTGCCAAAGTTTTTATTTCATGATGTTTTTGAGCTTTTGCATTAAGCTTGCGTCTGATAAAATTAATACAAACACCTGTAGCTCCACATACTATTGCTGCTATTTCCAAAGGTAACACAACTGGAACAACAAATCCAATTCCAGCCATAATAACACCTGCACATATTAAGGTAGTGTCAATTCCATCTGTAATATTAATACCACGTTTATATTTTTTATAAAGTGACTGACGTATATCTCGTTCTGTAATTAACTTTTTTTCAATCTCTGAAATATTTTGTAATCTATAATTTTGTCCGTCTTCCACTGGCAACTCAGGATATATACTTGGTGCTGTCGGTTGCTTCATTTTTTTATTAATAAATAAAAAATTAAATTAATTCAATTAATAATGATGCCACCGTATTTACAGCGGTAGCGTTGGCAATCTTGCATACAAAGTTAACAACAGAACCAGCACCAATTTCTAAAGGTTTATCAAAGTTATCATGATTGCGTTGGATGATGTGAAGCGTTATGCCATAATTTGGTTGTTCAACACCATTGACAGAAACTATTACAGATACGTCACCAACTAATCGTTCACATGCTAAACCTATTCCCATAATCCGTCCACGGCGTGTCATTAAATGCCCCACATTTTTTTCTGCCCCGCCGTTACCAAATGAGAGTATTCCGTTTGATACAAGTGGGCCCTTAGCCTCTGCAAATATTGTTATAATCCCATATTTAAGATTATCAACTCCATTTTTTAAATGATTAAACTGGTCAACAAAAGGCACAATTCGCCTATATAAATTTTGAACATCATCTATCAAAGCCTCTAAGTCTTCTGTTTTTTTAGGTCTTGTTGGTCCATATATACTCATTGTTTTTTTTATAAAAAATATATTTTTTAAATAATTTCTAAAACACAACTCATAGGCAAACCGTGATTATTTATTTTGTTGCCATACTCATCTCTGACTTCTATTTTCAATTCAGTAATTGCACCATTCATAAGACAGTGATATTCAGGATAAAAACTTGTATATACTATATCTCCAAACTGCTTATTTACTACAGGCACAACACCTATAATAGTGCTTGGTGCACCATTGAAATAATTACTACTCGTATTAACTTGTTCCAGATGTACATATAGCTGTTTATAAGGAGCTAAATACATTGGGTAATCTCCTATATTAGTACCTGTCAACCATTTTCTGTCCTTGAATCCCAGCATTTTTGAAATACCGCTTGACATTCGTGTTTCTATTGGCGTATGTATAATGACTACACCAATTTGCTCCATACTGTCCATGATAATCTTTTTATTTAGCACTTTAAACGGTTCTATCAAGTCTTGAAAGTTATAGAGTCCACTTGGAAAATGTTCTATTTTATCTGGGTTTCTTGTCTTTACGAGTTCATCAATAATATTATGCCAACTGATAGTGTATGTAAAACTTTTTAATCCAACGCGCTTAGTTCCATCTCTATTATCGATATACTGTTGTAAATTAATAGAGTTGTCTATGTTTGAAATTGTATGAAACATTTTTTTTAATATATATATATAAAAACACAAATAAAAATGATTTCTAAAGAATTTAAATATAACCCGGATGCTCTATATTCAAATACTTTCAGCAAGAAAGTGATAGATATAATAAATCAAAACATTGTCATTACATCAGACGGTAAATGCTTTAAAGAATCATTTTCTAATGTCTTTAAAAAATACAAACTTTCATACGTCAAATCAGATGATATAGTCCAACGCTGGGGAACAGATTGGATGTTATTTTGGCAGAATCAGTTGAATTTTGCTATTTGGTGTGCGACAACTGGATGTGGTATTGATTTCAACAATCATCTAAAAGCTGATACTCTGGTTGGTTCGTTATTTCGATTTCATGTCTATTACCAAGTCAGAAGAATATTATTTGAAATGAGTGTAGCAATGCCGCAAGACTCAAATTGGAATGCGTGTAATAACACATATAACCGAAACGCATACGAGAGAATATGCAAGGAGTTTAACGTTGACTTAAATTCAGACTGGAGACAGAAACAAAGCTATAATAATGGTCTAGGAACAATTTATAATTACTGGACAAATATTGGTTATCATCCTTTGGTAAATACTGTATACGACAACAAAACGATGAGTTTTACAGTCTATGAGAGTGATACAACATACCACATTGATACCACATTGCACAAGGATCTGAGGCTGACAATAGCTGGGCTACTTTTATACTAGATTGTTCATTTGGATTTACAAGAGCTGGAGTAGAAAGAATCAATGACAGCATAAGAACATACTGCTGGGCAATCCTTGGCTCACAATCACAAACAAGAACAGATATACTTGGAACTGGAACGGCACTTGATGCTCAAAATCAATGTTTAAAAAATGTAGAGGACGCAATAAATAGCCCCATCGACTTGCCCAGTCAAATTTCAAGATATGAAACCACCCTAAAATATGCAAGAAGTAAAGTAACTTTTGTCTATGGAAGTGGATTGTACATGTCTCCGAGTGACATGGAATTAAGAATCGGAACAATACAAGACTACAATAATGAAATTGTAATAGCAACCGATGCACAAGCATTAGGATTGAATAATGATGTAAATGTAAAACCAGTGCCACCAAAAATTATTCAACCTTTTCAAGGCACCACAACAAAGAATTTTTTACCGGAACATTCTGATAAATCAATACATAAAACTGTGGAGCATAACCCACCAGAAATACAAAAAATAGCGATTGAACATGAAGATAACAAAACCACTATAATTGTTGGTACTATAGTAATAGGTCTTGCTGCATTACTTATTTACGAGATTTACTAAACCACTCTTTGGCTGCCACATACAACAACCCGGAAACGAACACAAGCAAAGCCCATAAATTGTTACCAAGCCAATTAATAACATTACCTCTTGCAGATAAAAGCCATGATACTATTGCACCAATAACTCCTGGAAGTGCTGCAGCAGCTTTACCAGCTAGGTTGGCAAGAAGTTTACCAAGATTAAATAGTTGTTTTTTTATCCAATCTTTTACACTTGATGGATCAGGCTTTGGAGTTGGAGTTGGAGCAGCACTTTATGTGGGAATAATAGAATTAATTATCACCCCAAGAATCATACCAAATGCAGTTAAAATACTAACAATAGTAATACCTTGCTCCCTAAACAAGGTTTTGATCCTCTCACCAAGTGTTGTATCCTCGTTTAACATTTTGTTTATTGTCTCTTTTATCCTGCTTACTTGGTTACGAAAAGCTTCTCTGTTCTCATTAATGACATCCATTCTTGCACCTCTCTCATCTTCAAGGTCTTTGATGCGGTCGCTGATTCTTTTTATCTGGAATTCATCATTATCAGTCTTAGCTTGTTCTAACTTTTGTTTTTCTCTTGTTATGTCTTTATCAAGTTGTGTGAGTTTTGCCACGTTATTGGTGAGTTCTTCCTTGACAGTTGTCATTGCTTTTACTATTCCATCCATTTCACGCTTGTCTATATTTGTTTGTATTGAAACATTAGGACGCTCGTGAAGAGCACTTTTTATTGACTGTGCTGTGTTACCCACAATATTTGATAAATCTTGTAATGGGGTAGCATCCACATTATCTGGTAAATCGTTTCTTGTGCTCTCCAAATCTTGCAACGCTTGCCGAGCTTTTTGTGATACTTTTGTTCTACTGTCAAACTCCGGCAATTTCAAAAATTGTCTTACCGCCATTGTTCCCCCAGAGCCAACAACCCTGTTATATTCAATTACCAAAGAACCAAGAGCAAGAAATGTAAAAGAACCTTGCTTGGCAGTTATTCTTATTTCTTTATCACCAAACAACCGCCAGTATAATGTTTTACCATCAGATGATACTTTAAACTGGTCATAATCCATTTTGTCCGGTGTCATCTTATATCGTTTTTTTTATTTCATCATAAAAATATTTTACAAGATTTTCTTTGTGTGCTTCAAGTTGGGATTCTTTTAGCCTTCCTCCAAGGTCAGCAAGATGATCTCTTTCATTAAAAAAACTTCTTCGAATCGGCTCATCAGGCACCATTTGTAAATCATCATCATAATATTCATCATTATCATCTGGATCGTACACAGGATTGTCAAATCCTCCTTCAGCCATTGTTTATTTTATTTAATTTAAAAAAATATATTTAAAAAATAAAAACAATGTCAGCTTACGGAAACAAACTCAACCCTCATAGAAAACTAAGAGAACCTCATGGTGCCAAGGGCATCCGCACAAGTGTAGTAATAACTAATAATCCATCAACAATAGACTATAACCAGCAACTGCTTGTGAGATTTCCAAATCTAAGTACTAATGATGTGATAGTTCCACGTACTGCTCGTCTTGCCTTTGAAATAGAACTTAAAAGCAGAACAGACGCCAACGCTACTCTATTTCAAAATCTGGGTAGAACAATTGTGAAAAGAATGACAATAAGAATAACATGCTAAAACATAGAGTTGGTGCAGGAGATGCATCCGCAGACACCGGAGATGAAGCTATAGCAGCAGCTTATGGAAATATATTTTGTATTCCACTGGACTTTGAAATGTTAGAAAGTCATATGCCATTTTATCAAGCGGGGCTTGGTGATAGGTTAGAATATGAATTAACGTTTAATGATTATAACAAAGTTATAAAAAGCAGTGATGCTGATGCATCTTATGTAATAAATAATATCTGCTTGGAATTTGATACGGTTAGTGATGTTGAACTATCCAGACAAATAAGACAGCAAGTCAATGGTAAGATAGTATTTTTGTATGATTGTATCTTGCGACATAGAAAAATAACAGCAAACAAATCTGAAACCCTTTGGAATATCAACATTAATGTACCAGCACAGAGCATGAAAGGTATTCTAATGCTGTTTGAAGACCCAGAAAGAACAAGCGCAGAAACCTATTACAACCCAAAGATTGAAAAGGTTGAAATGACAATAGAGGGAGTACCAAATCAGTTGTATAGTCAGGGCATGAAGGCATATCAACATTGGGATGAAATCAACAAATATTTTGCTTTAACATCAAAAAGAAACAAAGAGACAGAAATAGTAGCGAGGGACTTAAACTTTACCAATGTTTCTCTTGAGACTTATCTGACAAAAGCATATGCTTTGTGGCTTGACCTTAGAACATGTGATGACAATTTATTATACGGCAGTGGAAGAAGAATAGAAAACGGCAGTGAAGGCATAACGATATTAATAAATAAAAAAGCAGATGCAGATCAAACTTTAAATATCTATATATATATAATACAAGATGCGCAAATCAATTTCGAAGATGGAAGATTCAAAGAAGTACGATACTAGTTTACAACAAAAATATCCTAAATATCCACACAGTGCCATTATCTGTGGTCAGACAGGCTGTGGTAAAACAGAGTTTGTTCTTGACATACTTGAACAAGAGTATGTTAGAGTTTTTGAACATATAATTATATTGTGTCCAACCATAGAGTGGAACGAGGCTTATAAAAATAGATTCTGGATAGGAGATGTAAGACATCCAAAAGATAAAAAAAAAAAAATTGTCAATCCTGTTAGCAACGGCAAAGAAATGCTACAAGAACTGTTGCGTTTATTTTTCAATCAATATGCTGGCCAGCCCACATTATACATTATTGACGATTGCTCTGCCACAAAAGAATTAACAAAGAAAAAAGATATGTTGTCAGAGTTGGCATTCTCTGGTCGTCATGCCAAACAATCAGTGTGGGTCATTTCACAAAGATATAATTCTGTATTGAAAGATTTGAGAGAGCAAGCAAAATGGTTGTGTATATTTTACACCAAGGACAGAGATAGTTATGAAAATTGTTTGAGAGAAAATGATGTTATTCCGACGCTGGAAGAGAGAACCAGAATAAGAAAAGCTTTAGCAAAGACTAAATATACCAAGTTAATTTTGAAAACTGACCAACCAACTGGTTATTGGGTTGAATACTTTTTTTTAAAAATTAAAACTAGAGTGCCCATATAATAAATACACTCAATGCACCAACCAATATCGGTACAACAGCACTACTCATGTTGTTTGGGGCTTGTAAAACATACCCTCTTGGCTCACATATAAAATATTCTACGCCGTCCTTTGTCACAGAAAATACAGGCGTTTCCTGTGCACCTTTTGCATACGTTTGTAAAAACTTACTTTCTGAAACACATATACAACATTTTACGTCATCTCTTGTCATAATATCCAGTGCTATTTTATTTTTGTCATAATCACTAATCTTATCGTCTGTTATTTTCAAATCCATTTTTTTATATAATATTTTTTTATTATTACAAAATATATTTATTTCACGCAGGTATAACCTTTTTTTACAACTGTTGCTAATAGTAATACTAACAGCAAAGTAGCAATGTCAATAGCAATACTGACATGAAAATATAATGAAAATATCAGAAAATATAGCAATGCTTATAGCATTGCTCATAGTAAATTAGTAATGCTTATAGCATTGCTAATAGCAAAGTAGCAATGTTAATAGCAATGCTTGCAGCAAATTAACAATGCTAATAAAAAAATAGCAATATTAATAACAATGCTATTAACAATACTAACAATTACTAGTTGCATGGATATCGCAGCTGGTTGTTTTGTATTTTATATTTATTTCAAGATAAAAAATAAGATTACTAATATAAAAATGAATGCGGAAGAACTATTACAAAATATATCGAAACAGACGGAACCAGATGAATCAAAGCAACAAGAAACAAAAAAAGAAAGATAGTGGCTGGTGGTGGTAGTCGTCAATATTTGGGTAAAGACATACAACTCACAAATATAGATGGTATGTCCCCGGATGAAATTAACAAACTTTACTGCAGATATGATGCAAGACTTGGGGCAAGTATCACCAAGACGTTAGGCAATTCTTTTATTAACTTGTATGTGATGGGAGTATCAAAATATTTTAATGTAACCAATTCACCAAAGCTGATAGAAGATTTGGAGGAAGACCCATTTATTAATCATGCTTTGACAAGTGCTTGTTGTGAGTTGTATTACAGGTATGGGATGTGCTTAGCACCATTTACAGCAATACTGACAACTGTTAGACATATTGATTTAAATAAAAATAAAAATATAGATAATATAAATGGAGAATCAAGAGAGTGAAGTTGAACAACAAAAAGTAAAAAATCCAAAACGAGTAGAAGCTGGGAAAAAAGGAGCAGCGGCAAAAAGGCAAAGCGTTTGCTTCAAGATGCAAAGCAAGATGCTGCAAAGCAAGATGCTGCAAATCAAATAACAAAAATAACAATAGATGAAGAGGAACCAGAAATCAAAATAAACGTATACAAAAATTATATTCCATCGGGTCTGGTTTTATTAGGTATTGCTGGGTTGGGTTTGTATATTTATAACAAGAAATCTGCTACGCAACCTGTGCAACCTGCTGTTCGTGTTGCACCAAAAGACGCGTTTGATTGTTTTTAATAATATATTTAAAAAAATAATATAAAAAATAATATAAAAAAATGGCAGCAAGTATTGACGGGAAACAAATTGTAAATATGATGTATCATGCTGGAGTGGAAACACTTCTAACTGTTGGATATTCTGAGATTGGCAGAAAACTACTAAAAAGACCAGCCCCTAAAGTGGATTTTAATATGGTAGATGTTGGGATGCTGTCTGTGGATATAATGTTAGCAATGGCTACAAAGGATATGTTGATTAAGCAAGGTATTATTCCTGCAGATATTATGAAATAATTTAAAAAAAATATATATAAAAAAATGGCAAGTCCGGTAGCAATGATGACAGGTGGCGCATTAACAAATGCATTGGCGTTTAGCGGTTCAAATTATTTCTTTTCGAAAATGGGAAGTCATTCAGATGAGGAAAGACAAAGGCATGACAAAGCAGTGGAACAATTAAACGCAGCACAAGTGGAGTGGAATAAAAAAAGAACAGAGAGATTAGATTTTATTAATAAGCAACTGCTAAAAGAGCATCATGCAGAGCAGACTTTTGATGATGTGGACCAAGCTATGAAGCAGTATTATTATACAACTGGCAAACATTTGCTTTTAGAACCGGAGCCCAAGTTGAGTGATTTTTATACACCATCTCCGGATCAACAGAATAGAGAAATTACGTTTATTGTGGTGGGTATGGCTGCAACTGGATTTGTGGCGTATAAATTGATTTCATAAAACAAAAATATAGTTTAAAACTATAATTACTTTGGACTTTTTTGGATTTCGAATGACTAAGTTTACTTTGAAAAAACTAAGTCATATGCATGATACCTATTTTTGTTGTTGTTTTTACATGGTTTCAATCCAAGTGGTCGCATATAATATGGTGGTTTAGCACTCTTCTCTAATTTATCTTTGAGATGACCAGGCGCCCATACTTCACCATTGTCTAATAATGTCAATACCATGGATGGACCATATTCAGTTTCTACTATTTTCGTATCTGTAATAGTGTATATTTTATTTAGTTCCAAGTCTGTCCATTTCTTTGTGCTGTTTTGATATTGCTCTTCGAGCAGTTCATCGAATAGTGCAGTTGTGATATCCATTTTTTCTTTATAGTTATATAAAGTTTAATCTTTAGTAGAAAAAAATGGAAAAGATTTATTACAGCCCAAAAGGATTTTGGAGAGGTTACACAGCAGTTAAAAAATTAGCAAAAGAGGCTGGTGTCAGTGAAAAAAGGCCTTAGCATTTTTAAAGAAACAAGCTGTGTGGCAGATTTATTTACCCGCACCAAAGAAAATAGTTAGACCCAGGTTTGATGTTTCTGCTAAGAATGGAGTGCATCAAGCTGATTTGTTATTTTTACCGCATGATACTTTTGGTTTTGGTCGTGGACGCAAGACATATACATATGCGTTGACTGTGGTTGATATTGCAAGTAGATACAAAGAAGCAGAGCCGCTGACTTCCAAGGATAGTAACGAAGTTGCCAAAGCATTTGAAAAAATATACAGTCGGCATTTGAAATATCCAAAGTTATTACAAGTGGATCCAGGCAGAGAATTTATGGTTGCAGTATCACAGTTGATGGCAAAACACAAAGTAAATATCAGACGAGGCAGAACAGAAATACACAGAGACCAAGCTTTAGTTGAAAGATTTAACAGAACATTAGCTGAAAGATTGTTTGGTTATCAGTATGCTAAGGAAATAGATTCGCAAAAACGTAATAGAGAATAGGTAAAGAGATTACCAGAAGTTGTTAAAGCCGTAAATGTGGAGACAAAAAAGCCCCCTCCTGTTGAAACAAAAATATTAAAAGGTTATCCTATCTGTATGAATGCTAGTGTAAGATATTTATATCAACCCGGGGAACAAGAAGGTGGAAAACGCAGAGCAACTGATCCAATGTGGAGTGTAGATATTCACAAGATTAAAAGTTATATGGTGACGCAAGGTATAAGAGTTTATTATTTAAAAGCACTAGCGCCACAGAGAGGATTTGTCAAAGATGAATTACTTATTGTTCCGGCTGATACCCAAATTCATAAGTTTTTATAGAAACCATGTGCATCAGTTGTAATTCCATCTTCTCGGATGTATCTTTTTGAGTAAAATGGTGATAATGTAACTTTGTTTACTGTTATGCCATATATTTGATGCTTCATCGTGCGTATCATATTCATATCATGGGTGTATTTTTTCTTGTTAAACAATGCATCCTTGTAGTTTTCAAAGTTTATATTTTTTTCTACTACATATTTGTTTACTCCCTTTGCTTTCTTAATAATCTGCTCATCCGCTCTCAAATAAGAATATAGCTTGGGTCTTAATCCAACATACTCAGCTATAGCAACACCAGCACATTCATCTTTCATTTTACCCAATACTTTTTTGTTTGTATTATCATGCATTGGGTGATCTTGAGGATAATCACTTAGATCATACTCATCTTTCATTTCAGTCATGTCTTTGTATGCATTATCTGTTTTGATGTCTACCAGTAGGCTGTCAGTGTCTGTGTATAATAAAGTACAGATATTTCCGTACCTTTTTTTCAGGGTATTATAATACCAATCATACATCATATACTTTGATAAATCTAAAACTGACATCCCAACATAGATTGGTTTGTTTAATGTTAATTTTGTTTTGTTTACATGTATTGCTGACAATTCATCTGAACATTTTATACGCCTGTTCAAGTTGGGTTTGGCTATTATTTTTCTTATCTTTTCATTTTCAGAGCCGTTAGTTTTGACTAGTTTTATATCTGTCCGCTTGCGTAAATTTTCCATTGTCTTGCCAAACACAGAGTTGTTCATAAGTTTGTAAAAAAAAATTTCAATTGTGATTTAGCTTTTTTCCTAAGTTCTGTATTTAAACAAATATATGATTCCATCCATGGTTTTTCATTAAATTCTAATACTCTGTGTACTTTCTTTAGTTTCATGCCTAAAGATAAATACAGTTGCAGGTTTTTGTAATGTATCACATATTTTTCTTTGTCCCTAAGATTGGGAACTAGTTGTTCTGTATTTATCATGCCATTATTTTCTAACAGATCTGTTTGGTATTCAGACAACCATTCTTGTTTCACTGCAAATATTTCCGGTGCAAGCGGATAGTCATTGTGAGCTTCATGAAGTTCTTTAGGATATTCCAAATCAACTTCAAGCATTTGTCCTTTGCCGGGTTTTGGTTTAGAAAATTTTCCACTCTTGTTTTTGGTTTTCCAAACAAAGCCAGAATATGG
Source organism: Cyrtodaria siliqua (assembly GCA_037043455.1). Lineage (NCBI taxonomy): Eukaryota > Metazoa > Mollusca > Bivalvia > Adapedonta > Hiatellidae > Cyrtodaria > Cyrtodaria siliqua. The sequence continues at coordinate 105,011 of JAWPHD010002968.1, forward strand.
AAGTGGCTGACTCATTGCCCATCCATAAAGATTATTTGCATCAAAATACATTAAAAAGTTGTTTTCCTCATTAGGGTTATAATCAACTACATGTGGATTGTTTGCTTTGGCATATCGTTTTGATACCATACTTATACCACCTCGCTTTCCTTTTTCTATAAATAAGTGCTTGTCAATGTCTGTCAAAAGTTCTAATTCTATTTTTGAATGTTTGAGTAAAGCATCCCAAGATAATCCAGGTGCTGTATAGTAATGTAAAGCATCAAGTTTATATGCATTTATACATGTTTTTCTAAAAGTTTGAAACACATCTGCTAACAAAGTTACATCAGTTTTTAGATATAAATCATGATAGTCTCCAAGAGTTTTACAGTTAAACTCTTTCCATATTTTTTGAGCGTATTCATTATCTTCGGGACTTATACTTTCATCTGAGAGACTACTGTAAAACTTTTCTATAGGCGGTAATTGCGTTTCCTTAAATCGTTCCATGCTGTTCATATATTCGTATGGATAAACACCTTTTCGTAAAAGTAAATCTGTTTGTTTTCCAAACTGATTTTTGGTAATTTTAAAATCAGATTTGTCTGTTGCTTTAACCAATTTTTCCAAAGACTCCATAAACTGAAAACTATCCAAGAATTTCAGCGTTGTTTGGAATGCATGTAATATTACCTGTCATTTTATGTACTTTTTGCATTATAAGATGACTATCATATCCTTTGAGGTTGTGAAATACAACAGGGATGATTGTTTTATTTGGTTTTATTTTTAGTTTTAGGTTGCAGTTTTTATGTGCTGCACCTCTGTATTCTCCTGTAAAATGACAGTGGTCTCTTACTTTGCCGTTTTTATCATTTTTTATTTCATCCTCGCATATCCAGCAATGTGTTGCTTTTTCATGATCTTCCTCATTTTGCTGCGTCATGATTAATGGTTTTGGGTGAGCAAATATTTTATTAATGTTGTTCTTCTCACATTCTAAGTGATTTAACAACTTTTCAACAGCATCTCACCTCTGTAAATAACAGGTTCTTCAGCTTTGCCATCATATCTGACAACCTGGTATCCAAAACCACAAGCTTCGTGTACATTTGTAATTTCAGATTTCTTTCCAAATTTGATTGATTGCAGTTTGATTATACTCTCAAAATCAGCATATATTGCATAAGGCACAGACATCTGATTTTGATGATTTTTAAATTTTACAGTATTTTTACCTTCTTGCGGCATTTCTATTCTGCAAGAATTTTTGTTGATACCATCAAAGTCTTCTTTGTGTTTGGTAAGTAGTTCTTTTCCAGAATAGCCGTGAAGGCAACGATCGCAGAAATAAGTTTTACCATGATGTGTGTTTTGATCGTAAAGTAATCTATTTAGATTTTTAATCCAGCAATAGTGATATTTTGTTGTTAATTATTTTGGTTCTTTGGAATAATCATCAGGGTTATAGTTGTCATCTATAATTCCTTCTTCATTATTTGGATCGTCTTCGTTCTCTGATTCAACCTCAGTGTCTTCAGATATTAAGATCAAATTAATTCGCTCGGTATCTTTTGGTTGTTCTGATATTTTATATGGAAAAACAGATACCTTTTTATTTTTTCCTGTTATGGTATATCCATAAACGTTGATAGCAAGGTTGTTTTGTTTCTCTACTTTGGAAATTTGAGAAATTGGAGTGGGAAAATCAATACCCTCTTTCTTTAAGAACTCTGTACTAGGATAATTTGATAATCTATCAGAATTCTTTTTAGCTGGATTTAAAGCTGAATTTATTGCATGAAACAAACACTGATCATCGTAGTTTTTTACATTGATAATTGCCTTCTTATCAGCTACTGCTTTGGGTAAAGGAATATATGAAGAACCTTTTAACGGCTCGTACTTTACAATATTTAAGTAAAACGTAACACAGTGATCAATCTCCAATCCTGATGCTGTGTTTGTAAATCTTTCAAGACTCTCTTGTATATTTGCAGATGATTTATCGTACAACTCATTTTTTTTTAGAGAGTTTAAGATTGCATTTTGCTCGCTGTGTAATACTGCTGTGGTATATTTTTCGGTATCACCATCATCTTTAAATAAATCTACAGTGAGACCTAATTGAAACTTTAATCCATTCATCTTTGTCAGCTCTTTGCTTATTTGTTTTGTAATAATGGATTTTTTATCACGGAATAGTTTTTGAGGGTCTTTGTATTTCCCGGCAGATATTTCGTATGCTTTAAAATAGCCACACATTGGTTTGTCAACCAGTTTTAATTTTCTATCTTTAAAAACTTGTTTTAGTTCATTTATAACATTTTCTTGTAATTTAGCATATTTCTGCTTTTGTTGATTTATAACATTTTCTTGTAATTTATCATATTTCTGCTTTTCTCGTTTACGTTGTTTTTTAGCACGTCGTCTCTGAAGTAAATTTTCTAATGTTTGAGATTTAACCTCTTTTGGAGTTTCCTTTAAAACTTCTTTAAGAGGTTTTAATGCATTTATACCGTTAGATAGTGTTTGCTTATCTATTACTCCTATATCAAACAGACGTATTAAATTTTGTATAGTCTCCTCGTTTTCCATACTTTATTTGTTATATATTAAAAATGTTTTTTCTTAAATATAAAATAATTATATACAAAAAAAGACAATGGAAAGTAATGTTTGTCAATTTCTTAAAATTGGATTACATAATCCATGTAAAAGCAAGCCAACAAAAGATTCCGATTATTGCAGTTTGCATAAATATAGATTAAAAACAAGTCATGTGTTACCGTGTCTAAAATGTAAAAAAGGCACTTCTGCAAGATATCAAGTATGTGTTGGTTGTGGTGCTCATTCGATTAGAATGAAACACGAATACTGGAAGTTAAAGTCGTACAACGCTGAGTGTCTCCGATTTAGATGTATTGAGGTTTAAAACATAATTTGTTAATTTCGTGTTTATTTGTTTATTTTAGTAAAATTGTGATAACAAATCGATAAATTTGTTTTGTATTAAAGAAACATTTTATATTTTTAGGGGTGTAATTTTGATAACTAATAAAATATTTAAACTTGCAATCTTCACTACCCCTATTTTAAAAAAGTTTTAATAAATCAAGTAAATCACCATTTTATGGTGATTTACTTATATATATGTATTTTGGGTGTTTCTGGCTCAAAGCTCTCTTTCTGGCTCAAACTCGACCAAATACATATATATTATATAACGACGATAAATACTATATTCAGAGAATTTTTTTTTCAGAAAAAAATTGCAATATTTGTTTTCAACGGTTGAAAACTACTATATTATGCGAACATTGCTTCAAAGAAAATTTGAATAAGTCTGTTTTCATCACATAGCATGTTTTGTTTGTTTTGAAACACGTCTTATGATTTAAAAAAACCCGGATGATCGGAATATATTTCTTGCACAATGTTGAATCCCGTAATTTAACGACAAGTGGCTTGGTTCACGGCGACAGAACAAACTGGAATCAACATTGTGCAAGACATACATATATGATATCCTTAATAGTATAACGTGTGTTGTAATATCTATAAACCAGATGTCTACCCCCCAACTGTTCAACCTCGTTAAGCAATGTTTGATAGTGGATATTCTTATGGTACGCTTTTGTTAGCAGGGAACTTTACCTTTGACCTAAAAATCAAAAGGTTCATTATTTTTCCACTGGCAGTCCACCAATGAAGAAATATAAAAAGATCGGACAGGGAAAGTAGCATTCAAGGAGGACAGTCAACCAAATGACTGGCATTTAATAATGAATAATACCTGAATCGGAGATCAATTAAAAAATTTATTCCACTTAAAATAGAAGTCCGATTAATCAATTTGTTTTTAACTTATTTTTGTTTTGCGTTTGTCAGATCTATATCGGAAGGATTAAAGGAAGATACAGATTAATTAGTAATTTAATTTTTGAACAGCATTGTACCTATTTAAGACGTGATCTTTTGGAAATAAGTCAGTTTTAAATGCAGAAGTAAATGGCATTTTCAATGAAGCGCTTTAGCATAAACTCTCCAAAAAATGAGATTTACATAATATTTTCTTGTCGTTATAGTACCAATTATAACGTGCTTTGGGAGGATGATAATGACAAAACATGTACAATAGAGACCACATATGTCAGCATATGTCCAGTCAATGGAATTGCCATTCCTTTTAAAACACACTGGATGCAAGCTTTACAAGTAGCTCCACCTCCTTAAAAACTTTTAAAGTGAAGTTTATTTTCGAAATTTGCCGCGTTTGTTTTCTCAACAGAAAGAATCTAGTAAATAAATGTAAAATCATTTCCTTGCCTCAAAACTCTACATAAATAGTTATGAATTTGAACGATTTCAGACCAAATGTCAATGGCAGTTTACATTGTTTCAATGGTTGTTTTATCGGGTTTTGTATTCACGAATGTGCGAGAAAATGAGATAACATAATGATATAGAGACAACGCTAAAATTGTACATTATACATCAGAGGGGTGGGAGTGGGGGGTTATAGTTCCTTACCCCCTTCTTATTGTCGAGATGCAAGCTCGGTCATCCCCTCCCCCTCCCGCTACCTTTCGTGGGTGGGGTTTGGGTGCGGGGGACATTGATAGGTGCATTTCTATATCATGAACCTTTATACAGCATGCAGTAGGCCTCCACCCAGTTTCTCGAAAGATCAATTATCAGTTGGATAAAACTGTTTTACCCTAATATTGAGTCTTTTGTTATTGTTAATGGACATATGTCAGACTGGTTCTATTGACACAGAGGCTGTCGTCAAGGAGATTCGTTGTCACCTTACCTGTTCATTCTTTGTGCCGAAGTAAGAAACAACCCACATATTAAAGTTTTCAATATAGAGAACATTGAATTGTTAGTATCTCAATATGCTGATGATACGAGTTTGACTCTAGATGGCTCCAAAGTCTCACATTTACACACAATGATGACATTAGAATTCTATGCACAAATTTCCGGCCTAAAGATAAATGCTGACAAGACTAAAAAAAAAAGAGTATGATAATGGACCTTTGGAAACGGCCGAGCACGACACATACGAAATATTGCAGTCTCGGTTTGATTGAGACTGTTCATGAGTGGTAGTGAAATATGCTAGCTACCGCTCACGCCCTCTAGCCCCGGGTTGAGCAGAACTCAATATTAATAAAATCAACACCACAAAATGTTAACCATCCCGAAGATGGCATGCATATGGCGGTGGACATGGAGTTAGCCTTCTTTAATGTATTCCCCATGTCGTACGGCGTATGGTCCCAGTATCTAATAAAATGAAATGCCCCGAAGAGCGACATAAACATAATGGAATATAGTTGGGAGCAGCGGTTATGAAGCCTGCGTTTAAAAAGCAGACAACATATCCCATGAGTGGTTAAACAATATACAGAGCCTTTTATCGGCCGGAGTAGTGGAACACCAAATCAAAAATTAAGTAAGAAAACAGAAGAAATTGAAAATGTACCACCGATAACTAACTATAAGTATCGGGCTCAGCGTTCTCCAAAGATCGAATGAATAACAGTACTGATTGCAAGCGCGGGGAGACGTTTTACTGCCGCCACACTGCACACGCAACGCCACTGTGCTATAAAAAGGCTATCTGGTCCGGATCAAAAAAAGGAATTGCCACACAGTTATGTCCAGAATACAATTTATTTTGGGAAAAGGGCATTGGGAAAAGGCATTCCCTCTGTACTATGAGTAAGGTTCTCAACAAATCTGATTTCAATGATAAATATAAACTATATTCTTAAAATAGAAGAAAAAACAAACTTCTAAGTTGGACAAAAAGATCACTTACCACTTTAGGGAAGATCGTGGTTCTAAAAAGTCTAGCACTTTCGAAACTTAATCATTTAATAACAGTAATTCCCAATCCAACAACAGATAAAATTAAACGTATCCTGAATAGGTTTTATAAATTTGTTTGGAACAATTCAAGATAAAATAAAAAGAACCATTATAATACAAGATCATAAATTTGGAGGACTAAGAATGATTGAAATTGAACAATTTATTTCAGCTTTAAAACTAACTTGGATCCGCAGAATATTCGAGACAGACAATAAATATACTCAACTAGTGAAAACAACATGACCACTTTTCACAGGCTTAATTAACTTTGCAAGTGACTATATAAAACAGAATTTAAACAGACTACACAATCCATTTTGGAAAGAAGTACTTTCCGCTTATAAATATTTTATTGAATACGTAAAACCAGTTTCCTGGCATCAATTTCATTCAGTTAATATGGCACAACCCAGAAATTAAGGTCGGAGGTTCAAGCGTTTTCTATAGACGATGATATACAGGAGGTATTTTATTAATTAACGATCTTTTAAACTCGAATGAAAACCTTTTTCCTACAGAGAATTCACGGATCGGTATAATATTAGGTTTAATTTCTTAGAATATGAAGGCCTTATTACTGCTATAAGAAACTACTTGGCTAAATTAAATTGTGCTCATCTACCCAGCAATAGCCCAAGCCCTTGACGCCCTATTACCATGTCATTAATCCAAAAGCACAGTAAAGGATGTAGACTCATTTATGATCTGTTAATTACAAAACAACATTTACCCCATGTCATTAATAAAAGGGAAATATAAGTTATAACTGTACCTAATTATCAATTTGAATTAATACATGTAATACCATTCCAAATAACGAAAAACCCTAAACTACTTTGGTTACAATATACAAACAACCACATAATTATGGGAACTAACTATTTATTGACTAAAATGAATATTCTAGATAACAATGTTTGCAGCATTTGCAATATTTTACCTGAAACCATTCGTCACCTATTTTTGGAATTGAGAAGTTGTGAAACAGTTTTGGTTAGACCTTGCAGAATACATCAGGCATACATGTAATACAAAACTGACACTTTGGTCAGAAACAGATATTCTATTTGGAAATAATAAATTTGATTTTCATTTTTAGCAAAATACTTCTGCAGGCCAAATGTTTCATTTATCAAAAAAAAAATGCAATTACAAATCCAATTGTTAAATATTTTTAAAAAGTATATTATATCTTTTTACAAAGTGAAAAAGTGGATAGCGTATACACATTTAAAGGTTGCACGAATTGAAGCCATGTGCAGCCGATATATAAACATAGGTAAAATAGGCCTATAGATACAGACTTATTTGATTTTACTAAACCTCAATAAAATACTCCAAAATGCAGGGACACCACAACAATCGACAGAGTAAAACACTATTGTCTACTTCTCAACTTTTTTCTTTACAATTTTCTCCTTTGTTTTATATATATTTTTAAGTTCTAGAAATTGTTTTGCATTAATTATTTTCTTTTTTTTTTTCTAAAGAAAAGTAATCCTTGCATATCCTTAAGGTTAATACAACAGAATCATAGACATACAGAATGCCTACAATACCCCAAAACAATCCTATGTGCATATATGTGTAAATAATATGTGTATGCGGGTGAGTGTTGTATATATATATGAGTGTGTATCCGCAAAAATGTGTATATATTTGAAAATACTGATACATGTGTATATATATAGGAAATATAAAATGGCGCATACTTGAAATAAAGCTGATACATGTATATCTGCAGGTCTATATAAATACATATAAGGTGCATATTTGATATTGGTGCATATTTATACACAAAATGCCTAATGTGCATATTCGATAGTATATAGTATATTATATAAGTATTATCTAGTATAAGTGTGCTGAAAAAAATAAGTTTAGCAAGTAAATTGCATGGCAAATTCATTTTCGGATATTCTAGGCTAAGCGTGGCAGAGGCAATTAACAATATAATTAACATAATGAGCAAATATATGCAGGGAATTGTGTTTGAAACGATATATGTGGGGAAAAAAATAACTTGTTTTAATCTACCTGCTTCACAGATATTATAATTTGATTCTTATTTCAATGTAAAGGGAGGTAATTTCATTTTTTTTTAAAAACTTTGTTGCAAATATAATAACAGAAATGAGATAAAGTGTCCTATAGAAACCACAACGTCCAAACGCAATGGCATCGTAGGTCCGCACTGTACTACAAACAAGGATTTGAAAATACAATGAAAGAGACAAAAACAACAGAAAGGGTGGTGAAGACAGGTTTAGAGACTGGGAACGGTCAGTAGGCAATAAGGCCTACTGGTTAGCTTGAATCGATTTTATATGCGCACAATCCTCGCTATTATCCTGTCTTCATCGCCCACATAGACAAGACAGTGTAAACAAAACTACATCCCATCAAAAGGAATTCTCTAACAATAAAAGGAAATATAAAAAGATCGGACATGAAAAGTAGCATTCAAGGAGGTCAGTCAACCACAAAACACAGAAACAAACACGCAAATAGAAAAACAAGAAGGCAAAAGCAATAATAAATGCAAACGACATCACAAACACAAAAGGGTTGACAATAGGGCTACCGCCTTGGAACGATCATTGGCAAAGTAGGCCACTGGGGTTTAAACCGGTTCTAGGATGCACCAAACCTAACACTTACCCTACTTTCATCCCATTAAAACAGGGCAGTGTAAATAAAGAAATCCCCGCCATGATCTAATCTCTAACCAACAAGGCAGCATCAATAGGCAATATAAGTAAAACACAAACATGCTCGTGTAAATATAATACAAAAAAAAACAAAAGCCTCGAAAACCACAATGAAGGTACTCAATGACTTGGCCCAAGACAGAGCAGTAAGAGAATAAACCATTAAGGACACGACAAGAAATATCATGGACAAACATCAAACGTCACCGTCCCAATGGGCTTTAGGTAGGCGTCATCATAGGGTCCACAGCCTGTCCGGTCATCGTACAATTAAAGAGGAAAGCATAGTGGCGAACTGTAAAAGGGTCCACCACCAAGCATGCAGTACGTTGCAAAATGATAGGGTCATAACCTCTTTTTAACAAGTTTAACAAAGATAGTATGAAAGTGATCATGACCAAGAATCTTACGAAGTTTATAAATCACATCACCATAGAAGTCAGGTTGTGATAGTCCTTGTCGCAGAAGAGTCGTAAAATTACTTTTATATTTGCAAAGAAGATCAGGGTTACGATAATATTTTTTTTAAAGGTTTTACGAAGTTTATGGTAACGGTAACGCTGATTGAGTAACTTTTTAGTTATACAAAGATTAAGAATATTAAAGTCCTCAACTCGATTACAAGCTCTAGAAAAACGAATAAGTTGAGACACATACATCCCATAAGAAGTTGCTCGGGGAACATCCCCATCCAATTGGGGATAATTAACAATGTCAAAATTAAAATCATCTCTCCTGTCATAGATTTTGCTAATTATTTTACCATTTTCAATCGAAAGATCTAAATCAAGAAAAGAAGCGTTATTATCAGATATATTAGCTTTGTTAAGCTGAAGTTCTTTAGGATAAATATAATTAACCATAGTTGGAAAAAAAGAGTTGTCAATGTTCAATATGTCATCCAGATACCGAGAGGTGTCATTAAAGGCTTCAATAACATCTGCCTGGGTATCTGGTGAAAGACTCAACATGAAATCCCTTTCATAGCAAAATAAGAACAAATCTGCGACAAGTGGTGCACAGTTCGTACCCATAGGGATACCAACAATTTGTCTATAAACGGTGGTTCCATACCTGACGAAAATATTATCTAATAGGAAGATGAGTGCTTCAAAAACTTCATAGCAAGTCCACATAGTATAATTGTCTAAACTACCGTTAGTAAAAAACGCTTTTATATTATTACATGCCAAAAATGTAGTATTTTCTCTAGTGAATGTTTTTTGAATAAGAGAAATTAGCTTGTCTTTAATAAGGTGATGTGGTAAGGTTGTATATAGTGTAGAACAGTCATAAGTGCTTATTGATGAAACTTGACCTTTCTTGAAAATATTATCAAGAACGTCTCCTGATATTTTTATAGACCAAAATAAATTAATCCCAGAGTTTTCATAAGTTTTATCACAATATAGTTTAACGTGATCTTTAACGGCAGTAAGACAAGAAGTTAAAAGTGTGGAGATATTTGTTCTGGTGCAGGCACTAGAATTCGAAATAAAACGAGTCTTATATGGATTTTTATGTAATTTAGGAATCCAGTACATAGTAGGCAGTTTATTTTGCTTATCGTTTACAGTCCACATCCAGAGAAACTAACTAAAGAAACACATACAAAACAAATATAATAAACATCTCAGGATGTATCCAGAATCGTACTGAACAACCATAGTAGTTGCATCTAAAGAGAAAAGCAATCTAGGGTACGACCAGAAATCTCGAGGACGAAAGCTCATGCACCCACCTCCCTTAGTTGGGTTTCAGTAGGTACAATCATAGGTTTAGTATCCATTGATTTCGTGTTTTTTTATAACTTGAAACCCAGAAGTGTTATTTAGTGACGTTTTACCATGTCTTTATCATATTGAATAAGAGATACGTTGTTTGAAGTAAATGGGAGATAACTCAGTGAAAGAGATCACCCTATGTCAAGCAAATGTTTTATAATACTTCACATTATAAAATATCATTCAAGTTCTTTAAGCTAAATGTACATAAGAGCTTGCTAAAACAAAAGTATGATAATGTTATATTTTCCCAGTATATATGCACAGTTGAAAATATACAAATGCATATCTTTTACATAAAATTCATGAATACATTATTTAATATTTCCGTTCTCCAGTAATCTGTTTGCAGAGTAATATCATATCATTATTGTTATATTTATATTTAAAATAAGATACTTGATACAATAAGGAAAAAAATATAGTGAGTTACATGTTTATCAAAAATGAATATACACATTTTGCATGATATCGGTAAATAATATCAATATGTGAAAATATATATATATATGTTCTGTATGAATATGTTATGGAAGCTTCAGAAAAATAAGAAAAAGAAAAACAAAGGAAGATCGGAGTACACCGAAAACACTGATAATGATATGAAATTTCTCTCGATCTAATATGAAATTATTAAATAGGCCATAGACATCAATAACGTCCATGAATAGGCCGACACACCACGTTATATCGTACATATTTATGCATTGGCTGATTATTTATTGACAAACACATTTTACTGACAAAACAAATGCCTTGAAAATTGACCTCTAGCAGCCGATAGAGTAATCCAAATCCAGTTTGCACCAACATGTCAATTTATGTCACGGCGACCTGTCAAACACCACTGCTGTACTTAATTGGACGTTACTTCGTCCGGTAATGGATTAGTTTTTACATAATTCACAGTATAATTCACTATACGCATGATTTTAGATTCCAGATGTGCCCGTCGTGCTCGCCGACGTAGAGTGCCCAATTCTGAAGCGACAAAATGGCGTCTGTTTTAATTGAAAATTCGTAAAGTAATCAGTAAGATGCAAAGAAATAGTCCATGTTCGCGGAAGAAAAATGCGAATAGTACTTTTATGTTATAGGTTCGTGGCGCTCCTACTGTATATGTCATTGCCGTTTTCAGTAAGGCATCAAAAAATCCTTTTAGTGGGCTCCTACTTTTCTTCGTGTATAGTAAACGTTCAATGAAACATCTTTCGGCCGTCTCCAAAGGTCAACTCTCATACTCTTTTTCTAATACCATTCCACCATTCTGGTGACTATTCAACAAGCTATGCTCTACTTTGCCTGATGCCTCTATTCCAGTTATAGGGTTTACTGGTCTTGATGCGGGATTGGTTAATGAGATGGGTCAATCAGTAAAACGTTCAGTCATTTTGACGGCAATGTGCCTCTAGCAAATTCTTATAGAGTATTGTTTTCTCAACTTATTTGTTTTTCTAGAGATTGTAGTCGAGTTGAAGATTTTAACATTTATTAACTTCGAACAAAAGATATTTGTGAGATAACATGACGGATTGTAGACATGTGATGACGTCTACCTAAATCATGAAAATGATGTAACGGTTATTATTTGTCTTCAATCGGGTTTTGTCGTGCCCTTAATGGTTAAGTCTCGTCTTTTGCTCCGACTTTTGCTCATTCATTAAGTACTTACTTTGAGACCTTTTAGGTTATTGCTTTTATTATATTCATAGGTACATGCTCTGCTTTGTGTTTTACCTATATTGCCTATAAATGCTACTTAGTTTGTTAGAAAATATAGCCTGCCATAGATTTATTTTTATATATACATTACCCGAGTGAGACTTGATGGATCCTAGAACCTAGTTTAAACTCCAAGGGACCTTTTTGCCACTGTATGTTCAAAGGCGGTACCCCTATTGTAAACCCATTTATGTTTGTGATGTTGGGTACTTTATTTCTATTTAACCTTTTTTTATTGTTGTTTGTTTCGAATACGTGTTTTGGTTGATTGTGTTCTGTTAAATAAATGCTACATTTCCTGTTCGACTTGTATACAAACTTTCGTTGACATCTTCATCAAATGACGACTCCTTGTAAAATGCTGTGTTAGTGTGGTGCTTTACACTCTTATTTGTAATCGCATTTTTTGCGGTTAGAGACATTGAAAGAAACCATTGAGAAAGAGTATTTTCCTGGAGTGTTAGACCAAATAATATTTATGTTCCTTGTTTTCTGTTGCTTTAAGAATATCCATAGTCTATCCATGCTGAGTTCCTGCGATTAATTTTGCAGCAAAAAGTCCATTGTTAAACTCTCCATTTCCTGTTTTGGAATACAATACATCTGGAGGAGCTTAAAAGGCATGTACCTTGCATAAACAGTTCGGTTTAATGCAATAATGGAAAGTCAATACTTTGTTTTGGCATATTGATGTCGTTTCAAATTCAATAAAGGGTAGTATCTCTGTCTTCGAACCTAAATTGGTCATGTTGATATTCCAGCATGTTAATTTTCATCACTTCTTTATTGGGAGAAGACAAACAACCTTTGAACTTTTTTGTTTTTGTGAGATTTGGTGCACCTAAAACCTGGTTTAACCCCCACCCCCAGCGGCCCAGTTTTGTCAACACTTTTGTATTTGTGATGTATTATCTTGCTTTTTATTCATCTTTAAAGTTATTCTTTGTTTCTGTGTTTGTTTGTGGTTGACTGTCCTCCTTGAATGCTACGTTTCCTGTTCGAGTTTTATATCTACTTTGGCTGAAATTGTAACAAACATTTTCATTGTAGAAGTTCATCTATCAAACTATATCAAACTATAGCACTTAATGCCTTTTTGAGTTCCCCCCAAGAGTATGTGTTCTGCTGAACCTTTAGCAAAATCATCAATACTAACTAAGACTCTATTTCAGCCCTATATTGCCGTAAATAGTGACATCATAAAATGCATACCTCCTCAATTGACAAAACGTTTTCAAACTCGTGTTTACGAGCTCAAACAATTTCGAGAAACAGTGTAAGCAGTCCTACATGTATGTCGAAGAAAACAATTGGACCATAAGTTGACTTAGGGCATTCATTATCCGTTTGTTCATTTGAACACGGTACTGTATTCATCAGGAGGAGTCATAATAATTGGACTATATACTACTTCTGCTGTGTCATCATTTACCAATATTATACATTAATTTCCTGAATCTCAAACATTTTAGTAATCAGAATACTCAAATGCTAAATTGTCGGAAACAATCAGATTTATTCCATAGTAGTTTCGTATAATATATTTTGAAATATCTTAACATTGTATGGTTTAAAAAATCTTGAACCCTGAACCTTCGGCTTAGTAGACACATAGTAGACGACGGTCAAACCGACTGTGCCAAATGTGCAGTTGGCTTGTTGCGTTATTGAATAGATAATAACAAATGTCACGATAATTTGGCATGTGAGCGATCTCTAATATGACGAGACAGGGTTGGCCTTGATATTGAAGTGTCTTGGTGTAATGTCGAACATTGATAAAACAAAATGAAATTCACTTTACTGTTTATTTTTATTTCAGTTTTATTTTGTAACTACATATGTAGGATGTCCACACATATTCTAAAAATAGTTTAATATTTCACTAATTAAACATCAATAATTTTTAAAAGGTAATTAAGCACATGTCATAACATGGATAATTACAACACATCGGTTATATACCTGCAAACAGCAATCTCATTAAAATCAAATTTGTGTAGCGAATTTCATATCTGAGTTTAATGTTAAAACAGCAACTTTATTCTATGTCTAAAGTTTATATGTTAATGTTCCGTCCTCATAAACTTTACCGGTGCTCTGGTATAATACTCCCAGGTAAAAAAAGTCATATGAGGATAAATACTTTAGAGTAGTTTGTTATACAATGACTACTTCTAAATAATTTAATTCAATTTTAACATCTTTATATTTACCCCAAGATTTTCAGAACACTGAATAGTTTTCTGAAAATCTTGGGTTAAATAAATTATCAAAATCGGATGATAAACAAAGACGTTATGATCATTTGAAAGATCTTTTGAAACGGATACGGATATTTTAATTAACAGATTTGTAGAGGGTAAATCAAAGCAAAGGTATAACACATGAGTATAATAAAGTGTTACAAATCAGTAGTGAGACTACAAATCTGTAGTGTTACTGATCCTTTGGAATCATCAAGTCCAGTCTATGTGGCTTTAAAGTAAAATATCGATTAAGCCGGTGCTAGGAGGCGTAAAAAGTGTTGCGTTACACATGAACAGACTCAATAAAACCGAGTCTGCTACTTTTATCTCGTGTTTGTGTTTGTTGCTTCTGTTACGTAGTTCCACTTAGGTCACAAATAAACTGATCAAGCCCGCAAATTAAAACAAAGAGTATGAGGGTTTAGCTTTGGAAACGGCCGAGCACGACACATACGAAATATTGCAGTCTCGGTTTGATTGAGCCTGTTCTTGAGCGGTAGTGAAATATGCTAGCTACCGCTCACGCCCTCTAGCCCCGGGTTGAGCAAAAGTCCGTTTTAGTAAATTATTCTCTAAAGTGCGTTTCACATTATTTCTAGCTCACGCACAATCCCACGGCCTGGGCTCTCGTATCTCGTTTCTTATGTAAGTAAATTATTAGAAGTCCCTTTTTGTGTTTGGCTAGTGAAGTGTGGGGTACTGAAAAATAGATATATTAAAAAGAGTACAGATAAAATTTTACAAGTATATCTTTAATATAAAAAAGGCTACTCCATCATACATGATTTATGGAGAACTTGGCATTACCCCGTTATGTATTGATATTAATAAGAGGACAGTTTCCTACTGGACAAGATTATTAGAAAATATCAGTAGTGACAGTACAACGAAACTCTCTTCAAAATTATATATTTTGATAAGAGAATTACATTGTTCGGATCTCTTCAAGTCTACCTGGATATAAAATATTTAACACATTTTA
The DNA here is from genome assembly GCA_037043455.1 of Cyrtodaria siliqua. Classification (NCBI taxonomy): domain Eukaryota; kingdom Metazoa; phylum Mollusca; class Bivalvia; order Adapedonta; family Hiatellidae; genus Cyrtodaria; species Cyrtodaria siliqua. Next base: position 120,327 of record JAWPHD010002968.1, read on the forward strand.
TGCACGTCTGGCTTTTCCGGAATTTGGTGCAGCCAGGACTTTTTAAATGGAAAGTGGTTCGTTATATCGTTCAGACAAAAACTTAAAGATATCTTCATACAAACTTGGCATTCCGATCTTGATCGTACTTCGGACACAAACATCTACAAATATTTGAAAACTAGTTTTAAACAAAGTTTTTATATTAAAGCATTAACAGTTTTAAACTGTAAGAAGCTTACAGCATTTTTAACAAGAAATTACAGGTTACCAATAGAGGTCGGAAGATGGAGGAATATCCCAACATCTGACAGAAAATGCACCCAATGTAATAATATTGGGGATCATTTTGTTTTAGTATGCCCGTTATTTCTAAATGATAGAAAAAAGTATATTAAATAAATATTTTCACTCACGACCAAACATGCCGAAATTCATAGAATTGTTCACAAATGAAAATAAATGTAATATAAATAAACTGAGTGTATTCTGTAGTAAAATAACAGATTATTTTAAAGGGATAAACTGATAATTTCTGGTATATGTATTTAAATAATAAAAAAACGACTATGAGTGTAAACATATGTACCAATACAACCTTTTTATTTGTGATAAAAATATATTTTTAAAAAATATGTATTTGATTATTTATATAGTATACCGATAATAGAACACAGTCTTTAGTGTATTTCGTTAAGTTTCGGTCCTATTTCAACTAAAGACTGTGCTCAATGTCTTGTCGTATACTATTTGTATTACTGAGCGTCGTAGACACAGCTTTCAATCTTCGGAAAGGTGTTTCAGGCGATTTGTTCAATATCTACAAGTATGAGCACTAGTTATAGGTGTTGTTGCTGTTGTTTATTCAACTACTATTAAATTGTTGTCTTTACATAACATGTAGTTACTATTGTATTATTACATATATAATGTTGCAACATTTGCCAATTGTAAATACTCTGTAACAGTTATATATAGCTAAAGTATATAAAAACATACTTAATAAACTGTTAAAATATCCGTAAAATAAGTATCTGATCTGGTAAAAATTGAATAAATGTAAAAGTTAATCTAGTTAAAAGTGAATGTAATTTTCTTGACTCATGTACTATTTTTCTCAACTATCATTACTAATATGTAAATAGTCGTTTCCTATTAGTTCCTTCATTGTTTTATGTATTTATACATGTATGTTATTGCTGTAATTTGCTTTATCTGTTCACTGATTTGCGAAATTAAGCAGTTTAAAATAAAGTTTGGAAAGATTGGAAAGTTTTGAAAGCATAGTAGGACAGGATACGGTCGCCCGACACAGCACAGACGTTAGATTATAGCACTTAATTGTATTAATGAAAGCACCTTCAAAAAGAAGTAAATTGTATTATTATATACCTATTTCTCTCGTGCAATGAGGGATCTGCATTTGTACCATGTGACCGTACACTATATTTCCGTATAGGATGCATGCGCGTACAAAAAAAAAAAATACGTATTGTACTGTACATGAGTTCCATGTTAACTCATCGATAAAGTCCGAAAGCCGGAAAATGTTCCGAATGCATCAATATTACATAACTACTTTACAAGCCTATATACTTTCGTTAATAAAGCGCTTAAATGAAAATATTTGTTGTCGTTTGGTATTGACAATTGACAGTTGGTAAAAGATGCTTTCTAGAGAAGAAATTAGTGATTTTATCCTTAATCATTTATAGTTCTAAATCGAGAGAAATAGGTATATAATAAAAAGGTCATTTAACATAGCGGCGAGTCCAATATGGTTGTGTCACCTTGGTACGAGCCCAAATATATCACCATATTGTACAAACCAATGTTAAATAACCTCCTGGTATTGCTAACTAATGAATATTGTACAATATATAATTAACCAATCAACCAGAAATATTAAATCATATTGAATTAGTGCATACCGTTAATTATATATAAGTAAAATTAACAAACCTTTAGCACTCCAAACTGCAATTTAGTGCTAATGATAATATAGTAAAGCACAAATATATGTTTGGCACACCTTCTAAATTAGTCCATTAATACAAATTCAGGAGAGTCGTTGATTCGTAAAATGTTATTGTTCATGACAGGTCTGAGTAATGGCGTTTCATGCCAAGTTGGTCACTGGCGCTTGGTTCATCCCCTTCAACAGAACTTATGAGAATAAACACATCAACGCTTCTCGATGTAATGTCCTGATCGGGGCTCTCACTGACCGGAATATCTGGTAAGGGGATAGTGTCCTCGACCTCCCGATTTTCGACTTCTTTTCACGACTTCTTTGTATTTCATGAAATAGACAAATTTCCCCGGCCTCCACATAGGATGACTCTTTTGCACCACCGCCCTAAATGTCTGCTAAAAGACAAATGCCCCCAACCTCGTCATCGGATGACCCCAATTCATGTAAAGCCTGGACCCGTCCATTGCGTCACAACTATCCAAGAAATCACCTGACCAGAGAACAAGCGCCACAGTTTTGTCCTGATATTGACACCCTATACTTCCTTCCGGGACTAGACTACTTGCAACACATTCCATAATGTCCTGTACCCTCAAATAGAAAACAACTGCATAGGCGTAAACTCAGCCATATTTGTTTGATTAAATTAAAACACAAATATAAACTGAAAATACGGTAACTATAGTGTCACTCTTGCAGATTTATTCCGTCGAATAACCACGGCCAGTTGGATAATTTCCTTATAGGTAAGGATATGAGCAATTACGTTTTCTGATAAACAAGGCCCCTTGTCTATCGGTTATATTGTTCGCCGAACAGCCAAAATTTGAAACAACATACAGGTGTTTGTATCACACTTTACTATGGTATTTTCTTTTGAATGAATTCCACTGTTGTAGCAAAGCGACTTGTCAGGTTACTTTACCACAATCAGCAGTATTATATGTTCAACATATTATTCACGTTTGACTGTTATCATACTAGTCATATATAAATAAAACCCGTTGTTTTACTAACTGACACAAATAAGTCCACACTGTCCATATATACAATTATCTGCTATTTACTAGGTATGGTGTACTATACACACCATTATTGTAACCAACGACTGGCTATACCGTTTTCTCGAATGCATTTCGAGCATCACTGTATAACATTGTTTATGGCTTCTGTCCATCTGTTGATTTTGTCACCGAACACAATTCAGGATATACCCTACATATGCAAGCATGTTTAATATCTATCTTCAGTGCGGAAGGTACTTCACTTCCGGGTAGGGTAACAACCGTCTCATATTTTCGATATGACACCGATTCTACAACTTTGGTTCGTTTTGATACATTATCTCTATTATCACAGCAGTTAGTGTCTGTCACCGCTACTCCGGCCGATAAAATGCTCTGGGTATTGTTTAACCGCTCATAGGATATGTTGTCTGCTTTTTAATTTAGTCGTTTGACTGTACTTGTTATATGCAGGCTTCATAACCGCTGCTCCCAACTAAATTCCATTTTCTTTAATTCGCTCTTCGGGGCATATTATTTTGTTAGATATTGGGACTATACGCCGCTGGACATGGGGGAAGAAAAGATATATATGTCCACTGCCATCTTCGGGATGGTTAAACTTATGTACTATTGAGTTTATGAATATTCAGTTCTGCTCAACCCGGGGATAGAGGGCGTGAGCGGTAAGCTTGTGTATTTCACTACCGTTCGTGAACAGTCTCAATCAAACCGAGACTGCAATATTTCGTATGTGTCGTGTTCGGCCGTTTCCTAACGTCCACCCTCATACTCTTTCACTAGTGAGATACCTTGAGGATATCAAACTAGACTTTATATTTCCTTTAATTAACAAATTCACTAATTGAAACTCTTAGAGTTTTCAACTAGACTTACACTGCAATCATTGCATTGAAACTAAACCCTAAACAGAACTGAGAATCCTCATCCATTCGTCATCAAATCAATATTATCAATTGGGATCTGTAACTCTTTGACCTTATGGCAGTAGTTTAATGGCTCAAACATGCACTCAACGTTTTAGAACTGAACAGCTTATCTAATATACAGTCATGTATTTAAACGTGTTACCTCAAAAAATCTGATCGGTTTCACGCTTCTTGCATCGTCTAAAATAACTTCAATATTTTATGTTTACATTGAATTTATACATCATCCCATCATGTACATTATTGCACATTACAACTAAAACAACACATTTACAGTAATATACATGCACATGGCCACTCCCAGATAAGATAATCTCATTATCTTAACACGATTAGATTATTTCCAATAATAATAGACTTTATTTGTTGAGGGTAACACATTTAGTTTGTGAACTAATCTTCCATGTGGCTCTCTAATTTACATATTTACACAGGTTTACAACATAAAAAAAATAATAAAAAGAAATTAAAGGTGACAATTAAATTTTAAAGACACATGCATTGTATACATCATATACAAATACTGAAGCTAAAAAGAACATGTGCACATTTGATATGGCAAATAATTTAGATAGTTTCAAGATTGTCTCAATTCATGCAGGAGAAAGTAATCTAAAACCTGAGGCTCTACCAGAATGAGAAAAACAGATCTTTTTTAAATTACTAATTTATAGAGTTTTTTATGTTGAATACAACATTAATGCTGATTTAAATTAAAAGACATATCTCTCAAAGTATAATAAGATAGTCATAATCGTAAAGGTTGTTTGTTAAGAAACTCTTGTTATCACATTTCTTTTAAAAAAAATCCTACAACAACGTTGCAATGTTTAATGCACATTTTCATTTTAGAATCAGCATAGCAATTACAAACAATAGCATAACAAATCGGAATAGAAATTATAAACAATAACACCTTCATAGAATGTTCTCCCCACACCATTAAATAAGAAATAAGTGGCACATTGCATTTAGATTTAACTGAGGGTAAGTTCTCTGGTTTACCGGTACTTAAACCCCAATTGATGTAGAAATAACATTATTTCTAAGCAGTTATAGGACTGTCCCGAAAACATGTAGTAGTTAAAACTCAGCTCAAGTTACATGATAATCAGCTTGGTGTCGGCATACCAAGCATGAGGTCAGTAAAATGACAATAAATCACCTAACATGTAGCTAATGAGCTAAAACTCTGTCCATGCAAAATTAAATGTTGGAAGTATATATCACGGCCTTATCTCGATTTGCAGATAGTATTTTGTTACACCAACTTATATCTAATTTTCTAAATGAGCCTATCTGCTGTCAGATAAGTGATACCTTGCTGTGCGAAAATGGGTATTGTATTGCTCTGGGGTCAGTTACTTACATGGATGAATTATAGATATTGTCAATAAACAGGAATCTCGGGACAGTCCTATAACTGTAAGCTGTAAACTCATCATCCGATCCATAAAGGCTCCATCAATTACATATACCCATGAGCTCTGCACCCTTGAACTCTCCATACTTATCTTATCTCATGTACAACGATTGATGCAAGTAAGACGTATTCCTCGGAACCCATGTCAATTTAGACAGGATCAACTTGTACCTCAACTCTCAAATTTACCGCAACATCCATAACTAAACTTGAGCTATTTGCAATGTGCTCAAAGTACTCACGTTCACAAACAACATACATACATCATCACGCATATAACATGTTATATATATTCTTTTTATTTCATATTTGACATTTAATTCAATAATTTGATCCCACATATAACGAGTTTTATTTTGAGTGAACGTAACTTGCTCAGCCATGTTGATGTATATAATGAACCTTTATAAACAACACAACAGGTTTAAATACGGCGATCGGAAGATGAACTTCTGCGTTGTTGATCATATCCTGGTCTATTAGGCACCAAAATGTTCTCTTGTTACGTAATTCCCCTTTGGACACAAATAAACTGAGAAAGTTCGCAAATTAAAACAAGCCCGTTTTATTAAAGAAATCTCTAAAGTGCGTTTCAATTTTTTTCCAGCTCACGCTCATTCCCGCTGCCTGGGCTCTTGTATCTCGCCTCCCCTCTTCTTCTGTCTCTCTCTCTGCTTATATACAGTCGCGCAAATCGACCTTCCTACGTTTCAACTAATTCTTAGAACTGATGGGAGGGATTTCTCAAAATAACCTAGCAGATTAGTATTATATTTACACGAGAATATTTGTGTTTTACTTATACTGCCTATTGATGCTGCCTTGTTGGTTAGATATTAGATCATGGCGGGGATTTCTTTATTTACTCTGTCCTGTTTTAATGGGATGACAGTAGGCTAAGTGTGAGGTTTTGGTGCACCCTAGAACCGGTTTAAACCCCCAGTGGCCTACCCTGCCACTGACCATTCCAAGGCGGTAGCCCTATGGTCAACCTTTTTGTGTTTGTGATGTCGTTTGCATTTATTATTGCTTTTGCCTTCTTGTTTGTCTGTTTGTGTGTTTGTTTCTGTGTTTTATGGTTGACTGTCCTCCTTGAATGCTACTTTCCCTGTCCGATCTTTTTATATTTCTTGTTACTTTTATTGCAGTTGTTACCTTTAAAGTTGCAACAAACGTAAATGACTGGTCGATGTCGTTCCTTGCTATCTATCGGCTAATGGTATATACCGACACTGCTACAAAATACATTCTATAACATTATATTTATGGCTGGCTCAATCTTGGCTTAGTCCTATGTTAAGAAGTCCGAAGTCCTAATAGTTTACATAATGTTCTGTCTAATTAGCTCTAGTAACCGTAGGTCATGTGAGCTCATTTCATGGCGCTTCGTACTAACTTTGCCTCGTTAAAGAAACTACCCCGCCAAATAACGGCACAATTACACTACAAAAACTGGCCAGGTGTTCAGGTCATATGATAACGTGTATAATATACCGATTAAAACTTTAGGTTTATTTAAGGGTTTTTTGAAATTCTCATGATTGAATATGCGTAAAATGAAATATTTAATTAAGCAAAGTAAGACGGAACCGGACAGTAGTCTTCTTCATCGCTGTACATATCGGATTTTACCATGGAGTATTTTACTTGTATGATAACGTATCTTGTCCATTATCTAGTATATATCTTTTATCATCAGAAGCTGACAAACTCTTTATTGATTTCGAAGCTACTAATGTGATAATTTTGGGATCTAATAACTTTCATCTCATGGTGACTTTCTGTTGCTGTATACAATATCTCTTTGTAATTAACATGCGTTATATTTTTTGTAACAACACACTTTTTAACACCCTTGCATGTTTTCGTACTAGCCTCATTAGCTAGCATATACGAATATAGTTTACTTCGTAGTCAAACAAATTCAACAATAGGTATGCCACACGTTTCATCTTTCATCTTGCCAATAACATTTTTATTATTATTTAAACCAAACTTACTTTTTGGATCATAATCGCAAATATCAAAAAGTTCTTTATCCTTGTAAACTTCTGCATACAAATCTTTTGTTTTTATTTCATAACACAAAGAATCGGTATCAGTAAATAATTATTTAGCTTTTTTATCATATTTATTTTTCAGGTTATGGAAAATAAATGTTCATTAAATATTTTACAAGAATGAAGGTCTTGCTGCATATTTTAAAAGGACCTCCTCATCGTGAGTTAACATTAATTAATTTTCTCAAATTTTCCATAGTTTTACCAAAAACTGAATTGTTCATCAGTTTGAAGAAATCGTTTTCAAAAGCGTTTTACCAGCTGTTCGCTTAGCAGTATTAAAATCTATGTATATCTTCAACCACTCTGATTCGTCAAACTGTAGTATTCGGTGTATTTGTATTACCTTCAATCCAAGTTTTTTTTATACAATTCTAAGTTTCTAAAATGCACGACATACTTTCTTTTATTTTTTAATGTTGTAACAAGTTTATTCACATTGCAATGTCTTAAATTAAACTTTTGTTTTAAATGTGTACATTAGTCTGACAACCACTCATATTTGATATTTAAACTATCTGGGGCAGGAGGATAATCATTATGCGAGTCATGCAGTGTCTTGGGATACTTGTCGTAGTTTTTCATATATGTATTGTTAGCCTTTGAATATCTGTTTGCGATAACTTGTGCCACCTCTTAATCCTTTTTCCACAAACAAATATTGATCAATATGAGTGATTAAGTCAAGTTGGATACCAGTCATCTTAAGGCATGCATCCCAAGCTAAACCAGGACTACTAAAGTAATGACAATGATCTAATTTGTAATACTCAATGCACATTTTTCAAAAGTTTTCGAAAACATCTGCCAGCAACAGCACATCAGCCACCCTTTCTGTTTTTTTTTGTCTCTTTCATTGTATTTTTTTCAAGTCCTTGTTTGCAGTATGTACAGTGTGGGCCTACGATGCCATTGCGCGAGGACGCTGTGGTTTTTATAGGACCCTATGTCTCATTTTTGAATGTTTTCTGAAATGTGCTCATCATTTAATTGAGAATAAAAGCTATCTTTGCAAGGTAATTAAGTTTCCTTAAAATGTTTACAACTGTTCATGTAATCATAAGGATAAACACCTTTTCTTTTTTATTAATTCAAGCTTGTCATCAAAGTATTCTTGCGAGGTGTATTGAAACAAGGGAATGTTTTTTACTAAATTTTCTAATGATTGAGACATAAACTGAAAACTGTCAATAAACACCAAACTTACCCTTTTGTGTTTGTGATGTCGTTTGCTTTTTTTATTACTTTTGTCTTTTCGTTTGTCTGTTTGCGTGTTTGTTTTTGTGTTTTGTGGTTGACTGTCGTCCTTGATTGCTGCTTTCCATGTCCGATATTTTTATCCTTTTTTTTGTCCTAACAAAAAGCCATATACTTTTCCATGTTATTTGGTATAACATTTATGTTTGTTTTAAACTTTCCGATTTGTTGCATTATGAAAAACAACAGCTATTTTTTTAGTCAGCCTGAAATTAATATTACATATGTCATGAGCGCTTTCTCTGTGCTTTCCAGTTATCTGACAATGATCTCTAACTTTTCTAATGTTTCATAAGCTACTGTGCAACCTTGGTCACCTTATTTGAGAGTTATTACAAAACCATTACCGCAAATATGGCATGATTCTAAAAACTTGTAAGCAGCATTTGGTCCTCTATACGTTACAACTGGTTTTGAATATTGATCACCATAACAACAAACAACCTTATACCCATAACTACAATCTTTATGCTTTTGCTATGCTTCTGTATATGATTTTTTAGGATTGGTTGATGCTGAAGTAATACTTTCGGTTACTGCTTCAAAATCAGCATATATAACAAACGGAACCATTAGCTTCCTGTCGTAGTTTTCAAAATAAACCTTTTCATCTTTGTTTGGCATCTCTAGTGCTTGTTTTACGTTAAGTGAAAGACAAACAGGCTTATGTCTTTTTAGCGCCCTTTCTAATTTAAAGCACTGCACACATCTTCTGCAAAACCATTTTCATTCCGTGTGTGCTGTTTGATTATACATCAAACTGTTAAAATCTTTTATCCATACATAATGATTTTTTTCTTTTTCAGTAATCAAAAGCATATGACATGTTTTCTCTGCTTTACTGTTTGATATGTGCAAAGGGTATACTTGATTATTTTCATATCCAAATATGTTAAAACAAATGTTGTTTTGCTTTTCTATTTTTGGGATTGGGATTTGTTGTATTGTAACAGGAAATGTTATTCCCTTATAATTTAGATCTCCAATATGCTGTTTGTAGTTTGTTATTCTTTGAAAAAAAAATTTAACAAGAAATTTATAAGCCAAATGACACCATCTAAAGCACTCGTTATCTTTTCATTTTTCATATTTATTAAACCTTTTTTAGGATAAGCAAGTTCTTTCGGTAATGCTAAATACGAGCTACCTCGCAAAGGCTTGTACTTTATTAGATTTATGTAGTGTGCATCTAATACCTCAATTTGCCAACCACTTCCCATCTGAATCCTATTTCCAACTCTAGTTATAATATCTTCACGTGCTTTGTCCAGCGTTACGATAAGATTATTTTCGAATAATATTGTTGCTGCTTTAGAATTAAAGTAAGCTGTTCTGAATGTAGTCGTAGGACCTGTTTCTTTGTCTCCCATCGATGTTTTTTTAAAAGTATGTTTTACATCAACACTTAATTTATAGGGACATATGGCAATCTTGATTTTTTAAAAACTTGCGGCGTCCCGTTAGTTTTTCTACATAAATTGCATTTGTTCAATCATTAAGGTTAATTATATGAATTGTATTAAGCCTTTTGTTTTTGCATATTATTAATTTTTGATATTATTGCAGTAATATATTAAAACTTATAGTATAATAAGACGAAATAGTGAATACTGAAAAAATTATTTATTTAAATGTAACCAGGGTAAAAGTAAAAATTATACTGGATATATAAATCAAGACACCCATTTCAAATACTTGAAGATTGCCGGGTGTCCCTTTAAAGCCACCCGCCTGTGCTAGTTCTTTTTTAAGAAATTTTAAAACTGCCGGCTGTGTTTTTTGTAGCTGGGCAAGTGGATCATTACTTACAACATCTACTTTATACACTTTGCTATATGGTTTTGGGGATGTTTCAATTTCTCGGATATTCATTATATAATATTACAAGAGATTATTTCTTTAAGACTATATTTAATTTATTTAATTATTTTTCAACAGGAATGATGCTAAAATCCCTAATTTCATCACCATCTATTATTTCAACCAAAATGGTATCATCTGTTGATACTGCAAGTGTATCCATTTTTCAACCAAAATGGTATCATCTGTTGATTATGCAAGGGTATATATTTTCTCAACCGCAATGGTATCATCATCGGTATTTGCGTTATCATCTTCTGGTACTTCAAGATTATCGATTTTTTTATCTAAAAGAACATCTATTTTTCAATCTAAAAGAATGTCCAAGTATTTCCAAAAGCATTCTTTTTTAAGAGTCCTGTCGAATACCTTCTGGTTGATTTGTACATGATATTTGCAGTATCGCTCGAAATCATCGGTTTCAAGATCACCTTCAGCTATTAGCAATCTTATTTTTTTCACGTGCTCACAATAGTTTATAAAGAAGGATACAAATATCGGACAGGGAAAGCAGCATTCAAGGACGACAGTCAACCACAAAACACAAAAACAAACACGCAAACAAATAAACGAAAAGGCAAAATTAATAAAAAATGCAAACGACATCACAAACACAAAAGGGTTGACAATAGGGCTACTGCCTTGGAACGGTCAGTGGCAAAGTAGGCCACTGGGGGTTTAAACCGGTTCTAGGGTGCACCAAACCTCACACTTACCCTACTGTCATCCCATTAAAACAGGACAGTGTAAATAAAAAAATCCCCGCCATGATCTAATCTCTAACCAACAAGGCAGCATCAATAGGCAATATAAGTAAAACACAAATATGCTCGTGTAAATATAATCCACAAAAAACCAATAGCCGAGAAAGCCACAAAGAAGGTACTCAATGACTTGGCAGAAGCCAGAGCAGTAAGAGAATACACCATTAAGGGCACGACAAGAATGATCATGGACAAACATTAAACGCCACCGTCCCAATGGCCTTTAGGTAGGCATCATCATAGGGTCCACAGCCTGTCCGGTCATCGTACAATTAAAGAGGAAAGCATAGTGGCGAACTGTAAAAGGGTCCACAAACAAGCATGCAGTACGTTGCAAAATGACATTTTAACAAGTTTAACAAAGATAGTATGAAAGTGATCATGACCAAGAATCTTACGAAGTTTATAAATCACATCACCATAGAAGTCAGGTTGTGATAGTCCTAGTCGCAGGTTACGATAATAAAATTTTGCAAGGGTTTGCCACTGACCGTTCCAAGGCGGTAGCCCTGTTGTCAACCATTTTGTGTTTGTGATGTCGTTTGCATTTTGTATTACTTTTGCATTTTCGTTTGTCTGTTTGCGTGTTTGTTTTTGTGTTTTGTGGTTGACTGTCGTCCTTGAATGCTGCTTCCCTGTCCGATATTTTTATACTTCTTTACGAAGTTTATGGTAACGGTAACCCTGATTGAGTAACTTTTTAGTTATACAAAGATTACGAATATTAAAGTCCTCAACTCGAGTACAAGCTCTAGAAAAACGAATAAGTTGAGACAGATAAACCTCATAAGAAGTTGCTCGGGGAACATCCCCATCCAAGTGGGGATAATTAACAATGTCAAAATTAAAATCATCTCTCTTGTCATAGATTTTGCTAATTATTTTACCATTTTCAATCGAGAGATCTAAATCAAGAAAAGAAGCGTTATTATCAGATATGTTTTCTTTATTAAGCCGAAGTTCTTTAGGATAAATATTATGAACCATAATTGGAAAGAAAGGGTTGTCAATGTTCAGTATGTCATCCAGATACCGAGAGGTGTCATTAAAAGCTTCAATAACATCTGCTTGTGTATCTGGCGAAAGACTCAACATGAAATCCCTTTCATAGCAAAATAAAAACAAATCTGCGACAAGTGGTGCACAGTTCGTACCCATAGGGATACCAACAATTTGTCTATAAATGGTAGTACCATACCTGACGAAAATATTTTCTAATAGGAAGATGAGTGCTTCACAAACTTCATAGCAAGTCCACATAGTATAATTGTCTAAACTGCCGTTAGTGAAAAACGCTTTAATATTATTACATGCTAAAAATTTAGTATTTTCTCTAGCGAATGTTTTTTGAATAAGAGAAATTAGCTTGTCTTTAATAAGATGATGTGGTAAGGTTGTATATAGTGTAGAGAAGTCATAAGTACTTATTGATGAAACTTGACCTTTATTGAAAATGTTATCAAGAACGTCTCCTGAATTTTTTATAGACCAAAATAAATTAATCCCAGAGTTTTCATAAGTTGTATTACAATATAGTTTAACGTGATCTTTAACGGCAGTAAGACAAGAAGTTAAAAGTTAGGAGATGTTTGTTGTGTTGCAGGCACTAGAATTAGAAATAAAGCGAGCCTTATACGGATTTTTATGTAATTTAGGAATCCAGTACATGGTAGGCAGTTTATTTTGTTTATCGTTTACACCAGCCTTGAAAGTAGTGCACCGAGTGATATGTGCGGAAGCAACATCATACTCAGTAGAATTAACTGGAGTATACGAATTGGTGCTGCCGAGTTCCAGAGATAAAACATTGACGTAATGCAGGCGTCAAACAATAATTACATTATTAGCTGCTTTATCAGTAGGAACTAGAACAAATTTATTATGAAATTCCTGAATTCCGATTTTAGATTACGAAAGGAAAACCTAGGTCTCGGAGGTAGTAAAGAGGGGTTAGCATTATAAAAGTTAATACGTGCATCTATAATTTTAAGAATAGGCTTTTTCCAAGTAGAAAGAGAGGTTGGGTCCGCATGTTCTCTACGACACCATTTTATACTAAAATATTCAATGGAGTGGGCGATCTGGTCACGACAGGCATTAAAATCAATAGTTGAAGGTAATCTATATTTAGGACCTTTCGAAAACAAATGCCGAATACGTTTATCAACAATATCAAAATTACCAGTTATGACATGACCTGCTGGAGCATAGCAAAATGTTGATGTGTTGCATTTACATTCCTTAGGAGTATTATTTACTATATCAAGGTCAGAAACTATTTTGTTGTAGTTGAAAATAATATTTCTAATAGGCTTTTATTATTTTTTTATCAAGAAGCTTTTCTTTTCATTAATCATTTCTTTCATGCTTTTAATAAACATTTCAAAGTCTTCATAGCATCCGATATCAGTATTAATTATATGAGTTTTTTTCAGTTTGCTGATTATTTCATCCTTGAAATACTCAACATCCTTGGCTACTGCATCTGCTCGTGTTTCACTAAAAATCCTAATTTGTTTTATCGCCAGGTCTGTAAGAAGCTTTATAGCAGTATTAGCTTCATGCTCGGCCATTATCGTCCAATACTTTTTAAAAGTTGCAATATCTTCTTCCAATCGTTTCATATGACTTTTTCAAACTCTTTCATTTCCTTGCTTGCTTTAGTTAAAAGAGTCATAGACAGCTACCTATTCATATTTTTTTTCCTCATCAAAGTGTTTCCTTTCTTCTTCTGCATAACTCCCCATATACTATGTTTTATATTATATTATTTAATTTCAAGCTTTTAATAAACGTTTTCAAGTTTTCATAGCATTTGATATCAATATATCTCATATGATCTTTTTTCTCCTTAATTATTTTTTTCTTAAACTTTTCAACCTGTTTGTCTACTGCGTTTGCTTGGTCTTTTTTTTAAAAATATTGATTTCTTTTTTTGCCAGGTCTGTGAGTGTCTTTATTAACCTTTTACCGTTACTTAACCAGTTATCACTGTAATAGTTACACAATCTAATAGCCCCATCCAAGAGTTTCATCCGGTTTTTTTTAAACTCTTCAATCTCGTCTGTCACCTTGATCATGAGAGTCTTTTTAAAGTCAGCTACTGTTTCTGAATAACTTTTCATATACTACAGATTACATTATTTTTATTTAACTAGCATAAAAAATAATATTAATTCCTTTCTCTAACAAAATGCTGTAGTAAGCAATAAAAGAATCCTCAGTTACAAAACTGCAAGTTGCTGATGAAATTTGTTTTTTACAAAAAGCATGTAACCTGTTTATTTATGGGTTTTTTATTTTCCATTCTAATTTTAGTTGTTGTGCCATGGTTATAATTTTTTCAGTCAGATCCTGAAAGTTTGTGAAAACTATTAACTATTTGTCAAGTTTATTCATATCTTCAAAATCAATTATTCGGGCACGCGTCATTTTATCTTCCTTGAAGTTTTTGATTTTTTTCTATACGTTCCATTTATATAATTACATCAGATAATATTTCTTTAAGCTTATATATTTTAAAAATATAATTCTATAATATAGTATAATGAATTGTAAATATTGTGAAAGAGTTTTGGATATTATTGATTCCCCTGGAGTATGTTTAGATTGCATCTTATTTTACATGACTGATCAAAAGAAGCTTTGTGAATATTGTGTCAAAACCAATCTGTGTTACAAATGATCTAATGCATGTATTAATTGTAATGGCACTGATGAGGTTTTTGATAACGAGGGCATTTGCCTTAATTGTGGCACTCATAACGGTTACAATCGTATTGCAGGTTACAACTACACCCGAAAGAAAACTATTTACCACAGAAAGTACCATTTGGATAAATAATTAGTAGCATATGATTTGTCTTCTGCAAATAGACAAAGATTTGAAGATTTGTTTTACAAAATTTCAAAGATTTTGGATGAAATAGGTTCTGTGAAGTTATCATCCTTTTGAATTTCTAATATTTTATTAAAGACAATCCTAATCATCTCCTCATCATTTTCTAGTCCTGTGGTTGTTTGGACATATAACAGAAGTTGTTTGAAACTTCTATGATGTGTTTTTAACAAAGTCTTTCTTTCTGCTATGCTTGTTTTGCTTGCTAAAACAGCAACTACTGGAGGAACTACACCAACTGCAGCCACGAAAACAGGAATTGCCAGAACCAATGCCAATACGGAAGTACAATTGGCAATCTGTAATGTTGTGTTTATAATACCGCACAATTTATAACTGCGTCTGTATGCAGTCAAATCCGCGTCAAGTAATCAATCAATTCTTCTTTGGTTTTCATGTATAATTACAGTTAGATAATAATTTAATTAAAATATTTAGAAAATAGTTGCTCATGTTCTTTGGATGATATTTTACCTATTTCTAATAATTCATCAATTATGCTAATATCTTTATTTATTAGCTGTGGGCTATTATTTCTTGATTCGATACTTCCACATACTAACTCTAGATCATCCATCAAATCATCAGGACTATTGTCATATTCAACATCAGCACAACCTCCTAAACTATTTTTGAACTTTGAAGAACCTTTATGAATTGGTAAACCAGATAATTGGGGTTAGTTTCTTAAAAGCATTTTGAGACAGCTTTGAATAAGTTTTTTATTATTGTAACCCTTTGTTATCAAGCCTATAAATTCGTTGTCTACTTTTAGGTCTATCACAACTACTTCTGCTTGTTTGGCAATAAGTTTGTGATGACCAATGAGCTTAGGTAAATCAATTTGTAACACTCCATAGTGGCCATCTTTGTCAACTTTGTAGGAAATTTTATTTTGTTGCATCCCTTTTTCCAGTCTTGTGTACGGTTTCACTATGCGCAAACATTGCATCAATTCTTTCTTTATAGTGTTTTAAGGCGCCTGACTCTTTTCTCCTGTTTTGTCTGACTCGTTTAATTGTTTCTTTCCCGGCTGCACTCTTTTCATTTCTAAGTTGGTTAGTAAGAGCAATCTTGATGCGGCCAAGTTGATAAATATGATCACTAACACGTCCAAGTATGTCTCCAATATTTAAAAAAGAGTATGATAATGGTCCTTTGGAAACGGCCGAGCACAACACATACGAAATATTGCAGTCTCGGTTTGATTGAGACTGTTCATGAGCGGTAGTGAAATTATGCTAGCTACCGCTCACGCCCTCTAGCCCCGGGTTCAGCAGAACTCAATATTCATAAAATCAATAGTACACAATGTTAACCATCCAGAAGATGGCATGCATATGGCGGAGGACATTGCACTACTTCTCCATGTCGTACGGCGTATGGTCCCGGTATCTAATAAAATAAAATTCCCCGAAGAGCGAAATAAACATAATGGAATTTAGTTGGGAACAGCGGTTATGAAGCCTGCGTATCACAAGTAACAACCAAAATACTAAATTAAAAAGCAGACAGCATATCCTATGCGTGGTTAAACAAGTTATCTCTGAGCACCTTTGACGGTAAGGGTAAATTATATAAAACCAACACCGCTTTGTTGATTTGAGCATCTGGATCAATCATAATTACCGGTTCGGCATGCTCTATTTCTTTACGAGGTTCTTCAGAAAATAACTGAGGTATTCCCTGATACTCTCTTTGTTCTTGTACTTCCTCCCCTATTGCTGCCGGAAGAACGGCTAATTGCTGACTTATTTTCGGAAGAGAAGCTAACTGCTCGGTTAGCTGTTCTGACTGACTTTTTATTTCGCTAGACACAGGTTTAAATACTTCTGAGTATAAATCACGGCTATCGTTTTTTTCTATTTTTCTCTTAATAACTCTATTCTCGTATTCTTTCACAAGCTCACTCGCTTTTTATCTGCTAATTCTTTCCATTTTAACAAAGACATGTATAATATAAGTTTAGATTAAAATAAGATTAATTAAGATAAGTTAAGATAATTTAAATCATATTGTGTTTAAAATATGATTTTTTTTGTTTGGTTGCCGGTGTTTTAGCTTGCGGTTTTGTTTTTTTGGTTGGAGGTTTAGCCGTTGTTTTTTTGGCTGGAGGATTAAGCGGTGGTTTTGCTTTTTTGGCTGGAGGCCTAGCCGGTGGTTTTGCTTTTTTGGCTGGGTGCTTAGCCGGTGGTTTTGCTTTTTTGGCTGGGGGCTTATACGGTGGTTTTGCTTTTTTGGCTGGGGGCTTAGCCGGTGGTTTTGCTTTTTTGGCTGGGGGCTTAGCCGGTGGTTTTGCTTTTTTGGCTGGAGGCTTAGCCGGTGAATTTGCTTTTTTGGCTGGGGCTTAGCCGGTGGTTTTGGTTTTTTGGTTGGGGCTTAGCCGGTGGTTTTACTTTTTTGTTCTTTTCCTTGATTGCCTAAATATTTTCGCGTGCTGTCGCACTTTCTTCTTTTATTTTTTGCAATCTGTTATTCAGTCGCGTTATTGATTTTTCTGACGTTGCCGTATTTAATTGATTATTTATTCCCCTTGTTTCGGCTTACAGTGCTATGAGATAAACAACATTGGGATGTTCTTCACATGTTATTAAAACCTTTAGTTTACTATGACATTTATTTGTTTGCTAAAACTTGGAACAGTCGAAGTATCAGGTCTTGTAACCAAATCTTGAAAATATAGCAAAAAAGAATAAAATCCCAGTCGAAGATATATTAGAATGTTCAAATAATGAAGTTATCTCTGTGTATAGATTAAAATAATCAGAAGATAGTCATTTTTGATGATTATGTTTGTGAACGCAATCAAAATGATATTATTAATTATTTCATCCAGGGAAGAAACAAATATTTTAGAGTTATTTATTTATCTCAATCTTATTACAAAACTCCGAAAGACATTCGGTTGAATTGCTCTCATT
Source organism: Cyrtodaria siliqua (assembly GCA_037043455.1). Classification (NCBI taxonomy): domain Eukaryota; kingdom Metazoa; phylum Mollusca; class Bivalvia; order Adapedonta; family Hiatellidae; genus Cyrtodaria; species Cyrtodaria siliqua. Next base: position 138,418 of record JAWPHD010002968.1, read on the forward strand.
ACATCTTCTTTGCGACTCCATTTAATCGTGAGCTGGGTACGCTTTCCAACGAACAAGATGTCAGCAAAGATCAGTATAAAAAAGCAACTGACAAGCAGTTCGACTTTCTGTATCTTGATCGTCCGAGGAAGTTGGTCAAGCGTAACTTCACTGGTGAAATTTAATCTAATCATATTATATATAATGGGACTTTTTAATGATCTTGGCGAGGAAGTTACTACTGGCACTGTTAATATTACACATGTTGGCATTGTGCTCCCCGAGTATGTAAAACAAAAACATTTCGTTAATTATCTTCATAAGGGTAAAAACCAGGGAAATGTTTTAAGAAGTAATCATAACATGGATAAAAATAGAATTACCAATGTTGTCAATCGAGAAAGAGCAGACGATGCAGCAACAAGACAATTTACTCAAAGAAGAATAACAAAAAAATCATACGTGATTATAATATTGATAAACTTCCAGACATGATGAAAAATTTGACAACAGGTGTTGATGATAAACTAAGTCAAATACAAACAAGGTTACAAGCAAACCGTGAGAAATTGATTGAAATTCAAACGGTTTAAAAGATGAAATAAAACTTTTGGGTGATGCTTTAAAAGAGCTAGAAAAGAAAGAAGATGGATTGGAAGAAAACTACAAGAAATTAAGTGAACAAATAAGATCTGGTGTTCAAAATATTAATACACGGATTGGAGAAATCAATAAACAAATGGTTGATAACAATGAACTAGAAACTGCTATTGCTGATGCTTCAAAACAAATGAGAACTGCTTTTGCTACTGAAATTACTCAAATTAAAATATCAAATGAACAGACAAACACTAACTTTGGCGATACCAGCAAAAAGTTTGACGACGTCAAACAGAAAATGGTTGGCAGCAAGACGCTGGAGACTGCTCTGAGCAAACTGGTTGACACTGATAAACTTGAGACTGCTATTGATGGTGTCTTAAAGCAATTGAAAGCTGCACAGGATGAAAGAAGCAACGCGTTTGATGGTGAAATAGCCTCATCGAAACAATTTAATCAAAAGTTTGATAGTAGTCACACAGCAATTCTTGGTATAATTCATGAGTTGAAAGTAAAACTAGAATATGCAAGTGGGATTATATTGTTTGAAGCAACAATAGATGGAATAAGCACTATGTATGACGACAGTCGGCGTTATGTATCATACCCGACACGAAAACCAAAATCACTTGAAAGAACTTCTCGTGGCCGCAATTTTCTCGGAGCGTTTACTCTTGCAACCAACCCGTTTATAAATACTGAAGAATATTTTATTTTTGATGATGAAGGGCCCGGTATTAATAAATCCGGACGTTATATATTTCAAAAAGACTTTACTTATACAGGAGGGGACGTAATCCATTTTTATCTTAGGAATGTGGGACAACAAAAGTTATTAATAACCAAAACTAGAAATGACAAACTAACAATAAAATAAACATTTGAACTATGTCTAACAGAGGGAAGAGCATTATTTTTCGGATCAGCAGTAACAGGGGTCACTACCCAAGTTTTCAATTTTGAAAAATAAAATTAAAAGTTTTAAAATGTTTTATTTAGGTAGTTTATTTATCTACTAATATGTATAATGGAACTTAAGCATTTCATTTAATCTATCCTATATTATTTGTTACAAAACGTTGTTTTATCATCAGAAAAAGCGTCAATAATTAATGACTCAAATACACCAAGTAATTTTACAACTGTATTTGACAGATCATTAGTATTAGGCAAGAAAAAACAGTATGGCATTGGACTTGATAAGATTAATTTTATGACTTACTCATGGTATAATATTAGTGAAGATTTTAATAACCAAGTGATAAGGTATCACAATGTAACAGATTGGAAAACTATTATTTTTACAAATGGAAATTACAGTTATGCCGATATCGATAATTATATAAAAGAAACATTGACCGTAAACGGTGATTTAACCGATGACTCGCCCGCCCCAATAATAAGTGAGTTTGATTTATCAAGTTTCAAATGTTTGGTTACCATTCGTAATAAGGTCTTGCTTGATTTAAGAGAAACGAACTTTCACACCTTAATAGGGTTTGACAAAGATGCAGTTAAAGGGGGAACTAAATTTGGAACTGTAACACCAGACATAACAAATTCTATCGATACATTGTATATCTATGTGATTTGATAAGTAATTCTATTGTTGATGGATATGTGGAGTGCGTGGTCCAGTGGTAGAGTGCCGAACTCCTGATCGAGAGGTCGTGGGTTCGATCCTCCGTCGCGGCCACGTTATTTATCCTTGAGCAAGATAATTAATCCACATTGCTTAGTACTGGTTCTACCCAGGAAACCATCGAGAGTGATTAATCTAAGTTGCCAGATGTAAAATAAATATGTTTAAAAAAAACAACAGTATTAATATTTACATTACAGATTTATCTGGTAAAATTATTAATCTTAATGGAGTTCACACATCATTTCGATTTGTTTTGAAGGAATTAATGAAATATAAGTTATATATGACACGATTAAAAAAAGTCACCAGTACGGGTACTTATACTGAAGTTGACCGATTAACTGGAGCTGCCCTATTTGACATTTTTTCAAAGGTTGGCTCAAAGATATTTAGTGAGTCTGTGAAAACAGCAGGTAAAAAGGCATTAAAACTCATGGAAAACAAATCATAGAAAGTGGTTCTAAAAAACTTGGGGATGAAGTAGGAAAAATGGCTGCTGTTAAATTAGTTTCAGTTATTAAACCTAAACCAAAAGGTGAGATAATTTTAAAAGAACTTACAAAGGCTGATAACAAAAAAAAAGTTGTAACTGAAACTGAAGAAGATGTAAATGCAAAAAATAACAAATTACTATCCGGAAGAGGAACCAAAAATATTAATGCAATAATTAATAGATTGATTAATAAAAAATAATCTAATTACTAGTTTACATAGATGTTTCGAAGCGATAACTATAATACTAGTAATGAACATGTACCTTTTCAGTTAGATACTCCTATAACACAACAGGAAATGCTACCAGGCAAATGAAAAGTGGTTATCAGTTTACACTAAATGATAGAAGTTCTTAGCTTGATTGGTATAATGCATACTTTAAAATCAGTTTTCAAGTAAACAAGCTTGCTGATGGAGCTGCTTTTGCAGCCGCCAATGAAATTACTCTAATTAACGATGCAGCTTCAATGATTGATCAAATGCAAGTAAAGCAAAATGGAAAAATAGTTTACGATGGAAATAATCTTCACAGATTTGTTAATGTCAAAAGCTTGCTTGAAATTTCTGATGACTATGCAAAGACAACCGGAACAAGCGAATACTTTTATTTAGATACAGATACTGCAGAATGTCGAATTGCGATTCGTCATGCGTTAATAATAACTAATCAAAACGTTTACTTTATAATTGCATTAAACAAATATTCCTTTTTTGAAGGTTTGGAAACAAACATGCTTCCTCCTAGTCAGATTAAAATCAGCTTGCAACTGACAGATGATAATGTGTTAATTGTCAAATCAGGTGGTGATGATGGTCGAGTAGTTATTAATAAATTACTTTTGTGGATACCTAGAATGATATTTAACTCAGATGGTTTAAGTTACGTAATGAAAAATCACATGACAACAAGAAGATGGACTTATTTCGTGAAATGATACAAGAAAACGGAAGTACTCAACTAACATAATCGGTATTTAGAATAACGGCTGGTGTTATAATCCCAAACATGTGTGTGTATTTGCAAAGGGCCGACAAGAGTTCTTCTCAAACACAAAATCCTCATCTTTTGGATACGTTTAAGCTCAATGCTGATACTGCTAATTCTTTTAATAATCAGCTAGATTGTAAGTTGGAAATGGAGTTTATTGTCCAGAAACCGAATGTAGTTATGCTAATATCATAAGAATATTCAGAGATGTTATTAATTATTCTTACAAACATCATCATACTTTGTAAAAAAAGTTGCGGCCAGACTAAGTTTGGTCTTATCATATTATATATGTGTTATTGTATAAAAGAAAATATGGTTACTGAAAATATTAGACCTCAGTATGTTTTAGCAAATAATGCAAACGATGGGAGAAGAATGTTAAAAGCAACATGCGCTTCTTGTGGAACGCAATTTGTTAAAAGTACACAAGGTGGAAACACTGATATCCATAAAGCTTTGCTTCCTTTGATACCTAAAAAGGGTTTAACATATATGGTTATAAATTGTGTGGTCTGGTAATCCACTTGATAGCGGAGAACCAGTATATGAATTAGATGCTGTTTGTAAGGATCATGATTATTGTTATGGTAAAAATCCTAGTAATAAATCAATGTGTGAGAAAAACATGCTTGATGGTTTGAAATCTAGTAAGTCTAAAACTATTGGAGAAAAGATTGCTAAGAATGTGAAACCAGTTTAGTACAAAACATAAACTTGGTCTTGGAGCATCAAAAAACGAGAAAAGGCGTTGGAATGGACTGACAAGTTAGCAGATGAACTTCATAAACATATACGAGGAAAGTTCACTCAAAGCCGTATGATTGTTAATGAAATTTATAAAATATGGTCTGCTGACTTAGTGGATATGCAATCGTTTTCAAAGTATAACAAAGGTATTACATATTTGCTTACTGTTATTGATGTATTTAGTAAATGTGCTTGGGTTGTACCAGTTCCAAGTAAAACTGGTTTAGAAATTACCAAAGCGTTCCAACAGATAACAAGCACAGGAAGACAGTGTAAATTGTTGTGGGTTGATCAAGGTGTGGAATTTTATAACAAGGTGTTTAAGCAATTCCTTGGTGATAATAATATCAAAATGTATCACACTTTTAATATCGGAAAGGCTGTAGTAATTGAACGATTTAATAGAACATTGAAAGAGAGGATGTGGAAATATTTCACGGCAAACAATACAAATACATATTTAGACGAGCTACAGGCGATGGTTGATAAATACAATAATACAAAACATCGGAGTATTAAAATGACACCGACTGAAACAAGTGATAAAACGAATAAAGGAATGGTGTATTTCAACTTGTATGGAAAAATGAATATATATGTATTTTAGGGTTTCTGGCTCAAAACCCAAATCACCCAAAATAATCTAAAATCACCACACAAAATTTTTCAGTTTACTGAAAATTAAGTCAATTAAACTGGTTATTTAGCGCGTCCCAGGCGCTAAATAACCCAAGATTTTAAGACTGAATTGTGAAAATGTTTTAAATTTAGATGTTTAAATTTTATTGCAAAATAGAGGTTAAACTATAAATACTCAATACCTCTAAATTTTAAACATTCTTTATTATAATTCTTATAATACCAATATTCGTTATATTTTCTAAGTGTCGAAGCACCGCATTTACAACAAATTTGAAATTGAGCAGTAGTACCCAATCCACAATTTAAACAAGGTAGAATTTTACAAGTTTTCATTCTATTTTTATGAACTTTACAATATTTCGAATTTTTAACAGGTTTTTTGGTACAAATACCGTTTGAACTGATCTTTAGGAACTGACACGGAATCATTGCTTTATATTTATAGTAATAATTTTTTATATTAAATAAAAATATTTTTAGGTATAAAGAAAAGAGAAAAAATGTCTGACATGAAAGATACTATAAATAATTTATTATCCCTGTATAATACAGGTATAATAGATAAGGAATCACTAAATATGGCATTGAATTCATTAGGAGGTCAACCAACCAAAATTGAGGAAGAAATTGCATCACTTAGGAAAGAAGTTAAAGAAATTGCATCACTTAGGAAAGAAGTTAAAGAAATTGCATTAGTTAAGAAAAAATTGGAATTACTCGAGGAAGAAAATAAAGTCTTGAAAACAAGGGCAACTACCAGCCAACCTTTTGAAGATAAAAAGATAGAACCAACTAGTAAATCTTTTGAAAGTTTTAAGAAAAGAAGAAAGCTTAAAAAACTTAAGAAAATGCAGGCTAAAAAAGAATTAAGTCAAGATGATAAATACAAAAAACAAATGGCTAAAGTAATCCAAGAGCTGCAAGAAAATCAAAAAGAAGAAAAAGAAGAAAAATTAAAACTGGTTGACAAACCAATGTGTGGCTATTTTAAAGCATACGAAATATCTGCCGGGAAATACAAAGACCCTCAAAAACTATTCCGTGATAAAAAATCCATTATTACAAAACAAATAAGCAAAGAGCTGACAAAGATGAATGGATTAAAGTTTCAATTAGGTCTCACTGTAGATTTATTTAAAGATGATGGTGATACCAAAAAATACACCACAGCAGTATTACACAGCGAGCAAAATGCAATCTTAAACTCTGAAAAAATAAATGAGTTGTACGATAAATCATCTGCAAATATACAAGAGAGTCTTGAAAGATTTACAAACACAGCATCTGGATTGGAGATTGATCACTGTGTTAAGCTTTATTTGAATATTTCAAAGTACGAGCCGTTAAAAGGTTCTTCATATATTCCTTTACCCAAAGCAGTAGCTGATAAGAAGGCAATTATCAATGTAAAAAACGACGATGATCAGTGTTTGTTTCATGCAATAAATTCAGCTTTAAATCCAGCTAAAAAGAATTCTGATAGATTATCAAATTATCCTAGTACAGAGTTCTTAAAGAAAGAGGGTATTGATTTTCCCACTCCAATTTCTCAAATTTCCAAAGTAGAGAAACAAAACAACCTTGCTATCAACGTTTATGGATATACCATAACAGGAAAAAATAAACAGGTATCTGTTTTTCCATATAAAATATCAGAACAACCGAAAGATATTGAACGAATTAATTTGATCTTAATATCTGAAGACACTGAGGTTGAATCAGAGAACGAAGACGATCCAAATAATGAAGAAGGAATTATAGATGACAACTATAACCCTGATGATTATTCCAAAGAACCAAAAAAATTAACAACAAAATATCTCTATTGCTGGATTAAAAATCTGAATAGACTACTCTGGGACCAAAACAAACATAAAGGTCAAACTTACTTCTGCGATCGTTGTCTTCACGGCTATTCTGGAAAAGAACTACTTACCAAACACAAAGAAGACTGTGATGGTATTAACAAACATTCTTGCAGAATAGAAATGCCAAAAGAAGGTAAAAATACTGTAAAATTTAAAAATCATCAAAATCAGATGCCTGTGCCTTATGCAATATATGCTGATTTTGAAAGTATAGTTAAACCAGAATCAATTAAATTGGGAAAGAAATCTGAAATCACAAGTGTGCACGAAGCTTGTGGATTTGGATATCAAGTTGTCAGATATGATGGTAAAACAGAAGAACCTGTTATTTACAGAGGTGAAGATACTGTTGAAAAGTTTTTAAATCATTTGGAATGTGAAAAGAGCAAGATCAATAATATATTTGCTCACCCGAAACCATTAATTATGACACAGCAGAATGAAATAGATTATGAAAAAACAACACACTGCTGGATATGCGAGAATATAATAAATAATGATAAGAACTGCAAAGTAAGAGACCACTGTCATTTTACAGGAGAATACAGAGGTGCAGCACATAAAAACTGCAACCTAAAACTAAAAATAAAACCAAATAAAACAATCATCCCTGTTGTATTTCACAACCTCAAAGGATATGATAGTCATATTATAATGCAAAAAATATATAAAATGACAGGTAGTATTACATGCATCCCAAACAACGCTAAAAAGTATATTTCATTTAGTGTTGGACAACTTAGGTTCTTGGATAGCTGTCAGTTTATGCTTTCGCCTCTAGAAAAATTAGTTAAAGCAACAGACAAATCTGATTTCAAAATTACTAAAAATCAGTTTGGGGAACAAACAAATTTACTTTTACGAAAAGGTGTTTACCCGTATGATTATATGGACAGTGTGGAAAGATTTAAGGAAACGCAATTACCACCTATAGAAAAGTTTTACAGCAAACAAACTGATGAAAGTATAAGTCCCGAAGATTACGAATACGCTCAAAAAATATGGAAAGAGTTTAACTGTAAAACTCTTGGAGACTATCATGATTTATATCTAAAAACTGATGTAACTCTGTTAGCAGATGTATTTCAAACTTTCAGAAAAACATGCATGAATGCATATAAACTCGATCCTTTGCATTACTACACAGCACCTGGATTATCTTGGGATGCTTTACTCAAACATTCAAAAATAGAATTAGAACTTTTGACAGACATTGACAAGCACTTATTTATAGAAAAAGGAATGCGAGGTGGCATAAGTATGGTATCAAAACGATATGCCAAAGCAAACAATCCACATGTAGCTGATTATAACCCTAACGAGGAAAACAACTTCTTAATGTATTTTGATGCAAAAATCTTTATGGATGGGCAATGAGTCAGCCACTTCCATATTCTGGTTTTGTTTGGAAAACCAAAAACAAGAGTGGAAAATTTTCTAAACCAAAACCCGGCAAAGGACAAATGCTTGAAGTTGATTTGGAATATCCTAAAGAACTTCATGAATCTCACAATGACTATCCGCTTGCACCGGAAAGATTAGCAGTGAAAAAAGAATGGTTGTCTGAATACCAAACAGATCTGTTAGAAAATAATGGCATGATAAATACAGAACAACTAGTTCCCAATCTTAGGGACAAAGAAAAATATGTGATACATTACAAAAACCTGGAACTGTATTTATCTTGAGGCATGAAACTAAAGAAAATACACAGAGTATTAGAATTTAATGAAAAACCATGGATGGCATCATACATAAACCTAAATACAGAACTTAGGAAAAAAGCTAAATCACAATTTGAAAAAGATTTTTACAAACTTATGAACAACTCTGTGTTTGGCAAGACAATGGAAAATTTACGCAAGCGGACAGATATAAAACTAGTCAAAACTAACGGCTCTGAAAATGAAAAGATAAGAAAAATAATAGCCAAACCCAACTTTAACAGGCGTATACAATTTTCAGATGAATTATCAGCAGTACATGTAAACAAAACAAAATTAACATTAAACAAACCAATTTATGTTGGGATGTCAGTATTGGATTTATCAAAGTATATGATGTATGATTGGTATTATAATACTTTAAAAAAAAGGTACAAAATTAACTGTACTTTATTATACACAGATACTGACAGCTTGCTTGTAGACATCAGAACAGGTGATGCATACAAAGACATGGCTGAAATGAAAGATGAGTATGACTTGAGTGATTATCCTCAAGATCACCCAATGCATGATGATACAAATAAAAAAGTATTAGGTAAAATGAAAGATGAATGTGCTGGTGTTGCTATAGCTGAGTATGTTGGATTAAGACCCAAACTATATTCTATTTTGAGAGCGGATGAACAACTCATTAAAAAAGCAAAGGGTGTAAAAGAATATGTAGTTAAAAAACATATAAACTTTGAAAACTACAAGGATGCATTGTTCAACAAGAAAAAATACACCCATGAAATGAATATGATGCGATCAATAAAACATCAAATATACGGCATAACAGTAAACAAAGTAACTTTGTCACCATTTTACTCAAAAAGATACATCCGAGAAGAAGGAATTACAACTGATGCACATGGTTTCTATAAAAACTTATGAATTTGGGTATCAGCAGGAACAATAAGTAATTCTTCTTTGACAAATCCTCTCTGTGGCGCTGGTGCTTTCAAATAATAAACTCTTATACCTTGCGTCACCATATAACTTTTAATCTTGTGAATATCTACACTCCACATTGGATCAGTTGCTCTGTGTCTTCCACCTTCTTGTTCCCCGGGTTGATATAAATATCTTACACTTGCATTCATACAGATAGGATCATCTTTTAATATTTTTGTTTCAACAGGAGGAGGCTTTTTTGTTTCCGCATTTATGGCTTTAACAACTTCTGGTAATCTCTTTACCCATTCTCTATTACGTTTTTGTGAATCTATTTCCTTAGCATACTGGTAACCAAACAATCTTTCAGCTAATGTTCTGTTAAATCTTTCCACTAAAGCTTGGTTTCTGTGTATTTCTGTTCTGCCCCGTCTGATATTTACTTTGTGTTTGGCCATTAATTGCGATACTGCACCCATAAATTCTCTGCCTGGATCTACTTGTAATAACTTTGGATATTTCAAATGCCGACTGTATATTTTCTCAAATGCTTTAGCAACTTCTTTGCTATCCTTGGAAGTCAGTGGCTCCGCTTCTTTGTATCTACTTGCAATATCAACCACAGTCAATGCATATTTATATGTCTTGCGTCCACGACCAAAGCCAAAAGTATCATGCGGCAGAAATAACAAATCAGCTTGATGCACTCCATTCTTAGCAGAAACATCAAACCTGGGTCTAATTATTTTCTTTGGCGCAGGTAAATAAATCTGCCGCACAGCTTGTTTCTTTAAAAATTCTAATGCCTTTTTTTCACTAACACCAGCCTCTTTTGCTAATTTTTTAACTGCTGTGTAACCTCTCCAAAATCCTTTTGGGTTGTAATAAATCTTTTCCATTTTTTTCTACTAAAGATTAAACTTTATATAACTATAAAGAAAAAATGGAAATCACAACTGCACAATTTGATGAACTGCTTGAAGAGCAATATCAAAATAGCACAAAGAAATGGACAGACTTGGAACTAAATAAAATATACACTATTACAGATACGAAAATAGTAGAAACTGAATATGGTCCATCCATGGTATTAACATTATTAGACAACGGTGAAGTATGGGCGCCTGATCATCTCAAAAATAAATTAGAGAAGAGTGCTAAACCACCATATTATATTCGACCACTTGGATTGAAACCATGTAAAAAAAATAAAAAAATAGGTATCATGCATATGACTTAGTTTTTTCAAAGTAAACATACTTAGTCATTCCAAATCTAAAGTAATTATAGTTTTAAACTATTTGATTTTTTTTATGAACTCAATTTATACGCCACAAATCCAGTTGCAGCCATGCCCACCACAATAAACGTAATTTCTCTATTCTGTTGATCCGGAGATGGTGTATAAAAATCACTCAACTTGGGCTCTGGTTCCAAAAGCAAATGTTTACCAGTTGTGTAATAATACTGCTTCATAGCTTTGTCTACATCATCAAAAGTCTACTCTGCATGATGCTCTTTTTGCAGTTGCTTGTTAATAAAATCTAATCTCTCTGTTCTTTTTTTATTCCACTCCGATTGTGCTGCGTTCAATTGTTCTACGGCTTTGTCATGCCTTTGTCTTTCCTCGTCTGAATGACTTCCCATTTTTGAAAAGAAATAATTTGAACCGCTAAATGCCAGTGCATTTGTTAATGCGCCACCTATCATCATTGCTACTGCACTTGCCATTTTTTTATATATATATTTTTAAAATTATTTCATAATATCCGCAGGAATAATACCTTGCTTAATCAACATATCCCTCGTAGTCATTGCTAACATTATATCCACAGACAGCATCCCAAAATCTGTCATATTAAAATCCACTTTAGGGGCTGGTCTTTTTAGTAGTTTTCTGCCAATCTCAGAATATCCAACAGTTAAAAGTGTTTCCACTCCTGCATGATACATCATATTTACAATTTGTTTTCCGTCAATACTTGCTGCCATTTTTTTATATTATTTTTATATTATTTTTTTAAATAAATTATTAAAAACAATCAAACGGGTCTTTTGGTGCAACACGAACAACAGCAGGTTGCGTAGCAGGTTGCGTAGCAGATTTCTTGTTATAAATATACAAACCCAACCCAGCAATGCCTAATAAAACTAGACACGGTGGAATATAATTTTTGTATACATTTATTTTGATTTCTGGTTCCTCTTCATCTATTGTTATTTTTGTTATTTGATTTGCAGTATCTTGATTTGTAACATCTTGAAGCAAACGCTTTGCCTTTCTTGCCGCTGCTCCTTTTTTTCCAGCTTCTATTCTTTTTGGATTTTTTACTTTTTGTTGTTCAATAGGTTCTGTAACAACAGGTATAACTTCACTCTCTTGGTTCTCCATTTATATTATCTATATTTTTATTTTTATTAAAATCAATATGTCTAACAGTTGTCAGTATTGCTGTAAATGGTGCTAAACACATTCCATACCTGTAATACAACTCACAACAAGCACTTGTCAAAGCATGATTAATAAATGGGTCTTCCTCCAAATCTTCTATCAGCTTTGGTGGATTGGTTACATTAAAATATTTTGATACTCCCATCACATACAAGTTAATAAAAGAATTGCCTAAAGTCTTGGTCATACTTGCCCCAAGCCTTGCTTCATATCTGCAGTAAAGTTTGTTAATTTCATCCGGGGGCATGCCATCTATATTCGTGAGTTGTATGTCTTTACCCAAATATTGACGACTACCACCGCCAGCCACTATGGCTGATAATCTTTCTTTTTTTGTTTCTTGTTGCTTTGATTCATCAGGTTCCGTCTGTTCCGATATATTTTGTAATAGTTCTTCCGCATTCATTTTTATATTATTAATCTTATTTTTTATCTTGAAATAAATATAAAGTACAAAACAACTAGCTGCGATATTCATGCAACTAGTAATTGTTAGTATTATTAATAGCATTGTTATTAACATTGCTATTTTTTCTATTAACATTATTAATTTGCTGCAAGCATTGCTATTAACATTGCTACTTTGCTATGAGCAATGCTATTAGCAATACTATATTCATGGTCAGTATTGCTATTAACATTGCTACTTTGCTGTTAGTATTACTATTAGCAACAGTTGTAAAAAAAAGGTATTATACCTGCGTAAAATAAATATATTTTGTAATAATAAAAAAATATTATATAAGAAAAAATGGATTTAAAAATAACAGACGGTAAGAAAAGTGATTATAACAAAAATAAAATAGCACTGGATGTTATGACAAGAGATGACGTAAAATGTTGCATATGTGTTTCAGAAAGTGATTTTTTACAAACGTACGAAAAAGGTGCACAGGAAACGCCTGTAATTTCTGTGACAAAGGATGGCGTAGAATATTTTATATGTGAGCCAAGAGGGTATGTTTTACAAGCCCCGGAAAACATGAGTAGTGCTGTTGTACCAATATTGGCTAGTGCATTAAGTGCATGGGTTATATGGGACACTCTAGTTTTTATTTTTAAAAAAATTATTCAACCCAATAACCAGTTGGTTGGTCAGTCCTCAAAATTAACTTCGAATATTTAGTCTTAGCTAAAACTTTTCTTATTCTGGTTCTCTCCTCCAGCGTTGGAATAACATCATTCTCTCTCAAACAATTTACATAACTATCTCTGTCCTTGGTGTAAAATATACACAACCATTTTGCTTGCTCTCTCAAATCTTTCAATACGGAATTATATCTCTGTGAAATGACCCACACTGATTGTTTAGCGTGACGACCAGAGAATGCCAACTCTGATAACATATCTTTTTTCTTTGTTAATTCTTTTGTGGCTGAGCAATCGTCAATAATGTATAATGTGGGCTGACCAGCATATTGTTTGAAAAAGAAACGCAACAGTTCTTGTAACATTTCTTTACCGTTGCTCACGGGATTGACAATTATTATTTTTTTATCTTTTGGGTTTTTCACATCTCCTATCCAGGATCTATTTTTATAAGCCTCGTTCCACTCTATGGTTGGACACAATATAATTATATGTTTAAAAATTCCAACATACTCTTGTTCAAGTATGTCAAGAACAAACTCTGTTTTACCACAGCCTGTCTGACCACAAATAATGGCACTGTGTGAATATTTAGGATATTTTTGTTGTAAACTAGTATCGTACTTCTTTGAATCTTCCATCTTCGAAATTGATTTGCGCATCTTGTATTATATATATATAAATATTTAAAGTTTGATCTGCATCTGCTTTTTTATTTATTAGTATCGTTATACCTCCACTGCCGTTTTCTATTCTTCTTCCACTGCCGTATAATAAATTGTCCTCACATGTTCTAAGGTCAAGACACAAAGCATATGATTTTGTCAAATAAGTCTCAAGAGAAACATTGGTAAAGTTTAAGTCCCTCGCTGCTATTTCTGTCTCTTTGTTTCTGTTTGATGTTAAAGCAAAATATTTGTTGATTTCATCCCAATGTTGATATGCCTTCATGCCCTGACTATACAACTGATTTGGTACTCCCTCTATTGTCATTTCAACCTTTTCAATCTTTGGGTTGTAATAGGTTTCTGCGCTTGTTCTTTCTGGGTCTTCAAACAGCATTATAATACCTTTCATGCTCTGTGCTGTTACATTAATGTTGATATTCCAAAGGGTTTCAGATTTGTTTGCTGTTATTTTTCTATGTCGCAAGATACGATCATACATAAATACTATCTTACCATTGATTTGCTGTCTTATTTGTCTGGATAATTCAACATCACTAACCGTATCAAATTCCAAGCAGATATTTTTTATTACATAAGATGCATCAGCATCAGTGCTTTTGATAACTTTGTTATAATCGTTAAACGTTAATTCATATTCTAACCTATCACCAAGCCCCGCTTGATAAAATGGCATATGACTTTCTAACATTTCAAAGTCCAGTGGAATACAAAATCTATTTCCATAAGCTGCTGCTATAGCTTCATCTCCGGTGTCTGAGGAAGCATCTCCCGCGCTAACTCTATGTTTTAGCATGTTTGATTTACCAATACCTTGGTAAGCTGTGTTTAATCGTTGAGTAGGGCTTTTACATAAATCTACATAACAATGATATATATCACTGTCATCTATTGACATGACTTCGTTGCCACTTATTCTTATTGTCATTTTTTTTACAATTGTTCTACCCAGATTTTGAAATAGAGTAGCGTTAGCGTCTGTTCTGTTTTAAGTTCTATTTCAAAGGCAAGACGAGCAGTACGAGGAACTATCACATCATTAGTACTTAGATTGGGAAATCTTACAAGCAGTTGCTGGTTTTGGTCTATTGTTGATGGATTATTAGTTATTACTACACTTGTGCGGATGCCTTTGGCACCATGAGGTTCTCTTAGTTTTCTATGAGGGTTGAGTTTGTTTCCGTAAGCTGACATTGTTTTTATCTTTAAATATATTTTTTAAAATTAAATAAAATAAACAATGGCTGAAGGAGGATTTGAATATGACAATCCTACGTATGATCCAGATGATTATGATGATTATTTTGATGATTTACCAATGGTGCCTGATGAGCCTGTTCTAAGAAGTCTTCTTAATGAAAGCGACCATCTTGCTGACCTTCGGGGGGAAGTAAGAGAATCCGAACTTGAAGCACACAAAAGAAATCTTGTAAAATTCTTTTATAATGAAATAGGAAAACGATATAAGATGACACCTGACAAAATGGATTATGACCAGTTTAAAGTATCAGATGATGGTAAAACATTATACTGGATTGTTGATGATAAAGAAATAAGAATAACTGCCAGGCAAGGTAATGCAACATTTCTTTCCCTTGGTTCTTTGGCAAATGAATATAACAGGGTTATTGGCTCTGGGGGAACAAGGGCGATAAGACAATTTTTGAATTTGCCGGAGTATGACAGTAAAATAAAAGTATCACAAAAATTTCGACAAAAGTTGCAAGAGTTGGAGAGCACAATAAACGATTTACCAGATAATGTGGATGCTATTCCATTACAAGATTTATCACGTGATATAGATAACATAAATGCATCACTGGATAACATAGAGACATCATTGTATGACTGGGATGTGATTGAGCGTCCTGATGTTTCAACACAAACAAATATAGACAAGCGTGAAATGGATGGAATAGTAAAAGCGATGACAACTGTCAAGGAAGAACTCACCAATAACGTGGCAAAACTTACACAACTTGATAAAGACATAACAAGAGAAAAACAAAAGTTAGAACAAGCTAAGACTGATAATGATGAATTCCAGATAAAAAGAATTAGCGATCGCATCAAAGACCTTGAAGATGAGAGAGGTGCAAGAATGGATGTTATTAATGAAAACAGAGAAGCTTTTCGTAACCAAGTAAGCAGGTTAAAAGCGACAATAAACAAAATGTTAAACGAGGATACAACTCTTGGTGAGAGAATCAAAACCTTGTTTAGGGAGCAAGGTATTACTATTGTTAGTATTTTAACTGCATTTGGTATGATTCTTGGGGTGATGATTAATTCTATTATTCCCACATCAATTGCTGCGCCAACTCCAACTCCAAAACCTGATCCATCAAGTGTAAAAGATTGGATAAAAAAACAACTATTTAATCTTGGTAAACTTTTGCCAACCTAGATGGTAAAGCTGCTGCAGCACTTCCAGGAGTTATTGGTGCAATAGTATCATGGCTTTTATCTGCAACAGGTAATGTTATTAATTGGCTTGGTAACAATCTATGGGCTTTGCTTGTGTTTGTTTCCGGGTTGTTGTATGTGGCAGCCAAAGAGTGGTTTAGTAAATCTCGTAAATAAGTAATGCAGCAAGGCCTATTACTATGGTACCAACAATTATGGTTGTTTTGATATCTTCATGTTCAATCGCTATTTTTTGTATTTCTGGTGGGTTATGTTCCACAGTTTTATGTATTGATTTATCAGAATGTTCCGGTAAAAATTTCTTTGTTGTGGTGCCTTGAAAAGGTTGAATAATTTTTGATGGCACTGGTTTTACATTTACATCATTATTCAATCCTAATGCTTGTGCATCGGTTGCTATTACAATTTCATTATTGTAGTCTTGTATTGTTCCGATTCTTAATTCCATGTCACTCGGAGACATGTACAATCCACTTCCATAGACAAAATTTACTTTACTTCTTGCATATTTTAAGGTGTTTTCATATCTTAAAATTTGACTGGGCAAGTCGATGGGGCTATTTTTTGCGTCCTCTACATTTGCTAAAAATTGTTTATGTGCATCAAATGCTGTTCCAGTTCCAAGTATATCTGTTCTTGTTTGTGATTGTGAACCAAGGAATGCCCAGCAGTATGTTCTTATGCTGTCATTGATTCTTTCTACTCCAGCTCTTGTAAATCCAAATGAACAATCTAGTATAAAAGTAGACCAACTATTGTCAGCCTCAAATCCTTGTGCAATGTAATCAATATGATATGTTTTATCACTCTCATAGACTGTAAAACTCATCGTTTTGTTGTCGTATACAGTATTTACCAAAGGATGATAACCAATATTTGTCCAGTAATTATAAATTGTTCCTAGACCATTATTATAGCTTTGCTTCTGTCTCCAGTCCGAATTTAAGTCAACGTTAAACTCCTTACATATTCTCTCGTATGCGTTTCGGTTATATGTGTTATTAAAAGCATTCCAATTTGAGTCTTGCGGCATTGCTACACTCATTTCAAATAATATTCTTCTAAATTGGTAATAGACATGAAATCGAAATAACGAACCAACCAGAGCATCAGCTTTTAGATGGTTGTTGAAATCAATACCACATCCAGTTGTCGCACACCAAATAGCAAAGTTTAACTGATTCTGCCAAAATAACATCCAATCTGTTCCCCAACGTTGAACTATAGCATCTGATTTGACGTATGGGAGTTTGTATTTTTCAAAGACATTGGAAAATGATGCTTTAAAGTCTTTACCGTCTGATGTAATGACTATGTTTTGATTTATTATATCTATCACTTTCTTGCTAAATGTATTTAAATATTGAGCATCTGGGTTTTATTTGAATTCTTTAGAAATCATTTTTATTTTGTATTTTTATATATATATATTAAAAAAAAATGTTTCATACAATTTCAAACATAGACAACTCTATTAACTTACAACAGTATATCGATAATAGAGATGGAACTAAGCGCGTCGGATTAAAAAGTTTTACATACACTATCGGTTGGTATAATATTATTCATGAAACCATAAAGACACGAAACCCAGATAAAATAGAACATTTAGCAGGTGGACTCTATAACTTTCAAGACTTGGTAAAAAAGTTTAATGTGCTAAATGAAAAGATTATCCTGGACAATATTTCACATATGCTGTAGCCATTGTACATGTACATCCGCCAATAGAGGCACGAATGTCAAGCGGTCTTTCACATATGCTGGAATTCAAGGACAGAAAATGGTTGACAGGTACTAATATAGCGGATTACCCAATGGATTTAGCTCCTTACAAACAGCTATATGTTCATCTGTAACAAGTTAATACGAGTAGTAATTATTTCAATGGTGCACCAAGCACTATTATAGGTGTTGTGCCTGTAGTAAATAAGCAGTTTGGAGATATAGTATATACACATTTTTATCCTGAATATCACTGTCTTATGAATGGTGCAATTACTGAATTGAAAATAGAAGTCAGAGATGAGTATGGTAACAAAATAGATAATCGCGGTTTGCGTATGAATTGTGTTTTAGAAATTATTTAAAAAATATATTTTTATAAAAAAACAATGAGTATATATGGACCAACAAGACCTAAAAAAACAGAAGACTTAGAGGCTTTAATAAATGATGTTCAACATTTATATATGCAAGTTGTGCCTTTTGTTAACCAGTTTAATCATTTAAAAAATAGAGTTGATAATCTTAAATATGGAATTATAACAATATTTGCAGAGGCTAAGGGCCCACTTGTATCAAACAGAATACTCTCATTTGGTAACGGCGGGGCAGAAAAAAATGTGGGGCATGTAATGACACGCCGTTGACGGATTATGGGAATAGGTTTAGCATGTGAACGATTAGTTGGTGACGTAACTGTTATAGTTTCTGTCAATGGTGTTGAACAACCAAATTATGGTATAACGCTTCACATCATCCCACGCAATCATGATAACTTTGATAAACCTTTAGAGATTGGCGCTGGTTCTGTTGTTAACTTTGTATGCAAGGTTGCCAACGCTACAGCTGTAAATACGGTGGCATCATTATTAATTGAATTAATTTAATTTTTTATTTATTAATAAAAAATGAAGCAACCGACAACACCAAGTATATATCCTGAGTTGCCAGTGGAAGATGGACAAAATTATAGATTACAAAAGATTTCAGAAATTGAAAAAAAGTTAATTACAGAACGAGATATACGCCAGTCACTTTATAAAAAATATAAACGTGGTATTAATATTACAGATGGAATTGACACTACCTTGATATCAGCAGGAGTTATTATGGCTGGGATTGGATTTGTTATTCCAGTTTTGTTACCTTTGGAAATAGCAGCAATAGTATGTGGAGCTACAGGTGTTTGTGTTTATTTTATCAGACGCAAGCTTAATGCAAAAGCTCAAAAACATCATGAAATAAAAACTTTGGCAGAGGCTAAGTTAAATAGTATAAAGCAGTTAATATCAAAAGCGTTGAGTGATGCACAAATATCTGATCAAGAGTTTAAGATGATTTTAGATGAGTTGGTTAAATATTATAGTTTAAAAGAAGACACCAAACAAAAAAAGGCTAAAATAAGTAAAGCTCAAAAAAAAGAACTAGTAGAGCAGGGAAGAAAGGAAGCAATGGCAACATTACAAAAAAGTCTAAAAAGTGTGTAATAAATTGTTTTAGTTATGTGTATAAGTACGATCCACCACCTTTGTATTCAACCTAATTTTAATGTTTAACCTCTATTTTGTAATAAACTTTAAACATCCAATTTTAAAACATTTTCACAATTCAGTCTTAAAACCTTGGGTTATTTAGCGCCTGGGACATGCTAAACAACCAGTTTAATTGACTTAATTTTCAGTAAACTGAAAATTTTTGTGTGGTGATTTTAGATTATTTTGGGTGATTTGGGTTTTGAGCCAGAAACCCCAAAATACATATATATAATGAGAAGTAACTCCAAATTGGACTGAAGAAATATTTGTTGCTGATGAAATTCAATATACAAATCCTGTGACATACAAAATAAAAGATTTAAACAACCAAAACATTGATGGAAGCTTTTATGAATTAGAAATCATAAAGGCAAAGCAAGTAATATTCAGGGTTAAAAATGTAATACGACGTGATTACAAAAAGAAACAAGCATTGATTAAATGGAAGGGTTACAATGAGGATTTTAATAGTTGGGTTCCATTTAAGGATATTGGAAATATTAAATAAGGGTTTAAAAATAATTATATATAGTATTATTATATATAATGGAACAAGAAAGATTAGGTTTGCAAACAACTTGACAATTTAAAAGGTAAATATAGAAAAGAAATAATGACAAGCAAGCAAATCTAAGTAGAATATGAAGTAGTTCGGGATGATTTTATGGACACAAAAATACAGCAAAATTAATAAGCAACGACGACTGCTGGTCGAAATGAATAATTATGAACGTGAGCTGGACAGAAACAGAGAAGAGCTTCTTGAACCAAAATCAAAGTGCAGGAAAATAAAATACTCCATGGTAAAATACGATATGTACAACGATGATGAAGAATACTGTCCGGTTCCGTCTGACTTTGCTGAATCAGTTGCAAATGTTTTAGTTGAATCGTTTGAGCAAAATATTATGTTATTGAAATGATCAGCTGGATTGATAAGTAGTATAGAAAGGATTTTGGAATAGTTTCCCAGAGAGGGTTTGCTCAAGTAATTAATAACATGTTCAGGGCTTTTGGTCCAAGTTTGCCTATAATTTAGATTTTTAGTAAATGTTGGTGTACTTGACACGTGGTTATGACGTGGTTATGATAGAGCTGATAGTGCTGCTAAGGCAGCATTAGATTAACATATATCATATACCAAATTACCTTATACTGATTTTAAAAGTTGTATTAACACATATATTCGTAACTCTTGGCAAACCGCTTGGGATTTGTCAGTTAACAATAAACTCCATTCAATTAAACCGTTACTCGGAGAATGGCGTTCTTCTAGCAGACCCATTTGTCGAGAGGAAGTTGTCCTAGCCCGGTGCAGAATAGGGCATACACGTTATACTCATTCATATTTATTACAAGGTGAGCAATTACCAGAATGTATACCCTGCTTTGCACCGTTAACGGTCAAACACATATTGCTGGAATGTGTATACTTTGATCCTTTGCGTCAAAGGTACTACAATGTTAATACTATGACCGAGTTATTTAATACTATAGATTTTAGTCTAGTTTTAGATTTCCTGAAGGAAGTCAGACTATATAAATCATTATAATATGTTTTTGTATATATCTACTTTTTCATATACCCGTTTTCGGGCATTTGTTGATTTACATATATAGTTTATATTACTACCATATCATCCCTTATTTTTTAATAGTTTTATCTTGATATATTTACATTAATTTGTAATTAGTCCTTCATTTCTTCATATTTCGTCAGTTTTTGCGCACAATATGACCTATGTATGTGTCGACGTGCCGTAAAACACCATTCATCAATTCATTGTAGCACTGTATAAATATATTTCCCTATATATATATATATTTGTATATATAACGGTGTAAACCTATAGACGACGATATATATATATATTTAGAAAAGGTGTACAAATATTGTATATATATATATATATATATTAAGAAAAGGTGTACAAATATTGTAAATTATGGCTGTTGTTGGCGGTTTAGCTACTTTAAGACGACATGGCCTTTACCGTACCAGCATTTGCCATATTATTGATATCAATAAAAGCTCGATACGTTTGAAAATCAAGTTGATCAAATAAGTAACTTCGGAGTCATGGTCCTTAATTTAGTTAAAATTTCATTTTTGCTTCCTCGTCAAGAGCGGATGAGTAACGCCAGATGTCGTCTTGATTGGCCCTTGATTTAAATAAATATACTATAGTTTACTTGGTTAAGAAGATAGGACCTTCTTTTTTATTTTTACCAGATTTAGTCAGATTGGTGATAAAAGCTAGAAGAAATATGAAAACCTGCTAGGTCGAAGCACTAAAGACCCTTGATTTAATTAAACTCCTGTAGTTCGTCTCGTTACGACAGTAGTGCCTTCATTTTATACCTATTATTTACCAAACTTGGCCTGATTATTGCTATCAATGAAATATCAGACACGTTTATAATTCGGCTTTTGTTATCGAGTTTAAAGAGGTGTGCCTTCAGAATTTTTCAGAAATATCTTTTCCTAGACTTTGACTATGTGTTTGGCAGGGGGAGAGCATGGCATAGGGAGAGCATGGCATGGGGAGAGCATTGCATGGGGAGAGCATGGCATGGGGAGAGCATGGCAGGGGGAGAGCATGGCATGGGGAGAGCATGGCAGGGGGAGAGCATGGCAGCATGGCAGGGAGAGAGCATGGCAGGGGGAGAGCATGGCAGCATGGCAGGGGGAGAGCATGGCATGGGGAGAGCATGGCATGGGGAGAACATGGCAGGGGGAGAGCATGGCAGGGGGAGAGCATGGCATGGGGAGAGCATGGCATGGTGGGGAGAGCATGGCATGGGGAGAGCATGGCATGGGGAGAGCATGTGCCAAAAGAACGTCTTGTATGTTGTTTAGTTAAATTTATATATCCACTGAAACCGTAAATTTAACGAAACCATAGAAAAAACAGTCAGAATATTTGGTACCAAAATAACGGCGTTTTGACTCCGAAGTGTACAGTTTTATAAGTATTTTATCAATTTTATTCTATTTTACTATACAATTTCGGAATAATCAAAGAACGATTAATGTTAGAACCATTTAGAAGCAAAGCCCCTTTAATAAGTTAGACGGGTACCATTCTCCGGAGGGGATGCAAAGACGTCTCTCCCGTATGAATGGGGATCTATGCACTGTGAATGCTAAATATCCCTTTGAACTTCTATGTTAAGGAAATGATGCTGCCCTTAATACCCGCGTGTGAAATAGCGAAAGAGAGCGAAAGAGGCAGATAGGACTACTGTTCATGATCGCTATATATTTTTCTACCGTGTATAGAAGTTTAGAAGTTTAGCACATGCATCAAAGGGAACCAAAACATGATTGTACCGTACTTTATTTTGCAGATATTTTTCCACGGAACCTAAACAGGATCAGTAATCAAATGTTTGTTGATCAAAGGTTGTCAAATCATGACGCATATGAGAGGCTGCGTGGTTATACCTACTTCTCAATAATCGACATAGATGAGTTCCTCATACCAAGCAAGAACAGATCACTGAAAACCTTAATGGTATATTACCTATCTGTCGTTATAGGATCAAAACCATTGCCACGTTTATTAATAAGTGTCAATGAAGATTGACGGTAATCAGTACTTTGACAGTGGTACTCTAAATAGGTTTGTTTGAATGGGGTTTTACGTCATTGCCAGCATATTTTAGGCTATATATGACGACCATTTGTACGTGGTGGAGGCGCCTCAGACCACACACTTTTTATCTGGGTAATAGCTCCCACCGTCTGTAAGAATCGACACTGTTTCACTTATAGGTCGAGCTCCCTGTGGGATTCGAACCCGCAGCGGAGAGAGGCCAGAACGTTTTAAACGCAACGTCTTTACTATCCCGGCCACGGAAATGCTTCACCAAACTAGAGGTCATGCATTGTTAGTATCTGGTTTGGACTTGTGGCGAGAGTTTAAACTTCGGACCACTTGCTTATTGTATAGAAAATTATTCTTCTCAGCTGAATCCTGCCTTGTAGGATACACTTGTATTTGGTCATTTGGCATCAATTAGAAAAATGCATATGTCATTATACTCGTCGTGACTACTAGAGGCGGCTCCAGCTTATTTACTCAATAAATTTAAAAACGCAACATTTTTGATTTTTGATTATTTTTAGACCGCTGTTTTTTGGTTCAAATCAAGATTGTATTTTATATCAGTACACAAGTCTCCTTGTCCCAAAGGTTAACATAAGGCGATAAACATGTGCATAAGATTTACTCTACTTCTTTTTTGCACGAGGAATTCATTTCCACCCTAAAAATTAAAAAAATACCAAGTGTTGCGTTTTCAAATGTACTGTGTACCTCGTGGGGTCCCGTGTATTATAACTCTATCCTCCGAGCACATAAAATAACCGTACACAATATATTCTATAGTAAGAATAGGACATGGGTGTATCCTCCGATCATATAAAATAACCATACACAATATATTCTATAGTAAGAGCAGGACAGGGGTCTATCATCCGAACACAAAAACTAACCATTAAAACATGCTATGGTATGAACAGAACATGGTTCCCGGATAACTGTATATCGATCCTTCTCCTTACTCTGGGTTGGCTTGAAATAACATAAACAATATCAAATGTGTCAGTAAGCCGTTACACCACAATACCAAATGTGTCAGTAAGCCGTTACACAAGAATATCAAATGTGTCAGTAAGCCGTTACACAACAATATACAATAGCAAATGTGTCAGTAAGCCGTTTCTCGAGAATAGCAAATGTGTCAGTAAGCCGTTACACAACAATATCAAATGTGTCAGTAAGCCGTTACACAACAATATCAAATGTGTCAGTAAGCCGTTACACAACAATATCAAATGTGTCAGTAAGCCGTTACACAACAATATCAAATGTGTCATTAAGCCGTTACACAACAATATCAAATGTGTGAGTAAGCCGTTACACAACAATATCAAATGTGTCAGTAAGCCGTTACACAACAATATCAAATGTGTCAGTAAGCCGTTACACAACAATATCAAATTTGTCAGTAAGCCGTTTCTCGACAATATCAAATGTGTCAGTAAGCCATTACACGACAATATCAAATGTGTCAGTAAGCCGTTACACAACAATATTAAATGTGTCAGTAAGCCATTACACGACATTATCAAATGTGTCACTAAGCCGTTACACAACAATATCAAATGTGTCAGAAAGCTGTTCCCCATACAATATCAAATGTGTCAGTAAGCCGTTACACAACAATATCAAATTTGTCAGTAAGCCGTTTCTCGACAATATCAAATGTGTCAGTAAGCCATTACACGACAATATCAAATGTGTCAGTAAGCCATTACACGACAATATCAAATGTGTCAGTAAGCCGTTACACGACATTATCAAATATTTCACTAAGCCGTTACACAACAATATCAAATGTGTCAGTAAGCCGTTACACAACAATATCAAATGTGTCAGTAAGTCGTTACACAACAATATCAAATGTATCAGTAAGCCGTTACACAACAATATCAAATTTGTCAGTAAGCCGTTTCTCGACAATATTAAATGTGTCAGTAAGCCGTTACACGACAATATCAAATGTGTCAGTAAGCCGTTACACGACAATATCAAATGTGTCAGTAAGCCATTACACAACAATATTAAATGTGTCAGTAAGCCGTTACACGACAATATCAAATGTGTCAGTAAGCCGTTACACAACAATATCAAAAGTGTTAGTAATCCGTTACACGACAATATCAAATGTGTCAGTAAGCCGTTACACAACAATATCAAATGTGTCAGTAAACCGTTACACGACAATTTAATTTTCAGTTCCATTGTTCTTGTTAACCTTAATTTCCTTTCTATTTCAGGAAGATTTGACACATGAAAAGGCAGTTGCGGTTGTTTATTTCAAAACGAAGTTCTTTATTAAAACATGGGGGAAAGTTAATGCATCCAGCGACCTTGAACTTGGACAATATCTTAATACGTAAGCTGACCAATATCATTAAAACATTGTAAACTATGACACTTAATCACACTTGTGTACTCTCTGTTTCGAGTATCGTTAATACAAATGTTGCATTCACAAACACGTGGAATCAATCAAAACACTAATGGTAAGACCACAAATATCTGTGTCATTTGGGTAAAAGCTATATCATTTGGGTAATCTCTGTCATTGGGGTAATATCTGTGTCATTTTGTGTACTGACAAGATTAATGCGTTAATAAGTTTTCTAAGTAATATACTGAAAAGAAAAAGAAACGCAAAATGGGTATTTCCGCTATATATTGTATGTTAAATATGCTACTGCTAATCGAACGGAAGAGGGCGACATTAGACCTGTCCTTTCGAAAAAAAGGTGTAAACAGCACCGAACACACCAATGGGTACCCCTTTAAAGTTTTATTACCGACGCGCATTTGGCTCAAGCAGGTGAGCAACCGTTGCAGTCTCATAACATTAAAGACAATACTGAAATGGCTTGACTTTTTCAAGTCAAAATTCAACATGTATGATTTTCGTGTAACAAATTATACTTTGATTGAAAGGTCTGTTACATGACAAAGTTGTCCTGTATGCAGTTAGTTGTAGTCGTTTTTGTACAAAATACATTGAAATATATCTGGAATATTACGTATATAATAGTGTAATACAGGCAATTTTTTGATTATGCGTTTCTTTTTCCTTTCAGTATAGATAGAGTCTGGTTTAGGACATCAGCGCTGAGACAGACTCTACCTGTTGTGTAGTATGGTTGTTGACGTTCCCTTTTATGAATGAAAAGCAGTAAATGTTTTAATTAAGAATAACTAAGTCTAAGTGGGTAAATATATACCATGCTCTAATGGAAATGCTACATACTACAAAACAGACAGCATAATATGGGAAGCCATAACCGTCAAGATGTGGATATTTACAAACCATTCAATGACAGGCCATTTAATTCAACATAAAGTCAGTTGATGACGTACATATTGATTCGATGCGACGTATACACTCTGTTTATTCGTTACAATGTGAATTGATACGGTTCGAAATGAAACGATACAGTGTAAAATTTCAAACCATACGACGCAAATAGAAATCATTCAGTGCAATATGACAAACCATTTGACAAAAAAAATAATTCATTACAATAAAAAACAAGTCGGTACGATGAAAACTTAAACGATTCATCGACAAATGTGAAGTGATACGGAACAAAGTAAATCAGCATGATGCAATATGAATCAGTTTAACGTTAAGCAAACACATTTAGTCCGGTGGTAAGTAAAATGATCGAACGAAAACAAAGCCGGTGCAATGCAAAACGAAATCCGTTCGACATCAACGGATTTCATTACGTGCGAAGTGAAACGTTGCGACATCTGGCGGCGATATTTGCCACATCACTTGCAGGGTTATTTTCCTACATAATTACTGGCCTTATGATAAATCAAAGTACTGAAAGTACTGAGAATGCAAGGTTTGATAGGAAAGTCTGTATGAATATGTGCACGATTGCCGGACATTTCAAATTTCCTTAAATTGTACATAGTTTTAGCCAACTTGGCGATCTTGGGCGACCTACCAAACTCTTAGAGGGTCAATCCATTCCAAATATATTGTGATCAATTATCAATGTCCGTACCTTTTAGCTTATAAAACACACACTGATAATGTTCGCAAACATTACACACTAAACATTATTGAATATTTACTAATTAAAAGCAAGATTGTTTGACGGAATTTAATCGCGGTACAAAAAAAAGAAAAGAATAACCGATTCGGGCGTTTGAACTCGCAGCCCACACTAAAAGTACACTAGAGGTAATAATAGTGAGCGTGAAGTAGCCGACATCGCTCCTACCTGAGCTATCCGGGCAATACATATTACGCAATACATACTATAGTCAAAACCTAATGCGCTAATGGAATTCACGTGATCGCAGGTAAATATGGTGGGTCCCACTTTATGTACAAATAATAATTAAAAGCTTCTTTTTTTTCAAACTCACGAATGTATTACTACAGACTTCTTAGGGTCAATGCTCATGTTTTCATGTATACATTTCACTGAATAAAAGTCAGACGGTTATTTGTTTATGCTCAATATCTGCTTAGTTACGGACAGTGTCCCTTTAAACTGTTTCAAATCTAGACTAGAATATTATTTTATGAAATTGCTGATAGATAGACAGATTTGTGTTTTATGGCCAAACTGTCACTCAAGATGTCCTCCATGTCTACAATTATGTAATTTACAGAGTGGCGTGTATTAAGTAGACTTCCTGGAATAAGATGCACATGAGGGCCTGTATCACTCTATTGGCTTGAATAGTCTAAGGCCTACCGGAAAACAGTTTTTTAAAAAAGCAAAGGCTATAACTCTGATGAGTCTAGTCTGATGCAACTGGTTTTGAACTTGTTCATTCAAATTCATTAGCGTAACCTAGAAAACGTCTTCTGCTGCAGGGACAAATAACTTAACAAGAGGCACTACCCGTTGATTCAACTTCCCTATGTCTGTCCCATACATTGAAAAGAAACTTTACTGTAATATTTACAAAAACAAAAAATACAAATTTATTAGTGGAAAGAAGAATTAAAATTAACTGTAAGTAAATATACTGGTAAAAGTGACCATACCTTTGATTTATCATAAGGCCAGTAATTATGTAGGGGAAATAACCCTACAAGTGATGTGGCAAATATCGCCGCCAGAATGTCGCACCGTTTCACTTTGCACGTAATGAAATCCGTTGATGTCGAACGGATTGCGTTTGTATTGCACCGACTTTCTTTTTGCCCGATCATTTTACTTACCACCAGACTAAATATGTTTGCATTAAACTGATTCATATTGCATCACGCTGATTTACTTTGTTCTCTATCACTTCACATTTTTCGATGAATCGTTTAAGTTTTCATCGTACCGACTTGTTTTGTTAAATGGTTTGTCATTGCACTGAATGATTTCTATTTGCGTCGTATGGTTTGAAATTTTACACCGTATCATTTCACTTCGAACCGTAACAATTCACTTTGTAACGAATGAACAGAGTTTAGAAGTCGCATCGAATCAATATGTACGTCATCAAATGACTTCATGTTGAATTAAATGGCCTGTCATTGAATGGTTTGTAAATATCCACATTTTGACGGTTATGGCTTCCCATAGTACGAGTCTGCCTCGGCACGTTGGTTATTTAAAACCCTCGATGGGTAGGTAGCGCGTCTCGGTGTTTAAATGAACAAACTCGCTGAGACCAGATACTCTCTGTTACATATAGTATTACTTGTGGACCCTGTTAGAATAACTATCGTTCTCTAACTTCAGTTGTTGGAAGTTAGAGCATGGTATAACTCCGACACCTTCGAGATTCTGAATTAAACGAGTTAATGCTTTGCATTCATCAAAGTCAATTTAGCAATCATACTACATTGGCTATAATGTTTAAATTCGATAATTGTTGCTAGCATTATTTAAAAGTTACTTACAGGCCCACTCATTCACTCACTTAACTTACTTGCTCTCTCACTCACTCAACTTACTCACTCACTCAACTCACTCGCTCGCTCACTCACTCACTCACTCACTCACTCACTCACTCACTCACTCACTCACTCACTCACTCACTCACTCACTCACTCACTCACTCACTCACTCACTCACTCACTCACTCACTCACTCACTCACTCACTCACTCACTCACTCACTCACTCACTCACTCACTCACCCACCGACCCACCGACCCACCCACCCACCCACCCACCCACCCACCCACCCACCCACCCACCCACCCACCCAAACACCCACCCACCCACCCACCCACCCACCCACCCACCCACCCACCCACCCACCCACTCACTCACTCACTCACTCACTCACTCACTCACTCACTCACTCACTCACTCACTCTCTCCCTCCCTCCCTCCCTCCCTCCCTCCCTCCCTCCCTCCCTCCCTCCCTCACTCACTCAATCAATCACTCACTCACTATCTCGCTCACTCGCTCGCTCACTCACTCACTCACTCACTCACTCACTCACTCACTCACTCACTCACTCACTCACTCACTCACTCACTCACTCACTCACTCACTCACTCACTCACTCACTCACTCACTCACTCACTCACTCACTCACTCACTCACTCACTCACTCACTCACTCACTCACTCACTCACTCACTCACTCACTCACTCACTCACTCACTCACTCACTCACTTACAAATTGACATATACTGACACGAAGATAATGAGCAAGACACTTTATCTGCATTGCTTATTACTGGCTCTACCCAGGAAGACATCGAGAGTGATTCAAATAAGTTCATAAAGCTTTCGTTACAATCGATGTAAAATAAATAAATAAATTTAATTGTATTACTTGTATCAGAACGGAATTCGCACCTGAGTTCGACAGACGGAAAGCCATTGCATTGACTAAAGGTGTTAAAATGTACGACACGCCTCATGTAGTTCTGCCTAAACCCGGTTATACCATGTAAGTATGTTAGTTATTATTTACGTTTTAACATATCATATTAAAATGATACATAAAATATAAACAAAGAGTAAATAACACAAGCAGTCGAAAAAGATTGACATCTTAACTGTTTTTTCGTTTTTCGTCATTTAAAGTTCATCCTCAGGTTCCTGAATATACTCGTTCCTGAGTATACTCAAATGTGTGGTGATTCTGTACGTGTGCCGTCGAAGACGGTGGCTGGTGCAATTAAAAGTTGTATATACACTTATATGGAATACCACTAAGGTGGGCGAATGGACAACGTGAGTTGGTTGGGCATTCCACATAAGATGCTGCTCGGAAAGGACGAGTCTTGATGAACATTAATATTTGATTGTGGAACTATAAATGTCGTACACTTTGGTTAATCGTGTAGTAGCTGGGATGATATGGCGATGAGTTTATTGACAATCATGTACATGATAACCGGCATTGAAGGTTTGTGCCGTTCCTGTAGAGTGTTCCGGTTAAGTTGCTTGAGCAGGGCGCTGCTTGCAAACTACCTGCAGTGGTTAGTTCCCCTTTCTGTTACAGTAATCACTGCCACCACACACATTTATAGCTGAAATCCAGCTAAGTTTAATTGTTTGGTTAAATATGTTTCAGGCCAACATTTCAACTTGCTTTGTTCATAATATAGGAAAATAGTGTGAAAAGCGGTATCAGAGTCTGTGTACAAAGATAATTTATTTATATAAAAAAATACAATTTTTATCGAACATGCACACCGGTTACTTAGTTACAGTACTTTTAAACAAACAAACATGTATTCCGTTGAGAACATTATGGAAGCTGTGCGTAAATTAAATAGAGAGTACACCCGAGACAAAACCAGGTTGAATGTTTTCAACACCTTCTTGAAGGTGATGATCGATGTTATTGTCAATTTCCTCTTGGTTACGGCAAGAGTTTGCTGTACCAAGCATTACATAGTGTATCGCCATTTTTTGTAATCACATGGCCTCAGCTATCGTCACGTGATTTGTTTGGTGGCAGGGATATCCCTGCGCGGATGTTGCGCTGCTTGTTGTTCGGTAGTCGCCGGTTACATATTTGGCTAAACTTCGCTGAATGCGTTCCAGTCAGTTTCTGAGTGTTTGTCTGTTTATGTCTATTTATATTGGTCCTATTCCATTTTTGGTTTAACAAGGTTTATGCAGCACTGTTGTTTGCCTTTGGTGTGGACAGCTACCAGTATTCCTCCTCAGAAATGCAAGGGTGTTGTTGGCTTTCTTGGTGGTGGCGTCGATGTGCTTATTCCAACTTATTCCACTAAAGTTGATCGACGAGGAAGCCGACAAAATTTTCATTCGTACAGATCCCTTGTATAACACTGCTTCCATAGTTCAAAGCTACACACAACATGTTCTCCAACCCCATATTGACAAGGAGTCTGATCACGTCAGGCATTTTCTAAAACTACTATATATTAATAAAGGTATTGATTTCATTGACATGCCTAGTATTTTTCGGGATACTCATGTAGTTGATTCTATCCCAAAATATTTCAAAAATTCCGAAAGTCCTGTAATTTGTTATAAGTATAAAAAGTCCATTAGAAACATTATTTTCAACTACAACAAAATAGTTTCTGACCTTGATATAGTACTTAATACTCCTAAGGAATGTGAATGCAATACATCAAAATTTTGCTATGCTCCAGCAGGTCATGTCATCACTGGTAATTTTGATATTGTTGATAAACGTATTCGGCATTGGTTTTCGAAAGGTCCTAAATATAGATTACCTTCAACTATTGATTTTAATGCCTGTCGTGCCCAGATCGCCCACTCCATTGAAGATTTTAGTATAAAATGGTGTCGTAGAGAACATGCGGACCTAAACTCGCTTTCTACTTGGAAAAAGTCTATTCTTAAAATTATAGATACACGTATTAACTTTTATAATTCTAACCCCTCTTTACTACCTCCGAGACCTAGGTTTTCCTTTCGTAATCTAAAATCGGGAATTCAGGAATTTCATAATAAATTTGTTTTAGTTCCTGCAGATAAAGCAGCTAATAATGTAATTATTGTTTGACGCCTACATTACGTCAATGTTTTATCTCTGGAACTCGGCAGCACCAATTCGTATACTCCAGTTAATTCTACTGAGGATGATGTTGTTTCCGCACATATCACTCGGTGCACTACTTTCAAGGCTGGTGTAAGCGATAAGCAAAATAAACTGCCTACCATGTACTGGATTCCTAAATTACATAAAAATCCGTATAAGGATCGCTTTATTTCTAATTCTAGTGCCTGCACCACAACAAACATCTCCAAACGTTTAACTTCTTGTCTTACTGCCGTTTAAGATCACGTTAAACTATATTGTGATAAAACTTATGAAAACTCTGGGATTAATTTATTTTGGTCTATACAAAATTCAGGAGACGTTCTTGATAAAATTTTCAATAAAGGTCTAGTTTCATCAATAAGTACTTATGACTTCTCTACACTATATACAACCTTACCACATCATCTTATTAAAGACAAGCTAATTTCTCTTATTCAAAAAACATTCGCTAGAGAAAATACTACATTTTTGGCATGTAATAATATTAAAGCGTTTTTCACTAACGGCAGTTTAGACAATTATACTATGTGGACTTGCTATGAAGTTTGTGAAGCTCTCATCTTCCTATTAGATAATATTTTTAGGTATGGTACCACCGTTTATAGACAAATTGTTGGTATCCCTATGGGAACGAACTGTGCACCACTTGTCGCAGATTTGTTTTTATTTTGCTATGAAAGGGATTTCATGTTGGGTCTTTCACCAGATACCCAGGCAGATGTTATTGAAGCTTTTAATGACACCTCTCTGTATCTGGATGACATACTGAACATTGACAACCCTTTCTTTCCAACTATGGTTCATAATATTTATCCTAAAGAACTTCGGCTTAATAAAGAAAATATATCTGATAATAACGCTTCTTTTCTTGATTTAGATCTCTCGATTGAAAATGGTAAAATAATTAACAAAATCTATGACAAGAGAGATGATTTTAATTTTGACATTGTTAATTATCCCCACTTGGATTGGATGTTCCCCGAGCAACATATTATGGGGTGTATCTGTCTCAACTCATTCGTTTTTCTAGAGCTTGTACTCGAGTTAAGGACTTTAATATTCGTAATCTTTGTATACTCAATCAGGGTTACCGTTACCATAAACTTCGTAAAACCTTTGCAAAATTTTATTATCGTAACCCTGATCTTCTTTCCAAATATAAATGTAATTTAAGGACTCTTCTGCGACAAGGACTATCACAACCTGACTTCTATGGTGATGTGATTTATAAACTTCGTAAGATTCTTGGTCATGATCACTTTCATACTATCTTTGTTAAACGTGTTAAAAGGTTTATCAAAAGAGGTTATGACCCTATCATTTTGCAACGTACTGCATGCTTGGTGGTGGACCCTTTTACAGTTCGCCGCTATGCTTTCCTCTTTAATTGTACGATGACCGGACAGGCTGTGGACCCTATGATGACGCCTACCTAAAGCCCATTGGGACGGTGGCGTTTGATGTTTGTCCAGGTTCTTTCTTGTCGTGCCCTTAATGGTGTATTCTCTTACTGCTCTGGCTTCTGCCAAGTCATTGAGTACCTTCATTGTGGCTTTCTAGGCTATTGTTTTTTTGTATTATATTTACACGAGCATATTTGTGTTTTAATTATATTGCCTATTGATGCTGCCTTGTTGGTTAGAGTTTAGATCATGGCGGGGATTTCTTTATTTACACTGTCCTGTTTTAATGGGATGACAGTAGGGTAAGTGTGAGGTTTGGTGCACCCTAGAACCGGTTTAAGCCCCCAGTGGCCTACTTTGCCACTAAACGTTCCAAGGCGGTAGCCCTATTGTCAACCCTTTTGTGTTTGTGATGTCGTTTGCATTTTTTATTACTTTTGCCTTTTCGTTTGTCTGTTTGCGTGTTTGTTTTTGTTTTTTGTGGTTGACTGTCGTCCTTGAATGCTGCTTTCCCTGTCCGATATTTTTATCCTCATTAGGTTTAAACTTATGTTGACACCTAGGTACATGGCGTCCTTGACAATTTGCCTCGGGTGGAATATGTTGCTAGTATCTGTTTACGTTTGTTGGTTATACGTATTACTTCGCATTTATCTGGATTAAATGCCATTTGCTATAGTCACCATTTGCTGTAGTCGCTCAAGGGCCTCTTGTAGAGAGTTTACTGTCTGCTGTTGTTCTTATCTTCCTGTAAACAAAGCCATCGTCGGCAAAGAGGTATGAGGTAGATGTAACCTTTTCTGGCATGTATATCAGGAATAGTAGAGGACAAGGACAGTTCCCTGTGGGTACGCCAGGTCTATATCTCTTACATTTATTGTCCTAGCTCAACTAACTCAACTAAATTTGGGAATTGGTTTCCTTATAGTATGTTGTAAAGGGTTGCGTAAGTAAATTTGTCTTCTTCAAATTCTTGGCTCCCGAGGAACCCAAATTGTGATGGCCTATACAATGTGCAATAAAGGCAGATCTAGGTTTGCGTGTAAGCTGTTGTATATATCTATAATTTTGGTTTGGGATTTCTTATATCATTATGCATCTTATTCATACTTCACCCATATTTGGGCATGGGCATACATATTTCTGTGTTGTTTTGGTCAATTCTTACACATATCTCTATGTTGCACCACCCCAACCCCCTCCTCCCCCCACCCTCGAAACTGGATGTTTTGATTTATTTTTTATTTTTTAAATATTTCTGTGTTGTTTTGGTCAATTCTTACACATGTAGATATGTTATCCCAACCCCCATACCACTCCACCCCTGCCTCCCGAAACCTCCACCCCACATCACCCACTGGAAAGTTTTTTGTTTTTTGTTACATATTTCTGTGTTGTTTTGGTCAATTCTTACACATATAACTATGTTGCCACTCCCCCTCCCCCATCCCCCGCCACCTCGCCCTGCCTTCCCATACCTACCTATCCCACACTCGAAAGTCGATTTAATACAGTTTTTTCACACATAGTAATGTGTTGTTTTGCTCAATTATTACACATGTGGTGATGGTGCCGCTCCCACCCCTTTTCCACCCACAGGGCCTTCTCATATGCCATTATTCTTTTTTAATTTTTACATGTTTCTGTGTTGTTTTGGTCAATTCTTACACATATGGCTATGTTGCCCTCCATCCGCCCCTCCTTCCCATCGCCACCTACCTCCCCACCCACTCGGAACTCGATTTTCTTTTTGATTTTTTTACACATATTTCTGTATTGTTTTGGTCAATTCTTACACATATAGCTATGTTGCTCCCCTCCACCCGTCAGCCTTCTCATCCCCACCTCACCCACAGTGGAAACTCGATTGTTTTACATATTTCTGTGTTGTTTTGGTCAATTCCTACACCCCCCACTCTCACCCCACCTCATCCATATACACTCGAAACTCTTTTTTTTTTTACATATTTCTGTGTTGTTTTTGTCAATTCTTACACATATAGCATACAATACATATTGCCCCCCCCACTACCCCCCCCCCCCCCCCCACGCCCAACCTCCCCATCCCACCCCACCCACCACACCTCCTCCCCTATATAAATGATTATTGTTTTCATTTTATCTTCCATTTTAATTTTAATGCAGTCATTTACATATAAAACAATTTAGAATCCATTCAGATACACAGATGAAATACCAATAAAAAGAATTGCCAGATATCCCCTCCCTCCCTGAGTTTCTCGTGTGCCATTTTTAGATAAATGGACAATTCTATGGACAAATTTATTTAACATAAAAAACAAAACATCTTCGAGTAAAATTGTACTAACGTTTTCGAATATAAAGGTCACTGTTTCTGCCAAATAAATATTGTTTCTGATATTATGTCCACATCACTAGTGTTGAATTACGTTTTGTTTTCTGTATTTTTTGCCTCAAATGAAACATTAGGATGATAGTTCCGCAACCAGGGTCACTTCAGGGTGGTCAAAAGGTCAAATACGCTAAATATTCAATTACACTGTCATGTTTCTATATTCTTGCACATAACTTGGTGTAGTACGTATATAATCATCTATGAAAGATAAACAACATATCAAACGATTTTATTACTGCGAACTTGACGTCTGCCAAATGATTAATTATTTAAAACTCGGACGTCTTCCCTGGGGTTGGTGTTGGAGGGGGTGAGTGGTGGGTGGAGGGTAACAGAGGGTCAATGTTTTTGTTTTTAATTATGTCTCAAATGAACATTTTGATGAAGGGATTACTGTGTATATACTGCGGGATGGGTGTGTGGAAGGGTGTGTGTGTGTGTGGGGGGGGGGGGGGGGGGGGGTAGGGTGGCGGTGAGGTGGGGGAGGGGAAGGAGGTAAATTCGGTCAAATATCTGTTTTTCTTCACAATAAAATGTATCTGTTGCAGACGTCCGTAAACGTTGCAAGCCGTCCGTAAAGGTTTCACTAAACACGCTATATGTTACAATCTTACCGCAAATGTTTCAAAATGTAGTTGTGATAAAAGTTATAACGTCTTAGCTATCTGTTACAATATTTTAACTTGTAACGAAAGTTACAACACCTTGTCGTAAATGTTACACTGGCATTGGCAAAGTTACAACACCTTGTCGTAAATGTTACACTGAAAAATTGACAAAGTTACAACACCTTGTCGTAAATGTTACACTGGCATTGGCATTATTTCCGAAGCTTTGGAAAGTGTTGAATTTTGCTACTACAGTATATTTAAAATACTTATAAGTGTAATTATTATTATTTTGTTGATTTACGCTATTCAGCTAAACATGCACATGCACTGCCAATGCCAGAGTGTACCATTTACGACAAGGTATTGTAACTTTTGTTACAAGTTCAAGTATTGTAACATATACTGTAGATGTTGTAACTTTTATCACAACTGCATTTTGTAACATGTGCGGTAAGATTGTAACATATAGCGTTTAGTGTAACATTTAGAACACAAATTGTAACTTTTACGGACGGCTACAACAGATAGCGACGTTGTAACAAATGGGTTACTGCAAGGGTCCAAAGTTCAAATACACAAATACCCTAAACATTTTTTATTCATTTACAGTGTCGTACATGAAAACAGAAAAGCATAAGTAATACTATTTCTGATCTGAATATCAAAGAACGATCAAAACAATAACACGTAAAATGGATACAGGGTTAAATGGAATTGACCTGTGTGAAGAAAACATGGGTATTTTGTGATGGTGCACCGTCGAGTTCGTTCTTATGGTGGCATATAACTGCCGTCGTGATAATTTAGTCGCGATACCTTTCTCAGCTAGTAAGACGACTTTTAAGCCCTTATAAGTCGACTTATAAGAAAAACTACTCAAAAAAGTATCGTGACAAATTTCTTTGCTAACTCGCCGTGAAGTCGCAATAATACTCTGGAATGACAGTCAAGTAAGACTGCTACACTGCATTAGTAGTATAGCTAGTGGGGTACCAGCGCAGTTTCCCCATCGCGGGGAACGAGAAAAACTAATGAAATATGCCAGGGGGGACTCAGGCGTAACTCTCATTTACACCAAGTTCTAAATGTAAGCCACGCCTAAACCAACACCAACATATTTCATTAGTTTTCTCAAGCACCCCGCGCTGGAAAACTCCGCTGATATCCCCACTATCTATACTACTAATCAATGCGGTTTGACATTTTAGGAGAGCGCACTTTTATTTTAGGAGAGCGCAATTTTATTTTATGTCTACTTTCGCCAAATCTACTTTCGGCGAAGTTTTTCAATAACATTTGCAACTCATTAAGCAAAGTCAGACGGAACCGGGCAGTAGTCTTCATCATCGCTCTGCATATCATTATTTACCATGGAGTATTTTATTTTCATGCACTTTGCTATTTTATATTTCAGTTCAAGATATTATTTAATGTTTTCAATATCCTTGAATGGAACCCAACTATTGAAATCTTTATTGTAACCCTTCCATTTAATCAACGCTTTTTCTTTTTGTAATCACGTCGTATTACTTTTTCCTGAATATTTCTTGCTTTGCTTTTATCATTTCTAATTCATAAAAGCTTCCGTCAATGTTTTCGTTGTTTAAATCTTTTATTTTGTATGTCGCAGGATTTGTGTTTTGAATTTCATCAACAACAAATATTTCTTCACTCTAATTCGGGGTATAACCTTTCTCAAACGTTCTTTTATATTTGCTGATTCTAACCTTATCACCAATTTTAAACTTTGGCTTAATTTGATTACTTCTCATTTTTCCATACAAGTTGAAATATACCGTTCCTTTATTTTTCTCATCACTTGCTTCAGTTGGTGTCATTTTAATACTCAGATGTTTTGTATTATTATACTTATCAACCATTTCTTGTAACACGTCTAAATATGTGTTTGTATTGTTTGCTATGAAATATTTCCACATCCTCTCTTTTAATGTTCTGTTAAATCGTTCAATTACTACAGCTTTTCCGAAATTAAACGTGTGATACATTTTGATATTATTATCATCAAGAAATTGCTTAAACGTCTTGTTGTAAAATTCCACAACTTGATCAACCCACAACAATGTACACTGTCTTCCTGTACTGATTATCTGTTTGAACGCTTTGGTAATTTCCAAACCAGTTTTATCTGGAACGGGTACAACCCAAGCAAATTTACTAAATAAATCAATAACAGTAAGCAAGTATTTAGTACCTTTATTATGCTTTGAAAACGATTGCATGTCAACTAAGTCAGCAGACCATATTTTATCAATTTCATTAACAATCACACGGCGTTGAGTGAACTTTCTTCGTATAGGCTTATGAAGTTCATCTGCGAACTGCGAATTTCAACGCCTTTTCTCGTTTTTTTTGGCTCTCCAAGTCCTAGTTTATATTTTGCACTAATTACAGGCTTGACTAACAAATTCTTAGCAATCTTTTCTCCAATAGTTTTAGACTTACTAGATTTCAAACCAGTAAGCATGTTTTTATCACACATTGATTTATTACTAGGATTTTCATCATAAAAAATATCATGATCTTTGCAAACAGCATCTAATTCATTTGAAGGTTCTCCACTATCAAGCGGATTGCCGGGACCGCAATATTTATAATCAGGAAGTGTTAGCCCTGTTTTGGGAAGCAAAGGGAGCAAAGCTTTATGAATATGAATATTTCCACCTTCTGTGTTTTTAACAAACTTTGTTTTAGTAATACCACAAGACGCACAAGTTGCTCTTAACATTTTTCTACCACTTTTAGCTAAAACATACTTAGGATCAACATTTTCAGTAACCATTTTTTCTTTTATACAGTAACTCATATATAATATGATTAGATTAAACTTCATTTACAAAAAATGATTTTATAATGTTTTCATTTTCTGTTTTGAATGGCTTTAATAATTTGTAAAGAATATCGTTCACACTATTTCCTTCTTGCAACTTTTTGACAAAGTACAAACAGAAATATCCACACAGGACACTTGTTTTATCTTGATATTGAATGGTGTTGTATTTTATATGAGGTATGTAAGTTAAAACTTCTTTTGGTGGGCTCAAGCCTAACGGATCGAAGTAATAATTATCATAGTAACAAGTCCAGTGTGTACAAGGTCCAATATAATCATCAAGATTAATAATACCACATTCTTGTTTATTTTGTGTTTTGTTGGTAATTTGTTCTTGCTAAACACTCCCCTAAATTTCTGTATACCTAGCTGCTTGACCCATTTTATTATATCTAAGTTAGAGATAGGTTTGTTTTTTTGTTTTTTTTTATGAATGGAATACTTCTATATGGTCTAATTTGCGAGACTACTTGTAAACCTTTTCCACGATCAACTCTCAGTCCTTTCCCTTTTCTACCTACTTGCAAACCTTTTCCAGTTAAACCACTAATAAGAGATCCAATCAATGGAATTCCTAGTGATGCAAGCATTCCAAGAAATACTCCATCTTGTTGTTGCTGCTTTGTCAGTTATATATGTATAAATTGGGGGTCGCCGACCAAAATCACAAAAACCTAAACATTTTGATTTTTGTGGACTAAAATCACCATAATCACTAAATCATCAAAATTGTGGTCTAAAAATCATCAAAATTCTGAACCAAAAACCATAACTTGGTCAATATCTGTCAAAAACCATAACCTACTGTCCATGGACTAAAATACATAGCCGGGGGTTGTTGACCAAAATCATCAAAACCTAAATTTTTTGATTTTTGTGGACTAAAATCATCATAATCATTAAATCATCAAAAATGTGGACTAAAAATCATCAAAATTCTGGACCAAAAAAACATAACATGGTCAATATCTGTCAAAAAACCATAACCTACCTGTCCATGGACTAAAATACATAGCCCACCTGTCCATGGCTCAAAATATATATATATTCTAGACCAAAATATATATATATCCCACACACTAAGACTAACGATGCTCAACGTCTTACCAAGCATGCCGGTCCTACACATATAAAAACGCTGAAATAAGCGAGGCTTTTGGCCCAGCGGTCATCTCACTATAACTACAGCCCATTGGAGCACAGGGAATTTAAGGTGTAGCTGGTCCACCGGTCATCTCACTATAACTACAGTATGTATTTTAGAGGTTCTGAACCATTATTTATTTTTTATATAAATTTTTATAATAAAATATATATATAAAAAAAGAAATAATGAATACTGTTTTAGGAGAATTAATACACCTGTTTAAAACAGGTGTAATAGATAGTCAAACACTATCGGTTGGTATAAATGCATTTAAAGAAGTTCCAAAGGAAACTTCAAAAGAGGTTATTCAACCAGTTGAGTCCAAAGTGCTGGAAAGTGTAAAACCAATTCCAGCACCACGAGTTAAATAAAGAATTCCAATCTCAGCTCCAAGAGTTAAACCAATTCCGGAACCAAGAGTTAAACAATCCCAGCTCCAAAAATGAGTACGGAAAACGTGAACTACATTTTACAATTACACCGGGAAGGAAGAATTAATGATGATCAGCTTAGAACGGGGCTAGATGCTGTTCCAAAGGAAACTCTAGAGGTTAAATCTCAAACATTAGAAAATTTACATAAGAGACGACGTAACAAAAAACTACGTAAACGAGAAAAGCAGAAATATGATAAATTACAAGATGAGAAATATGCTAAATTACGAGAGAATGTTATAAATGAATTGAAAGAGCTTAATGATAGAAAATCTAAAGAAGAATTAAAACTGGTTGACAAACCAAAATGTGGTTATTTTAAAGCATACGAGATGTCTGTTAAGCAATACAAAGACCCTCAAAAACTATTTCATGATAAGAAATCCATTATTACAAAACAAATCATTAAAGAGCTGACAAAGATGAATGGATTAAAGTTTCAATTAGCTCTCACTGTAAAGCTCTTCAAAGATAATGGTGCTACCAAAAAATACATCTCAGCAGCATTATTCAGCAACCAATATGCAATTTTAAACTCTGAAAAAATAAATGAGTTTTACGATGAAGCATCCGAAAACATACTACAGAGCCTGGAAAGATTTACAAACACAGCATCAGGATTGGAAATTGACCACTGTGTTAATCTTTACTTAAATATTGCAAAGTACGAGCCGTTAAAAGGTTCTTCATATATTCCTTTACCTAAAGCAGTAGCTGATAAGAAAGCGATTATCAATGTAAAAAATAATGATGATCAATGTTTGTTTCATGCAATAAATTCTGCTTTAAATCCAGCCGCAGATCACACCGAAAGGTTGTCAAAATATCCTAGTATAGAGTTCTTAAAGAAAAAGGGCATTGACTTTCCTACACCAATTTCTCAAATTTCCAAAGTAGAAAAACAAAACAATCTTGCTATTAATGTTTACGGATGTACCATATCAGAAAACAGTAAAAAGGTAACTGTTTTCCCGTATAAAATATCAGAACAACTAAAAGATATTGAGCGAATTAATCTGCTTTTAATATCTGAAGACGTTGAGGTTGAAGAAGAATCAGAGAATGATCTAAATAATGAAGAAGGAATCATAGATGACAACTATGACCCTGATGATTATCCCGACAAACCAACAAAAATAACAAAATATCACTATTGTTGGATAAAAAATCTGAATAGACTACTCTGTGACCAAAACAAACATAAAGGTCAAACTTTCTTCTGCGATCGTTGCCTTCACGGCTTTTCTGGAAAAGGACTACTTACCAAACACAGAGAAGACTGTGAAGGTATCAACAAAAATTCTTGCAGAATA
The DNA here is from genome assembly GCA_037043455.1 of Cyrtodaria siliqua. Taxonomy (NCBI): domain Eukaryota; kingdom Metazoa; phylum Mollusca; class Bivalvia; order Adapedonta; family Hiatellidae; genus Cyrtodaria; species Cyrtodaria siliqua. The sequence goes on from JAWPHD010002968.1 coordinate 180,610, forward strand.
GAAATGCCGCAAGAAGGTGGAAATCACACACAATTTAAAAATCATCAAAATCAGATGCCTGTGCCTTATGCAATATATGCTGATTTTGAGAGTACAATCCAGCCGCAATCAACCAAATTTGGAAAAAAATCTGAAATTCAAAATGTACACGAAGCTTGCGGGTTTGGATACCAGGTTGTCAGATATGATGGCAAAGCTGAAGAACCTGTTATTTACAGAGGTGAAGATGTTGTTGAAAAGTTTTTAAATCACTTAGAATGTGAAAAAAACAACATTAATAATATATTTGATCACCCAAACCCATTAATCATGACGCAGCAAAATGAGGAAGATCATGAAAAAGCAACACACTGTTGGATATGTGAGAATGAAATAGGAAGCGGTAAAGTAAGAGACCACTGTCATTTTACAGGTGAATACAGAGGCGCAGCACATAACAACTGTAACCTGGAACTAAAAATAAAACCAGGTAAAACAATCATCCCTGTTGTATTTCATAACCTCAAAGGATATGATAGCCATCTCATCATGCAAAAAATACATAAATGACAGGTAGTATTACATGCATCCCAAACAACGCTGAAAAGTATATTTCATTTAGTGCCGGACAACTTAGATTCTTGGATAGCTTTCAGTTTATGGCTTCGTCTCTGGAAAAATTGGTTGATGCAACAGACAAATCTGATTTTAAAATTACTAAAAATCAGTTTTGGGAACAAACAAATTTACTTCTGCGAAAAGGTGTTTATCCATACGAATATATGGACAGTGTGGAAAGATTTGAGGAAACGCAATTACCACCTATAGAAAAGTTTTACAGTAGTCTCTCAGATGAAAGTATAAGTCCCGAAGATTACGAGCATGCTCAAAAAATATGGAAAGAGTTTAACTGTAAAACTCTTGGAGACTATCATGATTTATATCTAAGAACGGATGTAACTTTGTTAGCAGATGTATTTCAAACTTTCAGAAAAACATGCATGAATGCATATAAACTCGATCCCTTGCATTACTACACAACACCTGGATTATCTTGGGATGCTTTACTTAAACATTCTAAAATAAATTTAGAACTTTTGACAGACATTGACCAGCACTTGTTTGTAGAAAAAGGTATGCGTGGTGGAATTAGTATGGTATCAAAACGATATGCCAAAGCAAACAATCCACACGTAGCTGATTATAACCCTAACGAGGAAAACAACTTTTTAATGTATTATGATGCAAATAATCTTTATGGGTGGACAATGAGTCAGCCACTTCCATATTCTGACTTTAAGTGGGTGGAAACAGAAACGTTACCAAAGCCAAAAGAAGAAAAAGGATATTTTCTAGAAGTAGATTTGGAATATCCAAAAGAAGTTCATGAAGCTCACAATGATTTTCCACTTGCACCGGAAAGATTAGCAGTGAAAAAAGTATGGTTGTCTGAATACCAGACAGATCTGTTAGAAAATAACGTTATGACAGAACAACTAGTCCCCAATCTTATGGACAAAGAAAAATATGTGTTACATTACAAAAATTTAGAGTTGTATTTATCATTAGGCATGAAATTAACAAAAATCCACAGAGTATTAGAATTTAATGAAAAACCATGGATGGCATCATACATAAACCTAAACACAGAACTTAGGAAAAAAGCTAAATCAACCTTTGAAAAAGATGTTTACAAACTTATGAACAACTCTGTGTTTGGTAAAACAATGGAAAATATACGCAAGCGAACTGATATAAAACTAGTCAAAACTGACAGCTCTAAAAATGAAAAGATAAAAAGAATAATAGCTAAACCCAAATTTAACAGGTGGATAACATTTTCAGATGAATTGTCGGCATTACATGTAAACAAAACGAAATTAACATTAAACAAACCAATTTATGTTGGGATGGCAGTATTGGATTTATCAAAGTACATAATGTATGACTGGTACTATAATACCCTGAAGAAAAGGTACGGAGATGGCTGTACTTTATTATACACAGACACTGACAGCCTACTGGTAGACATTAAAACAGATGATGCATACAAAGACATGACTGAAATGAAAGATGAGTATGATCTAAGTGATTATCCTCAAAATCACTCAATGCACGATGATACAAACAAAATAGTATTAGGTAAAAACAAAGATGAATGTGCTGGTGTTCCTATAGTTGAGTATATTAGATTAAGACCCAAGCTATATTCTATTTTGAGAGCGGATGAGCAGATTATTAAGAAAGCAAAGGGAGTAAAAAAATATGTAATCCAAAAACATATCAACTTTGAGAACTACAAGGATGCATTGTTTAAGAAGAAAAAATACATCCATGAAATGAATATGATACGATCAAAAAAGCATCAAATATATGGCATAACAGTAAACAAAGTAACACTGTCACCATTTTACACCAAAAGATACATTCGAGAAGATGGAATTACAACTGATGCATATGGGTTTTATCAAAACTTATGAAGTTGAGTATCAGCAGGAACAATAAGTAATTCTTCTTTGACAAATCCTCTTTGAGGCGCTGGTGCTTTTAAATAATAAACTCTTATGCCTTGCGTCACCATATAACTATTAATCTTGTGAATATCTACACTCCACATTGGATCAGTTGCTCTGCGTCTTCCACCTTCTTGTTCCCCGGGTTGATATAAATATCTTACACTTGCATTCATACAGATAGGATCACTTTTTAATATTTTTGTTTCAACAGGAGGGGGCTTTTTTGTCTCCACATTTATGGCTTTAACAACTTCTGGTAATCTCTTTACCCACTCTCTGTTGCGTGTTTGCGAATCCATTTCCTTAGCATACTGATAACCAAACAATCTTTCAGCTAATGTTCTGTTAAATCTTTCCACTATAGCTTGGTCTCTGTGTATCTCTGTTCTGCCCCGTCTGATATTTACATTATGTTTGACCATCAACTGCGATACTGCACCCATGAATTCTCTGCCTGGATCCACTTGTAATAACTTTGGATATTTTAGATGTCGACTGTATATATTTTCAAATGCTTCGGCAACTTCTTTGCTATTCTTGGAAGTCAGCGGCTCTGCTTCTTTGTATCTACTCGCAATACCAACCACAGTCAATGCATATTTATATGTCTTGCGGCCAAAAGTATCATGCGGCAGAAATAACAAATCAGCTTGATGCACTCCATTCTTAGCAGAAACATCAAACCTGGGTCTAATTATTTTCTTCGGCGCAGGTAAATACATCTGCCACACAGCTTGTTTCTTTAAAAATTCTAAGGCCTTTTTTTCACTGACACCAGCCTCTTTTGCTAATTTTTTAACTGCTGTGTAACCTCTCCAAAATCCTTGTGGGCTGTAATAAATCTTTTCCATTTTAAATGTATTAAGAAAATATATATACTATATATAAAAAATGGAAACTGCACAATTTAATGAACTGCTCTTAGAGCAATATAATAGCACAAAGACATTGGCAGACTTGGAAATAAATAAAATATACACTATTACAAATACAAAAATACTGAATCTTGACTATGATCAACTCATGGTATTGACATTATCAGATAACAGTGAAGTATGGGCGCCTGATCATCTCAAAGATAGAATAGAGGAGGCAAGTGTAGAACCACCATATTATATTCGACCACTTGAATTGAAAAAAAATAGTTATCATATATATAGCATGGCCCCAGATGGAATTAATAAACTTTATGACATTCATAGTGCATATGACTTAGTCATTCCAAAGTAAACAATGCTATTAACAATACTATTAACAATACTAACCATTACTAGTTGCGTGGTGAATATCACAGCTGTGTTTTATATTTATTTCAAGATAAAAAATAAAATGACTACTATAAAAATGAATGCGGAAGAACTATTACAAGGTATCATACCGGAAGGTTTTACGGAAGGTTTTACGGAACACACAGATGAATCAAAGCAACAAGAAACAAAAAGAGAAAGATTATCAGCCATAGTGGCTGGCGGTGGTAGTCGTTAATATTTGGGTAAAGACATACAACTCACGACTATAGATAGCATGCCCCAAGATGAAATTAATAAACTTTACTGCAGATATGAAGCAAGACTTGGGGCAAGCATGGCTAAGACTTTAGGCAATTATTTTATTAACTTGTATGTGATGGGAGTATCAAAATATTTTAATATAACCAATCCACCAAAACTGACAGAAGATTTGGAGGAAGACCCATTTATTAAACATGCTTTAACAAGTGCGTGTTGTGAGTTGTATTACAAGTATGGAATGTACTTAGCGCCATTTACAGCAATGCTGACAACTGTTCGACATATTGATTTTAATAAAAATAAAAATGTCGATAATAAAAATGAAGAACCAACAGAGTGAAGTTGATACACAATCTGTTAAACAACAAAATCCAAAACGAGTAGAAGCTGGGAAAAAAGGAGCAGCGGCAAGGAAGGCAAAGCGTTTGCTTCAAGATGCACAGGATGCACAAGATGCAGGACAGATAACAAAAGTATCAAGAGGTGAAGAGGAACCAGAAATCAAAATAAATGTATACAAAAATTATATTCCACCGATTTTATTAGTAGGCTTTGTTGGGTTGGGTTTTTATATTTATAACAAGAAATCGGTAGCACCACCTGTAGCTGTGCAACCTGTTCATGTTGCACCAAAAGACCCGTTTAATTTTTTTTAATTTTTATTTTTTCATATTAAAAAATAAAAACAATGTCGGCATATGGAAATAAACTTAACCCTCATAGAAAATTAAGAGAGGCTCATGGTGCCAAGGGCATCCACACAAGTGTAGTTATTACTAACAACCCTTCGACGATAGATCAAAACCAGCAACTGCTTGTGAGATTTTCCAATCTAAGTACTAATGATGTGATAGTTCCACGTACTGCTCGTCTTGCCTTTGAAATAGAACTTAAAAGCAGAACAGACGCCAATGCTACTCTATTCCAGAATCTGGATAGAACAATTGTGAAAAAAATGACAATCAGAATAAGTGGCAACGAAGTCATGTCAATAGATGACAGTGATATATATCATTGTTATGTAGTTTTATGGAAAAGCCCTAGCGAAGGACAAAACATAGCTTACCAAGGTATGGGTAAAGCAAACATGTTAAAACATAAAGTTGGTGCGGGAGATGCTTCCTCAGACACCGAAGATGAAGCTATAGCAGCAGCTTATGGAAATAGATTTTGTATTCCACTGGACTTTGAAATGTTAGAAAGTCATATGCCATTTTATCAAGCGGGGCTTGGTGATAGGTTAGAATATGAATTAACGTTTAACGATTATAACAAAGTTATCAAAAGCAGTGATGCTGATGCATCTTATGTAATAACAAATATCTGCTTGGAATTTGATATGGTTAGTGATGTTGAATTAGCCAGACAAATAAGACAGCAAACCAATGGTAAGATGTCATTTATGTATGATCGTATCTTGCGACACAGAAAAATAATAGCAAAAAAATCTGATACCCTTTAGAACATCAACATTAATGTACCAGCACGGAGCATGAAAGGTATTTTAATGCTGTTTGAAGACCCAGAAAGAACAGACACGGAATCCTTTTACAACCTAAAGATTGAAAAGGTTGAAATGACAATAGAGGGCGTGCCAAATCAGTTGTATAGTCAGGGCATGAAGGCTTATCAACATTGGGATGAAATTAACAAATATTTTGCCTTAACCTCAAAAAGAAACAAAGAGACAGAAATAGTAGCGAGGGACTTATACTTTACCCATGTTTCTCTTGAGACCTATCTAACAAAAGCATATGCTTTGTGGCTTGACCTTAGAACATGCGATGACAATTTATTACACGGCAGTGGAAGAAGAATAGAAAACGGCAGTGAAGGTATAACGATACTCATAAATAAAAAAGCAGATGCAGATCAACTTTTAAATATTTATCTATATATAATACAAGATGCGCAAATCAATTTCGAAGATGGAAGATTCAAAGAAGTACGATACTAAATATCCTAAATATCCACACAGTGCCATTATCTGTGGTCAGACAAGCTGCGGCAAAACAGAGTTTGTTCTTGACATACTTGAACAAGAGTATGTTGGAGTTTTTGAGCATATAATTATATTGTGTCCAACCATAGAGTGGAACGAGGCTTATAAAAATAGATCCTGGATAGGAGATGTAAGACACCCGAGAGATAAAAAAATAATAATTGTCAATCCCGTGAGCAACGACAAAAAAATGCTACAAGAACTGTTGCGTTTATTTTTCAAACAATATGCTGGCAAGCCCACATTATACATCATTGATGATTGCTCCGCCACAAAAGAATTAACAAAGAAAAAAGATATGTTATCAGAGTTGGCATTCTCCGGTCGTCACGCCAACCAATCAGTATGGGTCATTTCACAGAGATATAATTCTGTATTGAAAGATTTGAGGGAGCAAGCAAAATGGTTGTGTATGTTTTACACCAAGGACAGAGATAGTTATGAAAATTGTTTGAGTGAAAATGATGTTATTCCAACGCTGGAAGAGAGAACCAAAATAAGAAAAGCTTTAGCAAAGACTAAATATTCCAAGTTAACTTTGAGGACTGACCAACCCAGCAATGTTAATTGCAGACTAGTTGGGTGGACCAAACGATGACGACACGAGGACGTCTTCAGCAGCAGCGTCGCGCGCGCGCCGTGGTGAAACACCGCTACATCAGCAGTCCTCTAAATTCGAGCAGCAGCAACAAAAGCAGCCAGCTGACGTAATCCCGGAAAATATAGTGTGACAAGTAAATGAGCAATGCTTATAGCAATGCTAACAGCAAATGAGCAATGCTTATAGCAATGCTAACAGCAAATGAGTAATGCTTATAGCAATGCTAACAGCAAATGAGTATTGCTTATAATAATGCTTATAGCAATGCTAACAGCAAATGAGCAATGCTTATAGCAATGCTCATAGCAAATAAGCAATGCTTATAGCAATGCTCATAGCAAATGAGCAATGTTGTAACCTCTCCAAAATCCTTGTAGACTGTAATAAATCTTTTTTTTTAAATGGGTTAAGAAAATATATATACTATATAAAATAATGGAAACAGCACGATTTGATGAACTGCTTCAAGCGCAAAATCAAAATAGCACAAAGAAATGGGCAGACTTGGAAATAAATAAAATATACACTATTACAGATAAAAAAATAGTGGATACTAAAGCATATGGTCCATCCATGGTATTAACATTATCAGACAACCAATCAATATGGGCGCCTGGTCATCTCAAAGATAAATTAGAGAAGACAAGTGCTAAACCACCATATTATGTGCGACCACTTGGATTGAAACCATGTAAAAACAGCAAAAATAGGTATCATGCATATGACTTAGTCACTCCAAAGTAAACATACTTAGAGTTTAAAACTATTTTTTATAGTTTTAAACTATGAACTCAATTTGTACGCTACAAATCCAGTTGCAGCCATGCCCACCACAATAAACGTAATTTCTCTATTCTGTTGATCCGGAGATGGTGTATAAAAATCACTCAACTTGGGCTCCGGTTCCAAAAGCAAATGTTTGCCAGTTATGTAATAATACTGTTTCATAAACATCATCAAAAGTCTGCCCTGCATGATGCTCTTTTTGTAGTTGCTTGTTAATAAAATCTAATCTCTCTGTTCTTTTTTTATTCCACGCCGCTTGTGCTGCTTCCAATTGTTCTACGGCTTTGTCATGCCTTTGTCTTTCCTCATCTGAATGACTTCCAATTTTTGAAAAGAAATAATTTGAACCGCTAAATGCCAATGCGTTTGTTAATGCGCCACCGATCATCATTGCTACTGCGCTTGCCATTTTTTTATATATATTTTTTTTATTTCATAATATCCGCAGGAATAATACCTTGCTTAATCAACATATCCCTCGTAGCCATTGCTAACATTATATCCATAGACAGCATCCCAATATCTGCCATATTAAAATCCACTTTAGGGGCTGGTCTTTTTAGTAGTTTTCTGCCAATCTCAGAATATCAAACAGTTAAAAGTGTTTCCACTCCAGCGTGATACATCATATTTACAATTTATTTTACGTCAATACTTGCTGACATTTTTTTAAATATATATATATTTCCTTAATATAAAAAATACATATAAATAATATATGTATTTTGAGTCATACTGTAGTTATAGTGAGATTACCGGTGGGCTATGTTGAATACAAAGGTGGTGGTTCATACTCAATAACATTACTAAAACAATTTATCACACACTTTTTAGACTTTTTTGTAAGGTTGCCATTGCTTCCTTTCTTCCCTGCTCCACTAGTTCTTTTTTTTGAACTTCACTTATTTCAGCTTTCTTTTGTTTGGTGTCCTGTTTTAAACTATAATATTTATCCAACTCATCCAAAATCAAATTAAACTCTTGCTCAGATATCTGTGCATCACTCAACGCTTTTGATATTAACTGCTTTATACTATTCAACTTAGACTCTGCTAAAGTTTTTATTTCATGATGTTTTTGAGCTTTTACATTAAGCTTGCGTCTGATGAAATTAATACAAACACCTGTAGCTCCACATACTATTGCTGCTATTTCTAAAGGTAACAAAACTGGAACAACAAATCCAATCCCAGCCATAATAACACCTGCAGATATTAAGGTAGTGTCAATTCCATCCGTGATATTAATACCACGTTTATATTTTTTATAAAGAGACTTGCGTGTGTCTCGCTCTGTAATTAACTTTTGTTCGATCTCTGAAATTTTTTGTAATCTATAATTCTGTCCGTCCTCTGGCAACGGAGGATATAAACTTGGTGCTGTCGGTTGCTTCATCTTTTTATTAATAAATAAAAAATTAAATTAATTCAATTAATAATGATGCCACCGTATTTACAGCGGTAGCGTTGGCAACCTTGCATACAAAGTTAACAACAGAACCAGTATCAATCTCTAAAGGACTATCAAAGTTATCGTGTTTGCGTGGAGTGTTGTGAAGCGTTATACCATAATTGGGTTGTTCATCACCATTGACAGAAACTATTACAGTTACCTCACCAACTAATCGGTCACTTGCTAAACCTATTCCCATAATCTGACCACGGCGTGTCATTACATACCCCACATTTGTTTCTGCTCCACCGTTACCAAATGAGAGTACTCTATTCATTGCAATTGGACCCTTAGCCTGCGTACATAGTGTTATAATCCCATATTTAAGATTATCAACTCGGTTAACAATAGGCACAACTCGCCTATATAAATCTTGAACATCATTTATCAAAGCCTCTAAGTCTTCTGTTTTTTTAGGTCTTGTTGGTCCAAATATACTCATTGTTTTTTTTATAAAAATATAATTTTTTTAAATAATTTCTAAAACACAACTCATAGGCAAGCCGTGATTATCTATCTTGTTGCCATGCTCATCTCTGACTTCTATTGTCAATTCAGAAATTGCATCATGTGTAAGACGGTGATATTCAGGATAAAAATGTGTATATACAATATCTCCATACTGCTTGTTTACTACAGGCACAACACCTATAATAGTGCTTGGTTTACCATTGAAATAATTACTAAAAGTATTAACTTGTTTCAGATGAACATAGAGCTGTTTATAAGGAGCTAAATCAATTGGGTAATCTCCAATACGAACACCTTTTATCCATCTTCTGTCCTCGAATCCCAGCATTTTTGAAAGACGGGTTGACATTCGTGTCTCTATTGGCGTATCTAAAACTGCTCTAGCATTTTGCGTATAAATCTCTAGGATAATATCTTTATTTAGCAATTTAAACCTTTCTACCAAGTCTTGAAAGTTATAGAGTCCGCCTGATATATGTTGCGTTTTATCTGGGTTTCTTGTCTTTATGACTTCACCATCAACATTAAACCAACCAATAGTGTATGTAAAACTTTTTAATCCAACGCGCTTATCTCCATATCTATTATCGATATACTGTTGTAAGTTAATAGAGTTGTCTATGTTTGAAATTGTATGAAACATTTTTTTAATATATATAAATAAAAATGATTTCTAAAGAATTTAAATATAACCCAGATGCTTACTATTTAAGTACTTTCAGCAAGAAAGTGATAGATATAATAAATCAAAACATAGTCATTACATCAAACGGTAAAGACTTGAAAGCATCATTTCCCAATGTCTTTGAAAAATACAAACTCCCATACGTCAAATCAGATGCTATAGTCCAACGCTGGGGGACAGATTGGATGTCATTTTGGCAGAACCAGTTGAATTTTGCTATTTGGTGTGCGACAACTGGATGTGGTATTGATTTCAACAATCATCTAAAAGCTGATGCCTTGGTTGGTTCGTTATTTCGATTTCATGTCTATTACCAAGTTAGAAGAATATTATTTGAGATGAGTGTAGCAATGCCGCAAGACTCAAATTGGAATGCGTTTAATAACACATATAACCGAAACGCATACGAAAGAATATGCAAGGAGTTTAACGTTGACTTATATTCAGACTGGAGACAAAAACAAAGCTATAATGATGGTCTAGGAACAATTTATAATTACTGGACACATATTGGTTATCATCCTTTGGAAAATACTGAATACGACAACAAAACGATGAGTTTCACAGTCTATGAGAGTGATAAAACATATCACATTGATTACATTGCACAAGGATCTGAGGCAGATAACAGCTGGTTTACTTTTATACTAGATTGTTCATCTGGATTTACAAGAGCTGGAGTAGAACGCATCAATGACAGCATAAGAACATACTGCTGGGCAATCCTTGGCTCGCAATCACAAACAAAAACAGATATACTTGGAACTGGAACGGCATTTGATGCACAGAAACAATTTCTAGCAAACGTAGAGGACGCAATAAACAGCCCCATCAACTTGCCCAGTCAAATTTCAAGATATGAAAACACCCTAAAATATGCAAGAAGTAAAGTTAATTTTGTCTATGGAAGTGGATTGTACATGTCTCCGGGTGACATGGAATTAAGAATTGGAACAATACAAGACTACAATAATGAAATTGTAATAGCAACCGATGCACAAGCATTAGGATTGAATAATGATGTAAATGTAAAACCAGTGCCACCAAAAAATATTCAACCTTTTCAAGGCACCACAGCAAAGAAATATTTACCAGAACACTTTGATAAATCAATACAAAAAAGTGTGGACCCACCAGAAATACAAAAAATAGCGATTGAACACGAAGATAACAAAACATCCATAATTGTTGGTACTATAGTAATAGGTCTTGCTGCATTACTTATCTACGAGATTTACTAAACCACTCTTTAGCTGCCATATATAGTAACCCAGAAACAAACACAAGCAAAGCCCCTAGATTGTTACCAAGCCAATTAATAACATTACCTGTTGCAGATAAAAGCCATGATACTATTGCACCAATAACTCCTGGTAAAGCTGCAGCAGCTTTACCAGCTAGGTTGGCAAGAAGTTTACCAAGATTACTTAGTTGTTTTTTTATGCAATCCTTGGCACTTGATGAATCAGGTTTTGGAGTTGGAGCAGCACTTGATGTGGGAATAATGGTCTCAACTAATACCCCAATAATCATACCAAAGGCAGTTAAAATACTAACAATAGTAATACCTTGCTCCCTAAACAAGGTTTTGATTCTCTCACCCAATGTTGTGGCTTCTTTTAACACCTTATTTATAGTTTCTTTTATCCTGTTTATTTGACTGCGTAATGCTTCTTTGTTTTCACTCGCCGCTTCAAGTCGTGCACTTTTTTCATCTTCTAAGTTTTTTATTCTGTCAGGTAGGCGCTCTTGTTGAAACTCATCCTCCTGCCCGGGGGTGCTAACCTGTTCTAATTTTTGTTTTTCTTTTGCTATATCTTTATCAAGCTCAGTGAGCTTTGAGAGATTATTAGTAAGTTCTCCACGAAAGCTTTGCAATCTCTTATCTAAACCTCGTATCTCTCGCAGTGTAGATCTTCTGGTTGAACAGCAGTTTTAGAATAAGTTTCATCTATATTACTCTCAATTATAATTACAGCATCTACTGTATTTTGTACATCTTCAGTTGTTGAAAAAGTTTGCAATGGTATATTCTCTGCAGCGATTTTATCTCTTGTTTTTACCAAGGCTGCTATTTCTGCCCTACCCCGAGCAAGTCTTTCACGTGGAACTAAATAATCATACATTTTTAAAGTGTTTTTCACGAAGTCAATACCATGTTTTCTAACTAAAGTGTCCAGCACATAAAACTTGATTGGTTCGTTTGGATTATTTCCCCTATAATAGGTAAGTGGGACGTCATCCTTCTCCAACCGAACTGCATATAACATTGTTCTACCGATTTTGTCCTCAGCCACTCTAAAATCATCTTTATAATCAATTCCGCTGATCTCAGCATTAACTTCAGTAAAAAATTGATCTACTAAGCACTTTTTTTGTGCGAGCTGTTCTTTTATTTTATCTTCCCCTTGAAGCTGATTAATATGATTATTTTCATTTACAATTTGTCTCTGGAATTCTGAGCCAGGTTGTATAAATTCTTCATCAAGTAATTCATCTACATAAGCATCTGGATCGAACGTAGGATTGTCAAACTCAGCCATTGTTTATTTTTTATTTAAAAAAAATAAAAAAATATATATATATAATACAAAGAAATAATGGAAATCAATTATCAAAAAGAAATAATGGAAATTAATGTTTGCAAATTTCTTAAATTTGGATTACACAATCCATGTAAAAATAAGACTACAAAAGATTCTAATTTTTGCAGTTTGCATAAGTATCTAATAAAAACAAGTCATGTATTGCCATGCTCAATATGTAAAAAAGGTACAAGAGCAAAAAATAAAATTTGTGATGATTGTGGTGGAGTTTCAGTTAGAATAATGGCAAGATATTGGAAATTTAAAGATTATAATGCTGAGTGCTTAAAATTTAGACGTATTCAGGTTTAATCCTAAAATGACCAACATACTGTAGTTATAGTGAGATGACCGGTGGACCAGCTACATCTTAAATTCCCTGTGGTCCAATGGGCTGTAGTTATAGTGAGATGACCGCTGGGCCAGAAGCCTCGCTTATTTCAGCGTTTTTATATGTGTAGGACCGGCATGCTTGGTAAGACGTTGAGCATCGTTAGTCTTAGTGTGTGGGATATATATATATTTTGGTCTAGAATATATATATATTTTGAGCCATGGACAGGTGGGCTATGTATTTTAGTCCATGGACAGGTAGGTCATGGTTTTTTGACAGATATTGACCATGTTATGTTTTTTTGGTCCAGAATTTTGATGATTTTTAGTCCACATTTTTGATGATTTAATGATTATGATGATTTTAGTCCACAAAAATCAAAAAATTTAGGTTTTTGATGATTTTGGTCAACAAACCCCGGCTATGTATTTTAGTCCATGGACAGGTAGGTTATGTTTTTTTGACAGATATTGACCATGTTATGGTTTTTGGTTCAGAATTTTGATGATTTTTAGTCCAAAATTTGATGATTTAGTGATTATGGTGATTTTAGTCCACAAAAATCAAAAATTTTAGGTTTTGATGATTTTGGTCAACAACCCCCGGCTATGTATTTTAGTCCATGGACAGGTAGGTTATGTTTTTTTGACAGATATTGACCATGTTATGGTTTTTGGTTCAGAATGTTGATGATTTTTAGTCCACAATTTTGATGATTTAGTGATTATGGTGATTTTAGTCCACAAAAATCAAAATGTTTAGGTTTTTGTGATTTTGGTCGGCGACCCCCAATTTATACATATATATCAGTTTAATAGTGCAACAACCTTTGGATTTTATTATCTTGTTTATTTGTGGTAGTGTTAATGCATTATTTGATTCAAGTAGTAGTGCTTGCTTTTTGCCACTAGGAATAGTTACCATCCCATTTCCGAATAGTTTACCAATTCCAGTACTAGCCAGACCACTAAGTGCTCCTGTTGCCATACGTCCTAATACTTTTTGAACACATTTTGCAACTGTTTGTAATATTGTTTTAGTCAACAAACCAGCTAATGCACCTAAAAAGCCTCCATTCTTAGACTAAGATCTCATTTGCGATTTTGATATATTTCGGTCTAATCCCTGCCCGCCAGATTTAGCCTTGTTAATACTGTTAATCTGGGTAACTGTAAGTAGCAAAGGAAAGTTTCCAGTTAATTGGTTATTTATTTTTTAGCCTGAGCGTTAATTCACTTTTGTTTTCATATGCTTTTGCCAGACTTCGTTTCTGGCCGTCTGATAAATTTACTGAATAATTTACGTAAGTCATATATATTATTAGTTAGATTAAACAATAACTAGTTTATTCCCGACAGTATCAATAACAACATCTTCCTCATATAGAACCAGAGTATAAAATTTATATCGAGCAGTAGGAGGTATATTTAATTTTTATCTCAGATTTAGTTGTTTCGGAGCAATACTGACTTCATTTTCCTTGTAACTCAAATCGAAATATATCATTCCGGAAAGAGTTTTAAAATTGCTCATGTTTATTAAAGTTCCAGTGTTTTTATCATTTTGCTTGTAAGAATAATTAATAACATCTCTGAATATTCTTATGATATTAGCATAACTATATTCGGTTTCTGGATAATAAACTCCATTTCCAACTTCCGATCTAGCTGATTGTAAATAGCAATTAGTATTAGCAGCATTTACCTTAAACGTATCCAAAAGATGAAGATTTTGTGTTTGAGAAGAACTCTTGTCAGCCCTTTGCAAATAAACAAACACATGTTTGGGATTTTTTAACACCAGCCGTTATTCTAAATACGGATTCAGTTGCTTCAGAACTTCCGCTCTCTTGTATCATTTCACGGAGGTAAGTCCATCTTGTTGATATCATATGATTTGTCATTACGTAACCTAAACCATCTGAGTTTAATATCATTCTGGGTATCCACAAAACTAATTTATTAATAACTACACGGCCATCATCACCACCTGCTTTGAAAATTAGCACATTATCATCTGTCAGTTGCAAGCTGATTTGAATTTGACTTGGAGGAAGCATGTTTGTTTCCAAACCTTCAAAGAAGGAATATTTGTTTAATGGAATTATAGAATCAACTTTTTGATTAGTCATGATTAAAACATGGCGAGCTGCAAATCCTAAATTATAACCGGCTTGATAATCTCGAGATTCTGCCGCAGCCGTGGTATTTAAATAAAAGTATTCATTTGTTCCGGTTGTCTTTACATAATCGTCAGAAATTTCAAGCAAGCTTTTGACATTAACAAATCTGTGAAGATTATTTCCATCGTAAACTATTTTTCCATTTTGCTTTACTTGCATTTGATCGATCAATGAAGCTGCATCATTAATTAGAGCAATTTCATCGGCGGCTGCAAAAGCAGCTCCATCAGCAAGTTTGTTTACTTGAAAACTGATTTCAATATATGCGTTATACCAATCAAAGTAAGAACTTCTATCATTTATTGTAAACTGATAACCACTTTTCATTTGTCTAGTATTATTTCCTGGTTGTGTCACGGGAGTATCTAACTGAATAGGTACATGTTCATATCTAGTATTATACTGATTACTTCGAAACATCTATATATACTAGTAATTAGATTATATTTTATTAATTAATCGATTAATTCTAGCATGAATATTTTTGTTTCCTCTTCCGGATAGTAATCTGTTAATTTTTGTATTTACATCTTCTTCAATTACATTATCAGCCGCAACTTTAGCTGCATCTTTTGTGGCAGCTTTTGTAAGATCTTTTAACATTATATCACCTTTAGGTTTATGTTTAATAACTGAAACTAACTTATCAGCAGCCATTTGTCCTACTTCATCCCCAAGTTTTTTAGAACCATTTTCTAAGATTTGTTTTCCAGCAGTTTCTAATGCTTTCTTACCTACTGTTTTCACAGACTCACTAAATATCTTTGATCCGACTTTTGGAAAAATGTCAAATATGCCAGCTCCGGTTAATCGATCAACTTGAGTATATGTTCCCGTACTAGTGTCATTAACTTTTTTTAAACGTGCCATATAACTTATGTTACAGTAATTCCTTCAAAACAAATCGAAATGATGTGTTGACACCATTAAGATTAATAATCTTACCAGAAAAATCGGTAATGTAAATATTAATACTGTTAATGATCGTTTTGTTTACCTCACAGAACCCGACTCTTATCGGTTCATCTTTGAAAGGATATGATCTCGTAAGATCAGCTGTACTTATTTCATAAATGACATCCCCGTATGATCCATCAACAATAGAATTACTTATCAAATCACAGTGGATATACAACGTATCAATAGAATTTGTTATGTTTGGTGTCACAGTTCCAAATTTTAGTTTCTCTGATAACTGCATCTTTGTCAAACCAAATCAAAGTGTGAAAGTTTGATTCTCTCAAATCAAGCATGAAATTATTATGGATGGTAACTAAACATTTGAAACTTGATAAATCAAACTCAATTCTTATCGGGACAGGTGAGTCATCAGTTAAATCATTGTTTACAGTCAATGTTTCTTTTATGTAATTATCGATATCAGCATAACTGTAATTTCCATTTATAAAAATAATACTTTTCCTATCTGTTCCATTGTGATACCTTATCACTTTGTTATTAAAATCTTCACTAATATTATACCATGAGTAAGTCATGGAATTAATCTTATCGAGTCCAATACCATACTGTTTGTTCTTACCTAATATTAATGGTCTGTCAAATACAGTTGTAAATTTACTCGGTGTATTTGAGCTATTAATTATTGAAGCTTTCTCTGATGATAATACAATTTTTTGTTCCATTATACATATTAGTAGATAAAATTAATCACCTTTGTAATACAGTTTAAAGTTTGATTCTTCAAAATTGAAAACTTGAGTGCTATGACTTAGTCTTGGAGAGACGGTCCAATAATGAGATTTTGACAGATATACTTCAAATGTTTCTTTTAGTATTCGTTTTCTATTTTTGGGTCAGCAAATGACTCTCCATGACCTATATTAAACAAACTAAATTTTTCTACATTAATGTCTGTATTTGTAACTGTATATGTAAGGTCTGCTTCAACTATATAGCGCCTGGGTTTTACAATTATTACGCCGAGGGGACGATTACCACCACCGGGATATTCTGTAGCATATTCTTCACTTTTTATAAGTGGATTGGTTGCAAAAGTAAACGCCTCGAGAAAAGCATCACGTTTGGTTCTTTCAAGTGGTTTTCGTGTCGGGTACGATACATAATCACGGGCATCATACATGATGCTCATTCCATCATCTATTGTAGCTTCAAGAATTAGAATCCGAATTAAATATTCTACTTTTACTTTCAGCTCATCAATTATACCAAGAACTGCCGTGTGCCGACTATCAGACTTTTGATTATGCTCTTTAAGAAAAGCGATTTCACCATCGAAAGCTTTGCTCCTTTCATCATGGGCAGCTTTTAATTGCTTTGAAGCGTCGTCAATAGCAGTCTCAAGGTTATCAGTGTTAACCAGTTTGCTCAGTGCAGTCTCAAGTTTATCAGTGTCAACCATTTTCTTTTTGATGTCTTCAAATTCTTTGTTGATATCAGCAACGTTGGTGTTTATCTGCTTATTTAATATTTTAATTTGAGTTATTTCGGTAGTAAAAGCAGTTCTCATTTGTTTTGAAGCATCAGCAATATCAGTTTCTAGTTCATTGTTATCAACCATTTGTTTGTTGATTTCTCCAATTCGTGTATTAATATTTTGAACGCCAGTTCTTATTTGTTCGCTCAATTTCTTGTAGTTTTCACTCTCTTCCAAAACATCTTCTTTATTTTCTAGCTCTTTGAAAGCATCACTCAAAAGTTTTATTTCATCTTTCAATCCGTTTTGAATTTCAATCATTTTCCCACGGTTTGCTTGTAACTTTGTTCGTATCAGACTTAGTTTATCTTCAACACCTGTTGTCAAATTTTTTATCATGTCTGGAATTTTATCAATATTATAATCACGTATGATTCTTGTTATTCTTCTTTGAGCATATTGCCTTGTTATCGCATCATCTGGTCCGTTTGGATTACCAACATTGGTGATTTTATTTTTTATTCATGTTAAGATCACTTCTCAAAACATTTTCCTGGTTTCTACCCTTGTGAAGATAATTAACCAAATGTTTTTGTTTTACATACTCAGACAGCACAATACCAAAATTTGTAATATTAACACTGCCAGTAGTAACTTCCTCGCCAAGATCATTAAAAAGCCCTATTATATATAATATGATTAGATTAAATATCACCAGTGAAGTTTCTTTTGGTCAACTTCCTCGGACGATCCAGATACAGAAAGTCGTACTGCTTGTCAGTCGCTTTTTTATACTGCTCTTTGCTGACATCTTGTTCTTTGGAAAGCATACCCAGCTCGCGATTAACCGGAGTTGCAAAGAAGATGTAATGAGAACAGTTCAAACGGATGTCTTTGGGAGTTTTGTAATAAGATTGAGATAAATAAATTACACAACAATTTTTGCTTCTTCCCTGGATGAAATAATTAACAATATCATTTTGATTACGTTCACAAACACAATCATCAAAAATGGCTATCTTCTGATTATCTGAATCCAAATCATTCACAGGGATAACTTCATCATTTGAACATTCTAATATGTCTTCGACTGGGATTTTATTCTTTTTTGCTGTCTTTTCATGTGTTTGTGACAAACCTGGTACTTAGACTGTTACAAGTTTATTGTTAGGATTAGAAGCAGAACGAAAACACATAAATAAAATGTTAAACAAATCTGAATCTCCCAGTGAGATAACACGTCTTGAAAAGAAGCTGGTTAAAAAACAAAATGAGGCTAAAAAAGTGCAGGCAAATATCAGACTCATAAGAAAAAATGCTTGAATGCTGCTTTCCCTGTCCGATATTTTTAGCCTTCTTCATAAGAAAAAATGTAAAAGCAGCTAAACCCGCAGTTAAACCTGCAGCTAAGAAGAAAAAAAACTCCGAGGCGAATATCCAATCAGGGAATAATAAAAGACATAACCCCGGAGAAATGGATGAAAATACAAAAAGATGAGGCAGCTAAGAAGAAAACAAAAACTCCGAGGCGAATATCCAATCAGGGAATAATAAAAGACATAACCCAGGAGAAATGGATTAAAATACAATAAGATGAGACAGCTGCCGAGGCGCGAAGATTAAAACGATCTAAAAACTTATCTTAACTTATCTTAATTTATCGTATTTTAAACCTGTCGTTGTTAAAATGGAAAGAATTAGCAGATAAAATGAAAATATCGAATAATCTTGTTAAAGAATTTGAAAATAAAGTTATTCAAAAAAGACTAGAAAAAGAAGCTAGTCGTGATTTGTACAAAGAAATATTTAAACATGTAACTAGCGAAATAAAAAGTCAGTCAGAACAGCTAACAAAGCAGTTATTCGCTGAAGAACCTCGTAAACCAGCTACTGGTGATCTAGATGCTGGAATCAATAAAGAAGTAGTAGATAGACAAGACTTACCCTTGCCGTCGAGTGTAGCTGGAGATAACTCAAAACTCGGAAGCATCCTCGGGAATGTTAGTGATATTATCCAACAAAATGGTCGCGATAGGGCTATTCTTACTAACCAAATTAAAAAAAGAAAGGATGCAACCGCGAAAGATCGATACAAACAAGTTAAAAACACTTTGGAAAACGAGTCAAAAGCTTTAAAATATTTTAGAGAAAGTATTGATGCACTGCTTGTGCATAGTGATGTCTTTTTAGGCGAGGGATTACAACAAAATAAAAAAGTCGACAAAGATGGCCACTATGGAGTGTTGCAAATTGATTTACCCAAGCTTATTGGTCATCACAAACTTATTGCTAAACAAGGTGAAGCAGTTGTGCTAGATCTAAAAGTAGATGATGATTTTATAGACTTGATAACAAAGCGTTACAATAATAAAAAACTTATTCAAAGCTGTCTCAGAATGCTTCTAAGGAACTAACAAAGTTATCTGGTTTACCAATTCACAAAGGTTCTTCAAAGTTCAAGAAGATTTTAGGAGGTTGTGTTGATGTTGAATATTACAATAGTCCTAATGATTTGATAGGTGATCTAGAGTTAGTATGCGGGAGTATCAAATCAGGAAATAATAGTCCACAGTTAATAAATAAAGGTATTAGCATAATCGATGAATTATTAAAAATAGGTAAAATATCATCCAAAGAACACGAGCAACTATTTTCTAAATATCTTAATTAAATTATTGTCTAACTGTAATTATACATGAAAACTAAAGAAGAATTAATTGATCACTTGACACGACTTGTGGCTGCATACAGACGTAGCTATAAATTGTGCGGTATTATAAACACAACATTACAAATTGTTAGTGGCATAATTGGTTGTACTGCCGTATTGGCATTGGTTCCAGCAATTCCTGTTTTCGTGGCTGCAGTCGATGCAGTTCCTCCAGTAGTTGCTGTTTTAGCAAGTTAAACAAGAATAGCAGAAAAAAAAGACTTTGTTAAAAACACATCATAGGAGTTTTAAACAACTTCTATCATATGTCCAAACAACAACAGGACTAGAAAATGATGAAGAGGTAATTAGGATTACCTTTAATAAAATATTAGAGATTCAAAAGAATGATAACTTTACAGAACCTCTGGAAATGTATATGAAAAGGTTCAATTGAAACGGTCATGGCATTCAGTCATAATTCTTTTCTAACTTGTTTCCATATCCTATCGTACTTTTCTCTGGTTGTTTTTGTTTTAATCGGTTTTGTTTCTTTTTCTATTTTTAATATTTTAAATATTTTCTGAAAAATGTATTCAAATTTGATTGATATTTTTCGGCCTTCTATTTGATACAAAATCTTTACAATTTCGTAAAACAAATCTTCAAATCTTTGTCTATTTGCAGAAGACAAATCATATTCTACCAAGTATTTATCCAAATGGTACTTTCTGTGGTAAATAGTTTTCTTTCGGCTGTAATTGTAACCTGCAATACGATTGTAACCGTTGTGTGTGCCACACTTAAGACAAATGCGTTCGTTATCGAAAACGTCACAAGTATCATTACAATTCACACATGCGTAAGTAAACTTGTAACACAGCTTGGCTCTAGTACAATATTTACAAAGCTTCTTTTTATTAGTCATGTAAAATAAGATGCAATCTGAGCACACCTCAGGAGGATCAATAATATCTAAAACTCTTTCACAGTATTTGCAATTCATTATGTTATAATATAGAATTATATTTTTAAAATATAGGCTTAAAGAAATATTATCTTATGTAATTATATAAATGGAACTTATATAGAAAAGAAAATCAAAAACTTTAAGAAAGATCAAACGGAACATGCAAAAACTATTGATTTTGAAGATATGAATAATAAAGAAGTAGAATACTTCAAGGCAGAACACATGAAACATGCAAAAACTATTGATTTCGAAGATGCGAGTAAATTAGATTGACAGCTTTTAATTTTTTCAAACTTTCAAGATTTGACAGGAAGAATCATAAAAATGATAAAACAACTAAAACTGTCATATAAAATAAAAAAGGAGATATAAACAAACTGCGTGCTTTTTTAAAAAACAAATTTCAGAGGCAACCAGTTACCATCCAACAGTATACAAAGATTCTTTTATTGCTTACTACAGCATTTTGTTAGACAAAGGAATTAAAATTATTATGTACGGATAAATAAAAATAATGTAATCTTTAATATATGAGTATTTACAGTTATGCAGAAGAAGAAAGAAAACATTTTGAAGAGGAACAGAAGGTTTATGAGAAAGTAGCTGCTTACGAGCAGGCTCTTTTAACCAAGACAAATGAACTCATATCCAAACTTTTAACTTCTTGTCTTACTGCCGTTAAAGATCACGTTAAACTATATTGTGATAAAACTTATGAAAACTCTGGGATTAATTTATTTTGGTCTATAAAAAATTCAGGAGACGTTTTTGATAAAATTTTCAATAAAGGTCAAGTTTCATCAATAGGTACTTATGACTTCTCGACACTATATACAACCTTACCACATCATCTTATTAAAGACAAGCTAATTTCTCTTATTCAAAAAACATTCGCTAGAGAAAATACAACATTTTTGGCATGTAATAATATTAAAGCGTTTTTCACTAACGGTAGTTTAGACAATTATACTATGTGGACTTGCTATGAAGTTTGTGAAGCACTCATCTTCCTATTAGATAATATTTTCGTCAGGTATGGTACCATCGTTTATAGACAAATTGTTGGTATCCCTATGGGTACGAACTGTGCACCACTTGTCGCAGATTTGTTTTTATTTTGCTATGAAAGGGATTTCATGTTGAGTCTTTCACCAGATACCCAGGCAGATGTTATTGAAGCTTTTAATGACACCTCTCGGTATCTGGATGACATACTGAACATTGACAACCCTTTCTTTCCAACTATGGTTCATAATATTTATCCTAAAGAACTTCGGCTTAATAAAGAAAATATATCTAATAATAACGCTTCTTTTCTTGATTTAGATCTCTCGATTGAAAATGGTAAAATAATTAGCAAAATCTATGACACGAGAGATGATTTTAATTTTTACATTGTTAATTATCCCCAATTGGATGGGGATGTTCCCCGAGCATCTTCTTATGGGGTTTATCTGTCTCAACTTATTCGTTTTTCTAGAGCTTGTAGAGTTGAGGATTTTAATATTCGTAATCTTTGTATAACTAAAAAATTACTCAATCAGGGTTACCGTTACCATAAACTTCGTAAAACCTTTGCAAAATTTTATTATCGTAACCCTGATCTTCTTTCTAAATATAAATGTAATTTAAGGACTCTTCTGCGACAAGGGCTATCACAACCTGACTTCTATGGTGATGTGATTTATAAACTTCGTAAGATTCTTGGTCATGATCACTTTCATACTATCTTTGTTAAACTTGTTAAAAAGTTTATCAAAAGAGGTTATGACCCTATCATTTTGCAACGTACTGCATGCTTGGTGGTGGACCCTTTTACAGTTCGCCACTATGCTTTCCTCTTTAATTGTACGATGACCGGACAGGCTGTGGACCCTATGATGACGCCTACCTAAAGCCCATTGGGACGGTGGCGTTTGATGTTTGTCCATGATCTTTCTTGTCGTGCCCTTAATGGTGTATTCTCTTACTGCTCTGGCTTCTGCCAAGTCATTGAGTACCTTCATTGTGGCTTTCTAGGCTATTGTTTTTTTGTATTATATTTACACGAGCATATTTGTGTTTTACTTATATTGCCTATTGATGCTGCCTTGTTGGTTAGAGATTAGATCATGGCGGGGATTTCTTTATTTACACTGTCCTGTTTTAATGGGATGACAGTAGGGTAAGTGTGAGGTTTGGTGCACCCTAGAACCGGTTACAACCCCCAGTGGTTTACTTCGCCACTGACCGTTCCAAGGCGGTAGCCCTATTTTCAACCCTTTTGTGTTTGTGATGTCGTTTGCATTTTTTATCAATTTTGCCTTTTCGTTTGTCTGTTTGCGTGTTTGTTTTTGTGTTTTGTGGTTGACTGTCGTCCTTGAATGCTGCGTTCCCTGTCCGATATTTCTATCCTTCTTTATCAAAGAGTTTGAGACAGTTCACATGCAACGATTGTCAGATGATATTGCAGCTTTTAAAAAAGATTGGGTAATAAAAACTGAGATTGAGTGCAATGATGCTGTAAAGCTTCTCACAGATCTAACAGAAAAAGAAATTAAGATTTTTAATGAAACACAATTAAAAGTAATGTCTGAAAATGTTGAGTTGTTCAGAGATAATCTAATCAGCAATCTAGAAAAACCTCATGTGATTAATACTGATATCGGATATTATGAAGACTTTGAAACGTTTGTCGAAAGTTTATTTAAGAATGTTATTTAATTAATTAATTAATTAATTAATATAGGGGCTTAAAGAAATAATCTCATGTAATATTATATAATGAGTATTCGAGAAATTGAAACATCCCCAAAACACTATAACAAGGTTTTTAAAGTAAATGTTGCCAGTAATGATCATCTCAGACAACTACAAAAAACACAATCAAGAGTTGTGAACTTTCTTGAACAAGAACTAAGAAAAACAGGTGGATTTAAATTAAGCATTGATGTAAAACTTACTTTTAAAAAAGAAGTATCGGATGATAGAGGAGGTTTTGATTTTGTATACCAAACAGCTTACTTTGCCTCGAAGGCTGTAATAATATTAAACAAAAATCAAATATCAGAAGCATTAGACAAAGCACAGGAAGAAATTATAAATAGAATTGGAAATTGGATTCAGTTGGGAAGTGGTTGGGTAATTGAATCACTAAATGTACATTACATAAATCGAATAAAGTATAAGCCTTTACGAGGTAGCTCTTATTTGGATTTACCAAAAGAACTTGCTAATGCTAGAAAAGGATTGATCAATATAAAAAATGAAAAAGATAACGAGTGCTTTCGATGGTGCCATTTGGCTTATAAATTTCCCGTTGAAAAAGATCTTCAAAGAATAATACAGTATAAAAAGCATATTGGTGATCTTGATAAC
The DNA here is from genome assembly GCA_037043455.1 of Cyrtodaria siliqua. Lineage (NCBI taxonomy): Eukaryota > Metazoa > Mollusca > Bivalvia > Adapedonta > Hiatellidae > Cyrtodaria > Cyrtodaria siliqua. The sequence continues at coordinate 205,089 of JAWPHD010002968.1, forward strand.
AAAGGAATTACATTTCCTGTTACTATCAAACAAATCACAAAAATAGAAAAACAAAACAACATTTGTTTTAACATATTTGGGTATGAAGATAATCAAGTATAGCCTTTGCACATATCAAAAAATAAAGCAGAAAAAACTTGTGATATGTTTTTAATCACCAAAGAAGAAAAATATCATTACGTGTGGATAAAAGATTTTAACAGTTTAATGTATAATCAAACAGCACACACGGAAAGAAAATGGTTTTGTAAAACATGCTTGCAGTGCTTTAAATTAGAAAGAGTTCTGGGAAAACATAAACCTGTTTGTCTTTCACTTAATGGTAAGCAAGCAGTAGAGATGCCAAACAAAGATGAAAAAGTTAAGTTTAAAAACTATGACAGACAGCTAATGGTTCCGTTTGTTATATATGCTGATTTTGAAGCAGTAACCGAAAGTATTTCTTCAGTATCAAACAATCCTAAAAAATCACATACGGAAGCATATCAAAAGCATACTGATTGCAGTTATGGGTATAAGGTTGTTTGTTGTTATGATGATCAATATTCAAAACCAGTTGTGACATACAGAGGACCAAATGCTGTTCAAAACCAGTTGTGACATACAGAGGACCAAATGCTGTTTACAAGTTTTTGGAAAAAATGATAGAAGAAGAAAAGTGGTGCAAGAAAACTATGAATGCAAACTTTAAAAAAGATCTAGTAATGTCAAAGGAAGAATAAGCTGGATTCCAAAAATCTAAATCATGTCATATTTGTGGTAATGGTTTTGCAACAACTCTCACAAAAGGTGACGCGGGTTATACAGTAGCATACAAAAACTCCATCAGAAAAGTCAGGGATCATTGTCATATAACTGGAAAGTATAGGGGAAGCGCTCATGACATCATGACATATGTAATATTAATTTCAGGTTGACTAGAAAAATACCTGTTGTGTTTCATAACTTGAGAGGATATGACTCTCACTTCATAATGCAGCACATCGGAAAGTTTAAACGAAACATAAATGTTATACCAAATAACATGGAAAAGTACATGGCTTTTATATTAGGACAAAGTTTGGTGTTTATAGACAGTTTTCAGTTTATGTCTCAATCATTAGAAAATTTAGTAAAAAACATCCCTTCGTTTCAATACACCTCTCAGGAATATTTTGAAGATAAGCTAGAATTAATAAAACGTAAAGGTGTTTATCCTTATGATTACATGAAAAGTTTTGAACGCTTCGGGGATACTAAGTTACCTGGCAAAGATAGCTTTAATTCTCAATTAAATGATGAGCACATTTCAGATGCAGATTATGATCATGCTAAAACAATATGGAAAACATTTAATATTAAAAATATGGGAGAATATCATGATCTGTATCTTAAGACTGATGTGCTGTTGCTTACAGATGTTTTTGAAAACTTTAGAAAAATGTGCATTGAGTATTACAAATTAAGTCCCTGTCATTACTTCAGTAGTCCTGGTTTAGCCTGGGATGCATGCCTCAAGATGACTGGTATCCGACTTGATTTAATAACTGATATTGATCAATATTTGTTTGTGGTAAAGGGATTAAGAGGCGGCACAAGTTATATCGCAAACAGATATTCACAGGCTAACAATAAATATATGAAAAACTATGACAAGAAAAGAGAAAGCAAGTATATAATATATCTCGATGCTAATAACTTGTATGGGTGGGCTATGTGTCAACCGTTACCTACTGGCAACTTCAAGTGGGTTGATAAATTTGAAAAAGGAAAATCAAATTACATTGTTGAGTGCGATATTACGTATCCTGAGAAACTGCATGACTCGCATAATGATTATCCTCTTGCCCCGGAAAGTTTAAATATCAAAGATGAGTTGTTGTCAGACTATTGTAAAAATTTAAAACAAAAGTTTAATTTAGGACATTGTTAGCATACAGTTAATTGTAATAGTTAAGTAGCATTCAAGAGTTTAAAAATAATTATATATAGTATTATATAATGGAACAAGAAAGATTAGAAAAGGTTTGCAGAAAACTTAACCATTTAAAAGATAAATATAGAAGAGAATTGATGAGAGGTAAGCAACTCCAAGTAGAATATGAGGTAGTCCGTGATGATTTTATGGACACCAAAAAAAGACGATTGCTGGTTGAAATGGATAATTATGAACGTGAGCTGGATAAAAACAGGGTAGAGCTTCTTGAACTGAAATACAAAATAGCAATGTGCAGGAAAATAAAATACTCCATGGTAAAAAACAATATATGCAGAGCGATGATGAAGACTACTGCCCGGTTCCGTCTGACTTTGCTTAATGAATTGCAAATGTTATTGAAAAACTTCGCCGAAAGTAGATTCGGCGAAAGTAGACATAAAATAAAATTGCGCTCTCCTAAAATAAAATTGCGCTCTCCTAAAATGGCAAACCGGATTGATTAGTAGTATAGATAGTGGGGGTATCAGCGGAGTTTTCCAGCGCGGGGTGCTTGAGAAAACTAATGAAATATGTTGGTGTTGGTTTAGGCGTGGCTTACATTTAGATCTTGGTGTAAATGAGAGTTACGCCTGAGTCCCTCCTGGCATATTTCATTAGTTTTTCTCGTTCCCCGCGATGGGGAAACTGCGTGGTACCCCCCACTATCTGTACTACTAGCATTGAGTGAAACGGGACATGCGCAATGAAGCAGTCTCTCCCCTCCCTTAAAATCCGAGTGATCCGAAGATTAAAAACTAGCGCGACATATTAATGGAGCATGTCACTTTAGAGAATTATCATGACTTCATGGTTAAAGTTTGTCGTGATATTTATCCAGACTTTGTCTTATAAGTAGACTTATAAGGGCTTAAAAGTCGTCTTAAAAGCGGAACAAAGTATCGCGACTCAATTATCTCGACGACAGTTATATGCCACTATACGTTCTAGTATTTATGTTGGTTTTGAACGAGTCTTTTTTGGATCAGTTCTGTATATGTATAATTTACTTTTCGATTTTTATACCTGTTACCTATTATATGCATGAAACAATATCATCATCAGTAGATTGAAATGGAGTATACGCATTAGTTCTCCGGAGGTCTGGAAATAAAGTGCCTTATAATTTAGCATGGAAGTACATTTGTTTTCTATGAAAATGCATAGGTACCCACCGGATACCTTGTATTGTCGCCATAAATATAACGAACTATTGTTTATTTTTTGATAATGACCTCATCTATTATAACGTTATCTTGCACATGTTTTAAAGTTTGCACAATAGATATAGCATTAAAAACAAACGTTATAAGTTTAATATTGATTTTGATGACATAATTAACTCGTTATTTTAAAAAGTAGTGATTTTCACGCTGAAATTACTACGTTAAAAATTTAGAGCGCCATACATTTTGACGTAATAATGAGCCGCGCCCTTAGCACCGTGACGAACAATGGCGTCAAAATCAAAGGCAGAAACCTAAATGTTTGGTCTTGCAACAGGCATAACCTTAAAGGCATCGTTGCAAAAGATTTCGAAGAACTGGAAGATACATGTAAGTATTGTTTGAACGTCATCGAGGTATAATTTCCGTATGTTTGTGTACTGCATTCAGTGGATTTTGTATAGTTACCTCCCCTGTGTGTAGGTATCGTTTACTTTCGTTTTAAGTTTATGTAGCAGTAGGTTTGTATATAAAAAGTTGATTAAACGTTGTACTTGTTTTGGGTAATTATTATGATAGACCTATGCAATACTATTCATTCACGCGTTACCATACTTGGCAACTTTTCAGGCTTCAAAAGTGGGAAACATTTATGGAGCCTCAGTGGAAGGCCACAAATTAGCCCTCGAACATACTAGGGAGTGGTGGTGGAAGGGTGGTACATGGACCCCACACGCGGCCTCCGTATATAATTTGAACCTATAGACACCGTGAGATGCAGTTGCCAGGGTTCTGAATAATACAAAAGGGCACGCTCTGAATCCACTCCTCTACCGAGTCTCCCCCCACACACACTACCCAGCTCCTAAATAAAGAAGAGGAAACTTAAAGATTCGAAAAGGATTTTTAATAAACCTACAACAACAACAGTATACATGTAGTTACCATGAAACGGCCTCAGGATTGTCACTATACTTCATGATTGGGTTGAGTTAGATTGAAATGTTTATTTTTTGTTATTGACGCAGTTTGTGCCACAATTGCTTTTCAAAGTTTTGATGTAAATATTGTTAGATTACAATGTGTGTTTGGAGTGAAATGCTCGCATGTAAAAAAAAAACTCGCCCATAACCACTTAAAGAAAAAAAAAACAGGTCATTATTGTGAGGTTAGCCCACCAACCAATTAACTAATAGGCTACTTATGTTAAACGTTTTATTCTGTATACATTTATGTATTATTCTTATTTTGCAGATTGCAAGTCACGAGCATAGCCACTCCATGTACATCCAGGTCGAAGGCTACTCCATTGAGGATGATAATTTTATGTTCTCTCAATTACTAGTTTAATAAAGTACATATGAACTCAATAGTATATTAACTTTTATTGTAATGTCGCCTTCGTAGCATTGCCGACACCTAAAGATCAGGTTGTGGTCGTCATCTGTCCGTCACACTATGCAACCTGCAACTTAACTTTGGCCATAACTTGAGAAAATAGTTGACCTATGTACATGAAACTTCACGGCATCTGCATCTTACCACAAGGACAGCTGATATGTCAAATAACTTTACATTCATTTTGGCAGAGTTAAAAATATGTCTCTCAGATGCTATGGTGAAAGGAGAAACCCTACTGACTTTGTGACAAGTAGGTCAAATGTCAAGATTGCCTAGACTTCATATACATGCGGGCGTGAGCGGTAGCTAGCATATTTCACTACCACTCATGAACAGTTTCAATCAAACCGAGACTGCAATATTTCGTATGTGTCGTGCTCGGCCGTTTCCAAAGGTCCATTATCATACTCTTTTTTTAAAAGAATAACACCCACCCTCATGTAACTTGACCTCATGGCGCATGGTAATATGACGTTGATTATGAAAGACCTTTTCGCATTTGTTTTTAAAATTTACATTTACGTTGAATTGCAAGCTTTCAAACCTCTATTCAAGCCATCAGCACGTCAGTACGTCATCAGTAGACCTTCAAGAGGTCGGTGTGAATGATGTTGACCTACTTTGTGTGTTTAATCCATTTCTCACGCTATAACTGCCGGACAGCTTTCACAATTTAAACAGACACAGGGCAATCTTGAAATGTCATTGAAGTTGACGTGTCGATTTATTTATCCTGTATGACTTTGACGTTAAACCGACTTACTTATAAATAAATCATTTTTTGAGTTGTTATTGTTTTGTCTCATTCTACTTAAGGTTTAAGCGTCCCTGGCCAGGGGTTAACGACGTAGCGTTGGAAACCTCGCCTCTCACCGCTGCTGTGTAAGTGAGAAAGTGTCGATTCTTACTGATTGCGGGAGGTGTAGATAACTGGTTATATCCAGGAAAAGTGGATGGTCGGCCTCCACCACAAAAAAATGACATATATAACCTTACATACGTTGAAAATGAAGTAAACCACCGTTCTAACAAACCATGGGTTTAAATATATTATTGGTGCACTGTAATCAACACTTAATAATATGCAAACACAATTTGCGTTTCCAAGAGGGCCTGTATCGCTCTACTTGATTTACAAATTTGACATTAGAGTCACCGTTTATACAAACTTGAAAGAAGACCAGAGGCTTATGGTAAATACAAAATATTAAAACGTTCACTCCTGTAGTTTCAGAGAATAATGTTTTGCTATATGTCTATGTAAACATGTGCCCCTGGGTGGCCCCAAATTTGACCACATGGTCACCATTTGAACAAACATGGAAGCAGCTTATGATAAATACAAAATATAAACCGTTGGCTCTTGTAGTTTAAGAGAAGAAGAATGTTAAAGCGTTTCCCTATATACATGTTCGTCTATGTAAAACATGTGACTCCTGGGACGGGGCCAAAGTTGACCCCATGGTCACCATTTCAACAAACTTTGCACAGGACCAAAACCTTATGGTAAATGAAAAATTAAACATTCGGCTCTTGAACTTACAGGCTCCAGGGTCACCATTTGAACACACTTAAAAGAGGACCATAACCTTATGGTAATGCAAAATATTAAATCTCTGGCTATTGTAGTTTCAGTGGTTTTCACTATATAACTTGAGTCTATGTAAAACATGTGCCGCCTGTGGTGGGGCCAAATTGGACTCCGGGGTCACCATTTCAACAAACTTGGTAGAGGGCTATCAGCTTCTGGCTCTTGTAGTTTCAGAGAAGATGGTATGAGATACATTTTTTCCCTATATAAGTCTATGCATGCAAGCTCGCAATATTCAAACTTTGGACTGCCGAAGTGCAGCCGTTTTTAGACCGCGGGGAGCTGGTTGACAAACTTTTGTTTTGTTTTTGTATGTTCGTAAAAAACAATCCACATTTAATACAAGAATTGGCATCATTTCAATGGTTTAAATGAAACTAATGTTTTGTTCAAGGTCATAGCTTGTTATTGATTTCTTACCTAACAGATATTTTCCAATAATCTCACAATATAATGTGCACAATGGTTTACCCAATGTGTTTAACGATTTCATCAAAGTTTCATCAATACTTTTGACATTTGGATGCAAAGAGCAATTGCTTTGGTATGTTATGCAGGTCACAAAGGTATATATCCAGTCAGACCTGTAGTACTGGTCACCTCTATTAAGAGGTCACATGCCTTAAGCACCTACGTTTTTGAATGCAAGGTTGATTTATCAACTTACATTCATAGTCATTGCTTTTGGCGCCTCCTCATCGCCATCTGGCGGATAACCTACATTTTTCTCATAAATCGAGGCTTCAAGTCGTACATGTATGCTGATCAATGCTAAACGAACGTAGTGGATGCTGAAAACAACTGTAATGCAAAGAAACATTCGAGAAACTCTACGAAAAATCTCATTATGTATAAATTGTGGGTGATTTTCTTTTCAATCGAGTTTTTGCAAAGGCAGTAACACGATGTGACGTCACGCGCACCTTCGCTTGACATCGACTATTAGTGTTATGTTGGCGCAAATAGCCGATTCAGTTCACCAAAATTAAACGAGATTTCCGGGGGAAGAGTTGTTTCAATATATTTATTATGTATAATTGTATATAACAACAACTATTTCAAAGGGGTTTTAGCGATTCACGATGTCAGTGAATTATTATTAAAGATAAGATGAAATAAAGAAACATGTTTATACACCACTGGATTGTTATTGTGTTGAAATATAGTAAATATCGACATCTTTGTTATAGTTATATCTCCTGTATAGAACGTGAAAACAACATGAATATTGCTTTATTATGTATAATTGTATATAGCAACAACTATTTCAAAAGGGTTTAAATAGTGTTTGACGAAGTCAGTGAATTATTATTAATGATAAGATGAAATAAAGAAACATGTTTAGACACCACTGGAATGTTATTCTGTTGGAATATAATATACATATAAATCTTGCTATCGTTATATCTTCTGTATTTAAGCTCGGATTTGATCAAAACTTTCATAGATTGTAGAGTTTAGGTACTAGTTGTGCAGGAAAGTTAACACGTGTATCTACGTCATGATGACTTGACGTCACAATGTTATTAAAAACCGTTTGTTTCACTAATCGCATTTGTTAAGTCAGTTTACCGCATTTGTTAAGTCGTTTTACTATGAAATCAATCAGTGTTTGTCTCAGTCAACGCTAACTGTTTGATCATCGTCATTCAAAATGGACACATCGCTGACCGTTGTGACGACATGATATCATCCAATTTGGAAAGTCAGTGTTTGATCAGGTTCTGATCAAAATCTATTCCTTCATAACATGTGTGAAGCTCCAAATTATCTGAGTTTTCATTCATAACATGGGTCAAGGTCAAGCTCCAGATTATCAGTATTCATTCATTTGTCAAGCTCCAGATTATCTGAATTTTCATTCATAATGACAAATGTTTAAACCGAGTTGCATTTAGTTAGGCCTATTAATATTCTCAGTTATGTTTGATGAATTCGAGCACTGCACTTACAAAATGATTTAATGTTGGTTTGTAAACATGTTGCATTGTTTTGTATTTCGAAATCGACTAAATCATGAAACTGCACATGGCTGCGGTATGTAAAACTACTTCGGTCAGCTAGGTTCTGTTCTGTTTGTTGTTGTTGTTTTGTTTATCAAAATTATTACCACTTTTACCCGTGTATTTACAATTTCAGTTCTTTTTTCCACCTATACTACAGTAAAGTTTATTTCAAATGTGAGGGACAGACATAGGGAAGTTGAATCAACGAGTAGTGCCTCTTGTTAAGTTATTTGTCCCTGCAGCAGAAGGCGTTTACTAGGTTACGCCACTGATATAGAATGTCTACAAAATGTACATAGAAATTGCTTTCTTACTTAATATTAATATATATTATCACTCTTTTATATAGAACTACTTTCGATGCACCAGGCAAGCACATTCGGTTGAATTAGCGTTATTAGACCTCAAATTTTCAACGGATGTACCCTGAAAATCACATGTTCCGTGAGAATAGCTTGATTTTTTTAGAATGAATAAAGAAAAGGAGTGGTTTTTTTCACGGGGTAGGTACGGGTTCACGAAGGCTTCGAATCCAGGATCTGAGTCCAGTGACCAGACGTTAATGTCAAAAGTCAAAATTCAACTAAATGCACATTAACGCCATAGTTTTCAAATGTGTACATGTTTTTTTGTAATGCTAAACACAGACAATATACTATTTCACGTACGGGCCCTCCTCACCAGGAGTGTGGACTTAGGGTATTATGGGATCAGCCTGAATTCTTATCCTAACCTTCTCATACATCAGTTGAAGGAAGGTGTTCATGTGTTGGTACATTGGATGCCTAGGAAATTTAGATGACAACGAACATATTGAATTCATGATCTGAACGTTGGGACCAGAGGTCACAATGAGCAAAAAGGCTACACCAATTTTTTTTATGAAATGTCTTTATAGTCCTATAATTTACTTGAAACCTAAACTCATGTTATACCAGTTATATCATGTTTGACGCAGTTGTGGCCTAGTATAAGTGTGCATGAAAGCGAAGTGCAGACATTTTCGATGGACTTCAAATCGACTTTATACATTTTAAAACGGGCAATGTTTTAAAAGTTGAAAGCCACATTCAAAGAAAACAAACTCCCCATACCGAAAGAAACAAGCTTTTGTAAAAGAACAGTTTCAAAATATCATAATGTACAGTTAAAAGAAAAAGAAAACTTACCAATACGTGACTGGCAGCCATTTTGACTGGCAGCCATTTTCAGCAAAAATCACGCCACGTGTTTGCAGATATCGAGTATATCGGGATAAAAGATAACGTAAAAACATATTCTGATATATTTAACCTAAATATTAAGCATACCCGATACTAAGTAAGACATTTGGCAAGAAATCTTTTAACGTATTATTACAAAAATATAGCATTAATAGGAAAAAAACATTACGTAATCTCCTTGAAATATGATGGTAAAATGTAAAAAACTAATTTCGCAATACAAATTATCTGGGGGGTACCTATGCGTTTGCATAGTTTTCCTTTCAATGCATTACGTGGTCCCACGATGAGAAGCTTATGTTAGCAGGATTTTATAACGGGTATTTCGACAATAAAACATTTTTAAAACATTTTTTACTGAAAAAAAATGTGATAACCTGTTTAAAATTACACATTTTACAATATGTAAACTTTTTTACGCAGAAATTAAGGTTTTATTCCATACCCCGTTTTCGCTTCTTGCAAAAGAGATTTGATGGGGTATGGAAGTTAATACTCGGACCACGTAATGGCTGTCATATTTGATACCTTATTAAGGATATCATGATAAATAATAACACTACACAAGTGATGCTGCAACAAATGCTACTTTATTTATTAGCCAGAAAATAGCCAGGTTATTATTTAATAAATCTTGAAATATTACCAGAGCAAAGTCGATTGGATAGTGGGTGTATAGGGTAGGAGCATCGCAAATATCCGAACTTCTGTCATCTACACAGCCTAGTCAACCACTGTTTCAAATGTGAACAATCTCCTTTATCTGGCATAGGCGGAGTTATATCTACACTGTAGCTGTAATGTGAATTTTAGAAAGGATGTACGCAGGGGACATACCCTGAACTTAAAACCCACATACGACCTGTAAAGCAAACTAGCTTGACCGTTTCAAGCCGGTAACCTTATTGCCAACCATTTTATGTTTGTAATGTCATATCTTGCCTTTTATTCATTTTGTAGTTGGTGTTTGTTTCTGTGTTTTTTTGTGGTTGACTGTGGTCCTTGAATGTTGCATTTTCTGTTCGACTTTTATATCCACATTTAGAGTAGGTGTAGACGGAACCGTTTATAGAAACTAACAATGAACTCAACTACGTCAATAGATATTCGTGATTGACAACGAGTTCATCTGACAGAATAACGATACATCTGATGGTCGCTTTATTACATTTTACTGATCGTGGGAAAACCTAGTTTAAACGGATCAAGAGCATGATCTATATTACGAACATACCGTTTGACCGTGGCATGGCTCATTGATTTAAGAAACAGGTGGTTGCCAATGATTTTATTTTTTAAGAAATGTGGAATTACAAATATGATGGTTTGCAAGGGTTCCATTTTCCTGGCGATAAACATTTCCATTAAAGTTAGTTTTTCTTTGCTTGATCTTCTTTGATAGGGATGACAGTTGTCTCTTAAGTGCAGGTTATAAACAAATTGTAATTCAAAATTGTATTTACATTTACATCATACAATATACATGTGCACGAGTTAAATCACTTGATGTACAATCCGGAACGCGAATCAGAATCAAACTAAAACGTGTTCTGAATCATTTTCTCAGTAGCATTATATGTTCATGCCTTTGACAGTATTTTATTAAAGTTTAATAATAATAAATAAGAATTTATATATATAGACTTGAATGGTTTGCCACTCATAAGCCCGACCACCTGCCAAAAGACATACCGCAATCTAATATCTGTTTTTCAATCCGGCTTCCGTTAGAAATCCTGGTAAATAATGTGTAAAAGAAGGTAGTGTTTACCACGTTAATCTGAAAAAGAAACAATATAGTTTAGTTGCACATACCTTGCGCCTTTTAAGCTAACCAGTAGGCCTTATTGCCTACTGACCGTTCCAAGTCGGTAACCCTGTCTTCACCACCCTTTCTGTTGTTTTTTGTCTCTTTCATTGTAGTTTCTAGTCCTTGTTTGCAGTACAGTGCGGACCTACGATGCCATTGCGTTCGGACGCTGTGGTTTCTATAGGACCCTATATATCATTTTGTTAAACAAAATGTACTGTGGCAAATAGTATATAGTTACCATGATAACGCCGTGTACTAAAAAAGCGTATATTAAAAACTGTATTCAAGCATCACCTATGGCTTAGCAAACATAATACATTTTCGTTTTGGTGGAACTGTTCTTCAATACCAGCCTTGTATATGTTGAATTGTATTAACAAACCCAAGTTGCTTTAATAAATAACTGTTCTTGCCTCTTTAAATGCATTGAAAAATAATTAACGTTGACTTTTCGATAATGTAGATGTGGTACATGTGCCCATGCACGTGTTGAACTTGCGTCAGCAACGCACTGATTATTAGTCAATCAAATTAAAATATTGCAATACGTTGGATATAAAACATAGTATTTGGTATATTTGGCTTGGGCAATTAAAACACTATTCTTCAATAAGTAACATGACTGACAATTGGTACAAGCAACAGCCACATGTTCTCGTGGGTTGGAATTCAGAAATGTAACGGATTTTGTATAAATAGTAAGGTAACAGAGACCAAAGTACATCCGTGGATCAGATCAGTCCATCAGAGTGTATATCAGTCAGGATCGGGGGATCAGGGTGTGTTACTGTTTCAGAGCTAAGCCATGTTGTAAATACGCTTATTAAAAATGTTAAAACAGAAAAATCGTTATTCTTTACAGTACACAAAGCAAAATAATATTAAGAGACGCCACTAAGATACAATTATAATTTAGCCGAATATTTTATTTACAGTTATTGCCTAGAATGGATAACTTGCATATCTATTTTACATTTTAGACTACATTGTTCGGAGAACGAGGCGTTCTTGCGCCATTATAGAAGCTGTCGGACTTCGATGAACGGATGTACATTCAAACGGGTTACTGATTTAAGTATGATTGAATGGACCAACGCAAACATTGCTTCCAACGTGAGAATGGTGCGCCAGAAAATATTTGGAATAACGCGCTTACCATAGATAGAGATACAAGTAACGTGTCTATGAATCACACTATGAATGCATACTGAACCAAAGTTCCAACGCAACATGTTTATTTTCCATATTTTATTCTATATAATATTTACTGTTTAGGTTGAGTTACTTCACGGTTTCAGAACTGTAATTCATTCCGATCTTTGAAGATTATGAGCCCGATATGTATATAGATGGTGCATTCTCAAATATGTATGAACAGATGGTTGCACTACTACAGCCTTTAAATGTTCTGAGTATTGTTTAATCACACTTAGATATGTTATCTGCTTTTTAATTAGTACTTTACTGTTACTTGTGATACGCAGGCTTGATACACTAGGCTCCCAACTAAATTAAAGTTTGTTTATTTTGCCCAATTCTTTCTCGTTTAGTGCAAATCATTTGGTTAGAATCTAGGACCATACGCCGCTGGCCATGGAATGGTATGGAAATACATCCTTGAAGTTTCAATTTTACCGTCATATGCATACAATCTTAGGGATTGCCCAAATGTTCGTACTATTGACATTGACACTGTATTAAGTTTGGCTCAACCCTGGCCGAGAGAGTTTGCACGGTATCATTCATATTTCACTACCGTTCTTGAACCGTCTCAATCAAACCGAGACTGCAGTATCTGTTGTATTTATCGTGTTCGGCGACTTTCAAATGTCTCTTTTCATACTTTTTTCACATGCTTTGCCTTTTATTAACATTGTAATTGTTGTTTTTGTTAAAGCGGCTATTGTGTCTGCGGACATAATGGCCTAGACATAGGGGGACACAGTGTCCGCAACACCACTCAAAAAATACCCAGTAGCTATTGTTACGTATATTTAACGTTTATTATCGATTTGGACTTGAAGAACAGCTAAACATAGAATATATGTAACATGTTTACCATTTATGCAAATTATTTATGATAGGTAGATAGATAGATATTTAATGATTTAAACTTTTACGGTTTTTCATCATTACATACATAATTTGTAATACATAATTATAATCACATGACAGGTTGCACATATTTCTACACACTCACATATAGTTAAATTTCCAATACATATACTCCTAATTAATCATAGATCATATCAATCGCATATTTTTTATCAATAATCCAAGGATATCAAAAACAAAAGGAATTATATATAAAATATCAATTTATTTGAGGACGGACTTGTCTTCACCACCCTTTCTGTTGTTTTTTGTCTCTTTCATTGTAGTTTCTAGTCCTTGTTTGCAGTGCAGTGCTGACCTACGATGCCATTGCGTTCGGACGCTGTAGTTTCTATAGGACCCTATTTATCATTTGAACATGTTTTAAGAAATAATATTTGGAATAGAACATCTGACAGTAAACGCCTCTGACAAATATTTACTTAAATTAAAAAGTTCTTTCTTCTTTCAAGATTGTTACAAATTTAAACATATTTTTTGGCCTTTGTATGTAATATTGTCTGATATATTTCTTTCTAATATCATTATAAGCTGTAAAATTTCTGTTAAATTACATATATGACAAACTCTTTCATTTCTTTCAATCCTATGTCTTGCATAGCGACCTGTCTCAATGTTTAAGCTATGTGAAGATAAACGAAATTTAGTAAAAACACTTCGTAATCGTTTTGGATATAAAATATTCAGATAGTTTTCATATCCAAAATTATCTTTAACATGTCTATACAAACATGATAATACTCTCTTGTAGATCAGTGTTCCATTTTTGAATAAAGCAATCCACCAAGCTCTGTTTAAGGATAAATACAAAATGTTGATGGTTTACCCTTAATGGATCATCCCATACATAGTTTCTACCAAATATCTAACTATTCTAGTATTTATTGTGATAAATAATTGATAACGCCCCAATTCACCGTAAACACCAGCATTACTTGTTGCCAGGTTTTAACAAAACTTGAGATGAATTCTCTCTGTCTCCTTCGATTGTGTGAAACCCCACACTTTACAGCCGTAATTGAGTAATGATTGGACAAAAACGTGAACTAATTGAACTGATATTTTAGGTTTTAGTTTATTTTGTCTTATGTTTGCAGTTAAAAGATTCATATCTTTAAATACTTTGCCGCACATAGCCTGTTGATTTAATGACCCTGTGTAGTTAAATACAACTCCAGAATAATTAAAATCATCAGAAACCTCTAATAATGCTCCATTATCAGAAAACTTTTCATCAACGGTTACTCTACCTCTTTTACGAAAAACTATAACCTGTGTTTTTTCAGTATTTACTTCCAGGCCCCAAGATTCACAATATTTATATAGACGATTTGAGCTCATTTGCAGATCTTGCGAAGTATTACCTATGAACACCATATCATCCGCAAAAAGCATTAAAATTAAAGAAATGTCATCTAGTGAGAAACCACTATCTATTCTATTTTGCAAATATAACTATAAATCTTCAATAAATAATGCAAACATGATCGGAGACATGATCTCCATTTGCTTCAAAAATGAGATATAGGGTCCTATAGAAACCACAGCGTCCGAACGCAATGACATCGTAGATCCGCACTGTACTGCAAACAAGGACTTGAAAATACAATGAAAGTGACAAAAAACAACAGAAAGGGTGGTGAAGACAGGTTTACCGCGTTGGAACGGTCAGTAGGCAATAAGGCCTACTGGTTAGCTTGAATCGATTTTATATGCGCACAATCCTCGCTATTATCCTGTCTTCAGCGCCCAAATAGACAAGACGGTGTAAACAAAACTACATCCCATCAAAAGGAATTCTCTAACAATAAATTCCACATCCAGAGAAACTAACTAAAGAAACACATACAAAAAAATAATAAACATCTCAGGATGTATCCAGAATCGTACTGAACACCACAGTAGTTGAAGTTAAAGAGAAAACCAGTCTAGGGTACGACAAGAAAACTCGAGGGACGAACGCTCATGCAACCACCTCCCTTAGTTGGGGTTTCAGTCCCAAGAGGCAGTCCAGTCATCGAATCGGGGTAACCGACTGAAATCTCGAAAAAATCCGAGAAAGAACCGCAGTATATAATGCATGATTTGACAGTGTTATACATACAATTAGAACGCATTTTTCTTAGCATTTTTCAGTTAATACCACATTTATATAACTTTAACCATATTGCATTTCTATAAATAGAAACAAACGCATTTTTAAGGTCTATGAAAGCACAATAAAGCCGTGTTTTATTGTTTATTATGTATTATTATTGTTTATGCAAATTCATTTATGATGACATTCGGACTGTTTTTGTGGGGAATCTTTTGGAACACGCTTTGGCAGTATATAAACAGACTCTGGTAGCAGCTCGGCAGTTCATTTCAGTTCAGAAGATTAGTATTCAGTAAAAAGTTAAATTCATTCATGATAACAGTGAACTTAGATAAGGTCCATTATCATACTCTTTTAGATATTTGGACTAAACCTGAAATATTGTATTTAATTTCGACTGAAATGACAATTAACATTTGGATTAAAGAGATACTTATTATTTTTGATTAAAGAGACACTTACATTTTGGATTAAAGAAACACTTACTGTTTTTGATTAAAGAGACACTTGCAAATGTTTAAAACTTGTAACACTATTTCCTTTTTGGTTTATTTTCAAATGTTGATTGTATATATAATAATGTTTTACAACACGAAACACGATGGCCCCTACACCTAGGTCATTATGTCCACAATGGCCTCATTCATGTGTGTTTTTGGTTGACTGTGTTCTGAGAAAGATACATTTCCTGTTCGACTTTTATACATACTTGGAATGAAAGATAACTTTCAGAAAACTTGGTATAATAAGAAGCACTACATTTACTTTATCCATCAGACAATTCAATACGCCTACTAAGTGTGTCTGGCCTTTAACATGAAGTACAGGTATGATACGAATCTGAAAGTGATTACAATTAATTCAAGCACATTTACGCATATCCACAGTCTACAATTGTATTGAAAAAAAACAGTAAGCAACTATATTTGTTTCTATGTAATTCTGAAATAAGGATCCATCACATAAGTAAAATAGACAAAAGAGTTCATGTTGCGTTACAACTTTGTTTCAATGCATAAACATTGAAGAGAAAACAAGCATCTGCAAGGTCGGTGTCCATCCAAATACAAATAAATCGACCCACGCACAATGTGCTTCAGTTGCAAATAAAATGGGAAAGTGCTCTAAATCAATCCTCGCATACCGTCTGGTTTAGTTTATAAATAACGTTTTAGTATTTCTCCATTGGCTGGAGTCGTGACTGGTGTTTTATTGCGCCAAATTCTAATAACCATTTATGAAATTAGGTTAGCATAATTATACTATAATAATATTCGCCAAAGAAATACTTGTATGGAATTACTCTAAATAAGTCTGCCTCATAGTTCAAAGCAATCCATCCGACCTAAAACTCGGTCAGTAAAGCTAGCAATATGACTCTATATAGCTGATTTGTGTAGTTACGTTAAAACCTATCAATCAATTATGCAGGTGAATTTGTATATGTTGGTCTGTATTGCATGCATGCTATTTACAATGACATATGTTATGTATATTTTTATGAACCTACATTTTGTATATTTGGCTAGAATTACTATTTCGTAAATTAATTAAGGTTTTCAGTTACGTGATAAATAGAATCTCACAAGCTGGACATGATCTGCATATAATAATTGTATCCGACTTTTAATATTGTCAAAATTAAATAGCCGTCATGAGTACTAATGCAAATTGTGCTATTAGTGGAATAAAAGCAATTGTATTTCAACTAGGTAATCATATAAATATTTACATTCACTTTATTCTTTCTGTTAACATAAAATAGCGTCTAATTCCGAATAAATGTCACTTTTGTGTGGGCGGAGCTTGTTGTGCACACATTCGTTTTACCTCATGCACGCATTCGGTGTATCTCAATAGAAAATGGCTATTCCGCGATCTGATCATAAACTGACGATATTTACCTTTCTTGCACTTATTTATCATTACCAGTCTCTCAGTAATAGATAGAGTTTGGTCTCAGCGAGTTGGCTTATTTAAATACCGAGATGGGCGTACAACACCAACCTTAAGACACTTCTGCGTCTAGGCATATCACAACCCTCATTTTATGGAGATGTGGTCTATAAACTTCGAAAGTTAAAGGGGTCTAACGGGTTTCCTGACCGCTTTACAAAATTTAATCATGAAGTTCGGCAGAAAAAACCGTTCCAAGTCGGTCACCCTGTCTTCACCACTCTTTCTGTTGTTTTTTGTCTCTTTCATTGTATTTTCAAGTCCTTGTTTGCAGTACAGTGCGGACCTACGATGCCATTGAGCTCGGACCCTGTGTTTTCTATAGGACTCTATATCTCATTTTTACAAAACCATTTTTTTCCTTGTGTGCTGTATCAACTGTTAAAGTTTTTTATCCATACAGAATGTTTTTTTCTTTTTCTGTGATCAAAAGCATATAGCACGATTCGTTTGCTTTATTTTTTGATATGTACAAAGGGTATACTTGATTATCTTCATATCCAAATATGTTAAAACATTTTTTTTTTGATTTTTGGGATTTGTTGTATTGTAACAGGAAATGTTTTCCCTTGTAATCAAGGTCCCCAATTTGATTGTTGTACTTTGTTATTCTGTGAGGATCTCTTTTAACAGGAAATTAACAAGCTAAATGACACGGTATATTCAAATAAGAGCTACCACGTAAAGGCTTATACTTTACTCGATTTATGTAGTGCGCCGCAACTGTTGCAATTCTCCAACCACTTCCTTCAGAAACCCAATTGCCAATTTTCTCCATTATTTGAAGAGATGCTTTAGTTAGCGCATCATCAATTTGAGTTTTGCCTGTGATTAATAATTCTTTGGAAGCAGAATAATCTGTTTTATAAGCGGTTATTTTGCCTTATTCTTAAACATGTGTTACTCTTTTTAAAGTATCTTTTAAAGTAACATTCATTTTAAGACGTTTGTTTGTGCTAATTCCTTTTCAAGGGCACCTATAACAATTGGTTTTGTGAACCAAAGAAATATAAAAAGATCGAAAGATTGAAAGTGGCATTCAAGGAGGACACTCAACCACAAAAACACAGAAACAAACACGCAAACAGACAAACAAGAAAGCAAAAAAATAAAAATAAATACAAACGACATCACAAACACTAAACGTTGACGATAGGGCTACCGCTTTGCAACGGTCAGTGGCAAAGTAGGCCACAGGGGGTTTAAACCGGTTCTAGTGTGCACCAAACCTCACACTTACCCTACTGTCATCCCATTAAAACAGGTCCGTTACCATAAACTTCGTAAAACCTTTGCAAAATTGATTTATCGTAACACTGATCTTCCTTCCAAATATAAAAGTAATTTAAGGACTCTTCTGCGACAAGGACTATCACAACCTGACTTCTATGGTGATGTGATATATTTCTATGATATTTTTATCCTTCTTTCTATGGTGATGTGATTTATAAACTTCGTAAGATTGTTGGTCATGATCACTTTCAGACTATCTTTGTTAAACTTGTTAAAAACGTTTATCAAAAGAGGTCATGACCCTATCATTTTGCAACGTACTGCATGCTTAGTAGTGGACCCTTTTACAGTTCGACACTTCTTTTTCAATTGTACGATGACCGGACAGGATGTTGACCCTATGATGACGCCTACCTAAAGCCCATTGGAACGCTGGCGTTAGATGTTTGTCAATGATCTTTCTTGTCGTGTCCTTAATGGTTTATTCTCTTGTTGCTCTGGCTTCTGCCAAGTCATTGAGTACCTTCATGGTGGCTTTCTAGGCTATTGTTTTTTTTGTATTATATTTACACGAGCATATTTGTGTTTTACTTATATTGCCTATTGATGCTGCCTTGTTGGTTAGAGATTAGATCATGGCGAAGTTTCTATATTTACACTGTCCTGTTTTAATGGGATGGCAGTAGGGTAAGTGTGAGGTTTGGTGCACCCTAGAACCGGTTTAAACGCCCAGTGGCCTACTTTGGTGACCATCTTTGTCGACTTCGTAGGAATTTTTATTTTGTTGTAATCCCTTACCTGAAAAGACTTCGCTCTGCAGAATCATTGCGTCAATTCCTTCCCTATAATATTGTAAAGCTTTTGACTCGTTTTCCAGAGATTTATGAACTTGTTTTTTTTTCTCTTATGGTTGCATCCTTTTGAATTTTAATTTGTCTAGTAAGAGCAGTCCTATCGCGACCATTTTGCGTGATAATCTCACTAACCTATTCGAGTATGTCTCCAAGTTTTGAGTTATCTCCAACTACATCGACGGTAAAGGTAATAAATACTGATAAAGGTGATCCTTTGAGGGCAACAAACACAATTAAGAGAATAAAGCAGCAGACTCGGTTTTACTGAGTCTGTTCATGAGAAGTAATGAAAGAAGTAAACACTTCTCACGCCCCTAGCACCGGTTTAAGCGGTGTTCTACTCCAAAGCCACCTACATTGGGCTCGTTTGTTCCAAAGGACCAGTAAAAATAACACTACTGATTGATAGCACGGGGAGACTTTTTACAGCCGCCACACTGCACTAAACGAACGTCAGTGTGAATGTTAAAAAATGCTAATAAAGGTGATCCTTTGAGAGCAACAAACCAATTAAGAGAATAAAGCAGCAGACTCGGTTTTATTGAGTCTGTTCTTGAGAAGTAATGAACGAAGCAACATGTTTATGTATCACTTGTTTATTGATTTCAGCATCTAGATGTAGATCTATATCTAGTAGTTGGTTTACGAGGTTCTTCAGCATAGACCTTAGGTATTTCCCGGTATGTTTCTTGTTCTTGTACTTCCTCACCTATTTCCTGCAGCTATTGCTGCTGGAAGAGCGGTTAATTGCTGATTTATTTTCGGAAGAGAAGCTTCTCGGTTAGCTGTTCTGATTGACTTTTTATTTTGCAAGTTGCAGGTTTAACTACTTCTGTGTATAAATCACGGCTAGCTTCTTTTTCCTATTTTATTTTCGGATAACTTTATTCTCGTATTCTTTAACAAGCTCAATCGTTTTTCGCTTTTTATCTGCTAGTTCTTTCCATTTTAACAAGGACATGTATAATATAAGGTTTAATTAAGATAAGTTAAAATAAGTTAAGTATTGTCTAAGTATTATTATAATGGAAATTCCAAACTATGATATGAAAACAGGAAACGGTAATTTTAAACAGATATGGAAATTTATGCCAGACTGTTATTTTAAAACGTTAATTTGTGGTAATTCAGGTTCTGGCAAAGCAAACACATTATCAAAAAAAGGCTAGATCACCACACTTTTTCCCCACTAGACGTCATTGAAGACGGCACATAATTCTAACTTATTTCACTAAAAAGAGGAAAAATATAGTCATTGAACATTTTCACAACTGTTTTCATAACATAAAGTTTATTTAAAAAAAAATAATTAATTTTCGATTGCATATATACATATCTTTCAAATCATACAAAAACAATTGTAATCCTCATTCGTCTGTTTACTTTAAAAAGCAAACATATACGGACCGTACCCCACCCATTTTTGCTTTTACCGAAAAATTAATTCAAGATAAAAATTATGTTCTAATGATCAACTTTTTTTTAAAACTTGTATATGTCAAGGTCCTATGACATTTCTTTCAAAACAAGTAAAAAAAAATATAGGGTCAACAGTCAGTCTTATAATGATTTTTTATTAAAAATTCTTTAAATTACACCCATTTTAGAGTTATTTTGACATTTTCAATGTAAACTACTGTACACACATATTGACAGGGAGATCGAAAATAAAATTAGCTCAGTATCTACTTTTATTATATGTATTCCACTACTGAAAAACAAAAATCTTGAATGATTCTATAGCAAAAGGATA
Source organism: Cyrtodaria siliqua (assembly GCA_037043455.1). Lineage (NCBI taxonomy): Eukaryota > Metazoa > Mollusca > Bivalvia > Adapedonta > Hiatellidae > Cyrtodaria > Cyrtodaria siliqua. The sequence goes on from JAWPHD010002968.1 coordinate 226,252, forward strand.
AATTCTACTCAGAGCTATCCATACCCCCTATTTTGTTGACAACAAAAAATGATCACAAATGACGGAAAAATATGAAGAAAAAAAATTTGCTTAAAATTTGGTACGTTACCATCTTAAATCCTATATTATATCCATATCTACTAGAATGGAAAAAATGAAACAATTCTGTTGTCAAATAAAACTATGATTTAAAAAATAAAATGTTTAGGACTTGAAGATGTCTAAACTTGCCCAGCCAACATCCTTAAATGGAAGGGCAGTCTTCTGAAATAGCGTTTTTGGATGATTCAATATTTGCAATAAACAATGTGCAAAATTCTACAATAATGTGTTGAATATGAAATTTAAACACTGAAGGACTAGGATTTGCAAAACAATATGAAAACATATTAATACAAGAGAATTACTACGACATTTGAAAGATATTATAACATTTCCGTAAACAAAAATGAAGAAAATCGAGTGTTATTTCCGCTAAAATTAAGGGATATGGCATTCACTTATATCTGGTTTACAGCAAGACCTTTCCGAATTATCGACAATCTTTTTCATGGATTATAGGCGAATAACAGCAGATGGCGTACAAGAAAATTTAAAAGCATAGAACTATTCAAATAATTTTTACAACGTTTTGTAACAAGGACATTTCAGAGGATGCCAGTATTCAAAAGGTGTGGTAGGGGGAGGTGAATTTCAGTTGGGTAATAAATAACCGGACATTTTTTCATTTTGTTGTGGAATTTAAGAGAGCGAACCCAGTAGTACTATAAATACACTACTTTATTTCAGTGTAATATCCAGTTCAAAGGATATACGCCTAGTGACAGAACGTTTTGAAGCACCCTCGTATATATTATGAAACTTTTAATGAACTTGCCGAGGAAGTTACAACTGGCAGTGTTTAGTTACACATTTTGGTATTGTGCTGTCTGAGTATGTAAAACAAAAACATCTGGTTAATTATCTTCACAAGGGTAAAAAACTAAGAAAATGTTTTAAGAAGTAATCCCAACATGGATAATAATACAATTATCAATGTTGGTAATCCAGAAAAAGCAGATGATGCAGCAACAAAGCAATTACTGTAAGAAGAGTAGTAAAGATCATACGTGATTATAATATTGATATAATTCCAGCCATGATGAACAATTTTACAAGCAAACCGTGAGAAAATGATTGAAATTCAAAACGGTTTAAAAGATGAAATAAAACTGTTGGGTGATGCTTTAAAAGAGCTAGAAAAAAAAAAAGATTGATCGGAAAATAGCGATCTTTATAAAAGTATAGACGAAAAAATACAGTTGCTGCTGAAAGTATTTATGTGCGAATTAAGGAAATCAATAAAAAAAATGGTTGACAACAATGAACTAGAAACTGTTATGGCTGATGCTTCAAAAACAAATGAGAACTGCCTCTTTACTACCAAAATAACTCAAATTAAAATATTAATGAAAAGTTACACACTAACTATCAAGAAATAGTTCGAAGACATCAAAAAGAAAATGGACGGTAGCAAGACGCTGGAGACTGCTCTGAACGGAACTGGTTGACACTAATAAACTAGAAACTGCTATTGATGATGTTTCAAAGCAAATGAAATGCTGCCCAGGATGGGAGAAGCAAGGCTTTTGATGGCGAAATAGCTTCTCTTAAAGCGCATAGTCAAACGTCAGATAGTCGGCACACAATAATTCTTGTGTGATAATTGATGAGTTGAAAGTAAAAGTAGACTATTGAAGTCGGATTCTAATTCTTGAAGCTACAATAGACGGAATAAGTATTATAAAAAATACTTTGGTCATGCATTATATCCAACACGAAAACCACTTGAAAGAAACCAAACGTGAAGATTTTCTCGAGGCGTTTACTTTTGTAACCAATCCATTGTAAAAAGTGCAGAATATTGCTTACATAATATCCCGGTGGTGTAAGGGGATCCATCGGGCGCAATAATTGTAAAACCTGGGCGCGGATATATAGGTTGAAGGGAGATCTTACATATACAGTTACAAATACAGACATAGGTACAGAATTGTTTATTTGGTTAATGTAACTCCAAGGACTGATGAGTCTATGCTGAATACGAAATAAAAAAAATGGTAAACGAATACTATAAAAATATGGTAAACGAATACTAAAAGGAACATTTGAAGTATATCTTTCAAAATCTCATTATTGGATCATTTCTCAAAGAATAGGACAAGTTTTCAATTTGGAAAAATCAGGTTTTTAAACTGTATTACAAAGGAATTAATTTTGGCAATATTTTTTTATCTACCCTATATTATATGGAACAAATAATTGTATTATCATCAGAAAAATGTTCAATAATTAATTAACTCAAATACACCGAGTCATTTTACAGCTGTATTTGACAGACCATGCGTATTAGACAAAAGCAAATAGTATTACCTTGAACTTGATAAAGATTATTGCCATGACTTCTTTATGATATAATATTAGTGAAGATTTTAATAACAAAGTCATAAGGTATCACAATGGAACAGATTGGAATCTACTTGTTTTGCAAATGGAAATTACAGTTATGCTGATTCGATAATAATATAAAAGAAACTTAACTGTAAACGGTGATTTAACCGATGACTCACCTGTCCAAAAAAAAATTGGAATTTGATTTATCAAGTTTCAAATGTTTAGTTATCATTCACAGTAATTGCATGCTTGATTTTAAGAGCATCACACTTTCACACCTTAATTGGGTTTGACAAAGATGCAGTTATTAGAAAAACTAAATTTGGGACTGTAGCACCAACATAGCAAACACTATCAATACATTGTATATCCACGGTGGATGTGATAAGTAATTCTATTGTTGATGGGATCATACGGGGTATGTTATTTATGAAATAAATACATTTTGACCTTGCAAGGTAGTATCCTTTTAAAGATGAATCCGATAAAGGTTGGATACTGCGGAAGTAGACAAAACGGATCATTCGGATTTCTCCGTAAAATTATTATTCCTCAACGGAATTCATACATCATTTCGATTTGTTTTAAAAGAATTAATGTAATATATGTTATATGTCGCGTTAAAAAAAAGTCTACAGGGAATGTAGCATTCAAGGTGGACAGTCAGACCACAAAACACAGAAACAAAACACGCAAAACAGACAAACATGAAGGCAAATGTAATAATAAATGCAAAAGGACATCACAAACACCCAAAGGGTTGACAATAGGGCTACCGCCTTGGAACTGTCAGTAGCAAAGTAGGCCACTGGGGGTTTAAACAGGTTCTAGTTTGCACCAAACCGGTTTAAACAAGTTGTCCGATTAACTGGAGCTGATATATTTGACATTTTTTCAAAGGTTGGCTCAAGGTATTTAGTGAGTCTGTTGAAAACAGCAGGTAAGAAGGCATATGAAAACTGCTGGTAAACCAACCATAGAAAGCGATTGAAAAAACTTGGGGACCGAAGTAGGAAAATGGCTGTAAGTTATTATCAGTTGTGAAACCTAAACCAAAGGTGAGGATAATTTTCAACGCACTTACACGAGATGCCAAATAAGATGTAGCTAAGTTGTAGCTGATAATATAGTCGAAGGAAGATGTAGATACACGACTTAATAGATTACTATCCGGAAGGGGATTCAAAAGTACAAATGTTCTTACAAGAATAATAGATTACATTCCGGGAGGGGAACCAAAGGTTCATGCAAGAATTATCGATTAATTAATAAAAAATAATCTAGTTATAGTATATACGGATGTTTAGAAGTGAAACATATAATATCCGATACAAATATGTACCTAGTTCAATTAGATACGCCTGTAGTAATACTTGGAAATGCCACTAGACAAATGAAAAGGCGTTCATCAATTTTACAATAAATGATAGAAGTTCTCACTTTGATTGCATAACGCATATTTTGTGATCAAGTTTTTCAAGTAAACAAACCACTATCTTGTTAAACTTGTTAAAAAATGTTTATCGAAAGAGGTTATGACCCTATCATTTTGCAACGTACTGCATGCTTGGTGGTGGACCCTTTTACAGTTCGCCACTATGCTTGTCCTCTTTAATTGTACGATGACCGGACAGGCTGTGGAACCTATGATGACGCCTACCTAAAGCCATTGGACGGTGGGCGTTTGATTTTTGTCCATGATCTTTCTGTCGTGCCCTTAATGGTGTACTCTGCTTACTGCTCTGGCTTCTGCCAAGTCATTGAGTACCTTCATTGTGGCTTTCTAGGCTATTGTTTTTTTGTATTATATTTACATGAGCCTATTTGTGTTTTACTTATATTGCTATTGATGGCTGCCTTGTTGGTTAGAGATTATGATCATGGCGAGGATTTCTTTATTTACACTGTCCTGTTTTTAATGGGATGACAGTAGGGTAAGTGTGAGGTTTGGTGCACCCTAGAACCGGTTTAAGCCCTAGTGGCCTACTTTGCAACTGACCGTTCCAAGGCGGTAGCCCTATTGTCAATCCCTTTTGTGTTTGTTGATGTCGTTTTGCTTTTATTATTACTTTGTCTTCTTGTTTGGTCTGTTTGCGTGTTTGTTTCTGTGTTTTGTGGTTGACTGTCCTCCTTGAATGCTACTTTCCTTGTCCGATCGTTATTATATTTACTTATATGGAAATAATTATCACATAAAGCCAAAGGTTTAAAATAGGGGCTAATGTTTGACTCAGCAAATATAAAAGAACGTTGAGTGAGAAGGCTATTGCTCCAAATATGGGACTGAAGAAATCTTTTTTTTTTGATGAAATTCAAAACACAAATCCTGTGACATACAAAATAAAAGATTAAACAACGAAACTATTGATGGAAGCTTTTATGAATTAGCATGGATATGAGTATATACGTAGTGATTACAAAATGAAACAAGCATTGATTAATGGAAGGGTCACAATGAGATTTCAATAGTTGGGCTATTTAAATATATTGAAAATATTAGAATAAGAAGCTTAAAAATAAATTATGCATAGTAAGCTATTACAAAAAGCAGACGGCTGGATATTATTCATACTAATTTAATAGATACTGGGAATTTTGGTAAAGTTCTTCCTAAGCGTAGAGCAAATCAATCAGCTTGTATAGTTGCGAGAGTGCTGGTAGCAAGTATGCCATGTCTCCATTGGCGTTTGCATCTTTAAGTCAAGGGCTAGCTGAGACAACTTGATAACTGTTGAGTGTTGCCACGAGGGGAATTGCGCTGTATATCACTAGTATATATACTCTAGCTGTACTCAGGGGCAATATCAACAGCTTGCGTTAAAACTGTCCCCAAGGGATTATCAAAAGCTATGGTTTATTACTGTTCTAAGAGGCAATATCAACAGCTAGGTTAGTACTTTACTCAGGGGCTATATCAACAGCTACCGTTAGTAATGTACATAATGGGCAAGACCAACAGCTAGCAATAAAAACTGTCCTCAGCTACAGCCTAGCGTTATTACTGTTCTAAGGGGCAATATCATACAGTCTGGTTGTTAGTACGTGGTCCTAAGGAGCAGTATCAAACAGCAGGCTTTAGTACTGTCCTCAAGGGGCCATATCAACCTACCTAGGTTTCTAGTACTGTTCTCAGGTTTGAATATCTAACAGCCAGCTTAGTATAGTCCCTAAAGGAGCGATATAAACAGACTGTCTGTTAATTAATGACCTAAGGGGGCATAAGTATCAGCTTGGCGTTAGTAACTATCCTCAGGAGGTCAATATTATCAACAGCTGAGGTTGTTGTACTCGTCCTCAGGGGGATTATCATACAGCTATGTGATAGTAACTCTCATCGAAAGTGAAATATCAATAGCTGGGTCTGTTACTTTCCTCAGGGGCCATAATCAACATTTGTTTAGTATTGTCCTCGGGCAATAATCAACAGCTAGCGTTAATACTATACTAAGGGTCAATACCAACAGCTGGTGTTTTTCTAGGGTTCATATCAACAGCTAGTTTTTATTTACTGTCCTTAGGGTCTATATCACAAGCTGGCGATAGTACTCATGCTCACAAGGGCCATACTCAACAACTAGCGTATTACTAGTTCTTAGGGACAATTAGGGTTTAGTCTGACCTAAGGGGCAATATCGACAGACCAACGTTTAGTACTGTTATAAGGCAATCAATATAAAAAGCACTGACATAAGTACAGACCCTCAGGGGGCAATTTCAACAGCAGTGTTTAGTACTTCCCTCAGGGGCAAATATCAACAACCAAGTGTTAGTAAGGTCTTAAGGAGACCAATATCAACAGTTAGGGTTTTTATTTTCTTTAGGTGCAATATTGAACAGCCAGCGCTAATACTGTCCCAAGGGTGCAATATTAACAGCAAGCGTTAGTAGTGTCACCAAGTGCACTATCAAGTTACCCAGCGTTATAGACACGTATTCATACTGTGGCAATATCAACAGCTAGTCTCTAACATGGTATGTGTAATCATTAGTCTAGCAACTCTACTGTCCATGTGGACACTATTAACAGCTAGCGTTTTAACATTCATAGGCATACTATCACAGCTAGAGTTAGTAACTGTCCTCAGAGGCAATATCAACAGGGGTAACTTTAGTAATGTCCTCAAAGGACAATATCAACAGCTAGCTGTTAGTAACTGTCCTCAAGTAGGCAATATCAACAGTAGTTACATTCTCATTCTCTTTTTAGTAATGTTCTTAAGTCAATATCACCGGCAGCGGTAGTACTGTCCTCGTAGGCAATTATCAACAGTCAGCGTTAAGTTACTGTCCCCTCATTGGGCACTATCAATTAGCAAGCGTTAATACCTGTCCAGCTGGGGGCAATATTATACAGCGAGCGTTAGTACTGTCCTTCAGGGGAATATCGACTAGCTAGCGTTAGTAGTGTCCCCAATGGACAATATCATCAGCTGTCGTTAAGTAATGCCAACTGGAAAAATATCAACAGCAAGCGTCTAGTATTGTCCTGGAGGGGGGAATTTCAACATCTAGAGTTAGTACTGTCCGTCAGGGACAATATCAACAGCTAGCGTTAGTACTGTCCTCAGGCGAATAGATGCATGCTAGCCAATAGTACTATCCCTTTGTGGGCAATTATAAACAAACTAGCGATAATACTTTCCTCACGGTCAGGTATCGCCGGCTTTTGTGTTATTCCTTTCTCAGAGGAGCAATTGAAACAGGATAGCTTAAGTATGTCCCTCATGGACAATATTAGAAATTATTCAGCTAGCGATAGTACTGTTTTCAATGGAACAAAAATCGAACAACCAGCGTATTGTGTATTATTCCTCAGGGGCAAATAGTCAACCAGCGTTGCGTT